>JBCNJP010000002.1:1704365-1898672 GCA_039602395.1 Deinandra increscens subsp. villosa
ACTCCATCCGAACTTGGAGTTCGTCCAAGGTTCGGACAACTCCGAACCTTGAGTTCGACTGGGGTTCGCACCTCAGTTCATGTCTCAGTCAACTCAGTCTGTTTGACAATTCGAACAGTAACGGCCACACAAGGTTCATGTATCAACAAATTCCCCCTTGGACGTTACTGTCGAATCCAGACTTTGATCTTCTAGTAATCTTCAGTCAGCTAGCTGCAGACGCCTCTATCTTTAGCAAACTCCCCTTTGACTGAACTTCAGGCATGCAGGAAACAGTTCACCATTCTATACAATCTCCACAACCAATAAAGTTCCCCCTTGCTTCAATCACAACCATCCAACTGGAACCGACATATATGATAATGGTTCACTTCATCAGTTGTATCCGGAATTTGTAAAGACACCCGGATATCGCTGCATATTGACAACAATCTTTAATCTTCACTAAATTGTAATACATTCTGATCTTTATAAAATCAGACACGATCAGCATCTTCAATCACAGAAATTCCCCTTCAGCATGAAATCCATCCCAATATAATACTCCGGTAAACGTATATCTCGTTGCAGACTGGAATCTGACCAAGTCTTCACAACTCAAGAAAGTATCGGGCAAATGACAAAGAGTTCCAAACCATAACCGAAAACTTTGACATATCGGTTTGCACGAACATCAGAATACACCACCTTTCCATGAAGATCAAAAAACACCATCAACCCTGAACTGATTGCTTTTGAATATTCACTTTTTCAATTATGAAACTTTGAAAGTTTTAGGGTCCCCAATTTCCTCCTAAATAAGTGACATATTGTTGATACATGAACCTTGTGTGACCGTTACTGTTCGAATTGTCAAACAGACTGAGTTGACTGAGACATGAACTGAGGTCTGAACCCCAGTCGAACTCAAGGTTCGGAGTCGTCCGAACCTTGGACGAACTCCAAGTTCGGATGGAGTTCGGAGAGGGTTCGGAGGTGCCCAGTTCGGACAGAATGAATAGTATAAATAGTTTCATCTTTTTATTTCTTTATAAGTTTCTGTCCAGTGTCTGTCAAGTTCAATGTGTTGAGAGGGGAGGTTCTGTCCAACCTCCCCCGGACCTTAAACGTTTGTATACTCTTTCGGTTTATGTAATCATTCAACACGATATATGACAAAACTTCCGTCTCGAGATTATCTACCATAGAATCGATCCGCGTATGCTGTTTCAAGTGGTATCAGAAGGTTCATGTATCAACAATTAAGGGTTTTGGCCTGCCATTGGTCCGGGTTCGATCCCTGGGATGAGCATTTAATCTTATTTTTTACATAGTATTGTAGGTAACAACATCTATGTTCTAAATCTTCTACACAAAAGAAATGTATCGTAGTCGTACTTGGTTATTTGTTAGCTCTGATTATTCTTAGGATACCCAAGTTCAAACCCCGTTGTTGAAAAAAATATAATTTTTTTCAATGCAGGGTTCTTCTCCTTACGATCTATATTTGATTATCTCATTTCTTAAGTTTGCTCTGTAGCGTTATTTCAAACGTTAGTTTTGCATAATATTAAAATTTTATATTCAAACTGTTTAAATTATGTTTCTGGTTACACGTAGCAGCTAATATAAGTTAGCGTTTACGTTATAAAAAAATTGACCATAAAAGTAGCGGCTTGGATTAGTTTTATTATTTTATTGTTTTGAAATTTATATTAAGTTCATATTTTAATAATGTAATACTAAATACTAATTCACATAATTTTTTTAGGTTGTGTTTGGCATACTAGTTGAAAAACTAGCTGCTAAGCTAGCTGATAAGCTGCTAGCTGCTAAGCTAGCTGATAAGCTAGTTGCTAGCTGATAAGCTAGCTGTTAGCTGATAAATTATAAGCTAGCTGATAAAAAATAACGTTTGATAAAAACTAGCTGATAAACTAGCTGAAGAATATAAAATGACATAAAAGTACACGTCATAAATGTAAATAAAGATATTTATTGAAACGCTACTCCAACTAGCTTTTCAAAATCTAGCTTATAAGCTAGCTTTTGACGTTACCAAACGGGGCTTTTATAAAAAAGTTAGCTTATTAAAAAAAACTCCGTTTGATAATGTCAAAAAGGTAGCTTATAAGCTGATAAGCTAGCTTATGACGCGGCAAACACAACCTTAGTCAGTTACGAAATCAAATTTTCTTTTTAGCAGGAGCCGACACAAACGGACGGCCCGGCTTTAGGCATAGTTATATACGTAGAAGAAAACAGCAAAATTATGTTGTTATCCGTTGCTACATATAACCGATGTGGGTTTATGTTAGAAAAACTGTCCAATCAAGGAAGATGCATAGAATCACATGGTCTTGATCTTGGGAAGAAGAATATGGCTTTTTACAATAAATAGTGGATAGATTCTACTATATTAATTTGTCTTTGTGTGAGATGCTAAAATATAACTTGATTTAAAAAAGCTTCTCATGTTAAATTAACTTTTTATTAACGGCCAACAAATTCTTAAAAAATTTTGGAAGTCATTGACACCAATTTCCTGGAAAAAATTTGGAAAGTATTGACACCAGTTGAGCTTATTACAGAAAAAATCGGTCGAGTGGTAAAACCTGAAAGCTTAGAGATTGAACTTGTGACCTCTCAGTTTCAAGTCTCCCCTCATTGCCAATAATTAAGCGAGCTGCAAAGAAATAAAAGTTGGTTCCTTAATAAATGAGTCGTTATAAATAAACAACCATCTTTGCTGAAAAAACAGGACCCCCATGGGTTGTTTGGGGCCAAACTGGTGGGGGGGGGGGGGGGTCGTTTGGGGCCAAACTGGTCGTGGGATTTTTTTTTTAATATTTAATCAGATCGTATGGGTCAAAACGATCCCTTAAAATTCAGGTGGGGGGGGGGGGTGTGTTTTGTAATATTTACATAAATAAATAAATAAATAAATAAAAAAAGATCCCCACGACCAGTTTGGCCCCAAACGACCCCCCCCCCCCCACCCACCCACCCACACGACCAATTTGGCCCTAAACAACCCCGTGGGTCGTGTTTGTTTGTTTGTTTGTTTTTTTATAGCAAAATGGCCTGTGAATATTTCTAGGGCCTAATAAATTTGATATTATTCAAATTTTAAATAATAATGCTATCTAAAAAGCATATGACAAAAAGGAATGATTTAAATTTTTTTCTAAAATAGGTATTTTGCACAAAAATTTAACAAAAATAGGTGTTTTGTTTTTAATTTTAAAATGGGCATTCGCACTTTCCAAGTGCGGAATTAGGCTCGGATTCTTGCTTCAGTGATCAACGACATAAACGAATGAAAAATAGTGGGTCTCACTCGCACTTCTCAAGTGCGGAACGTCAGATTTTACCCTAATTCGCACTTCCAAGTGCGAAATGTCAGATTCTCATTTATCACGATTTATTTGACTCCGACATATCCACGAACAGTGGCGGATCTTGAATTTTTTTTCGTGGGTGACCGAAAATTAGTGGTGACCGAATCAATATATAAATTTTTTTTAGTGGTGACCGAGGCGATATATATAAAAATTATCTTCGTAAAACCCGTATATATAAAAAATTTCTTCATAAAACACGTATATTCAGTACCTCTGGATAAAAAACCAGCAGTGACCGAGGTCACTGCTGGTACATTAAAAGATTCGCCCCTGTCCACGAACCCCACAAAAACAAACAATTTAATCAATTCTATACCTACCATCTTTAATCACATGCAGCAAAATACAATATTTTTCATTAAATTTCCACCAACTTTTTAACCTTCATTCAACCTTAAATAACTCTAAAATTTTAAAAACACATACACCAGATATCAAAAACTTTCATCACCTTTCTCTTCAATTTTCATCACAATCTTCATTCAATCTCACCATCAAACACATTCAACTATCATCACAATTCTCGTATCATCAACCCATTCAATGGATGCATCACAAATCTATCCGGGTCCTCGAGATAACGAGTTGTTATTTTTGGGTAGTCACCACCGAGCCTACCATTTGTATTACTCTGAAATTTTCAAAGACAAACCTCTAAAAGTTAGACTGGGTGATCAACATTTTTGGACATTATTGATCCAAAAGATGAAAGATTCATTGTTCCCGGATAAGTTGATGAAATACATCAAAAAAGCCGGGTTTGGCGGTGTGTTGAAATGTTTTTATGACAAGGTAGATAATCACCTTGTAACATCACTGGTAGTAGGGATGAGCAGGGTACCGTACCCGTACCTGACCGGTACCGGTCCCGTTTTAAACAAAAACTGGGTACCTGGTCCCAGTACCTGATATATGGGTACGGGTACCGGGTACCGGAATTTGTGTAAAATACATGTTTGGTACCTGGTTAACATATTCCAAAACTTTTACCTGTTTTTGTATGTTCCACATGCTACACAAATCAAACTTGATACAAAATTAATAAACTAAACTAAATAAAAACACAAACACGACAAATCATATATTAAAAGTTGCAATGAAACACACACACCAAATAATATGTTGAACCATCCGAATAGTAACAGTGTTATGGACTGATCCAACTACCACATACACAAAATATTAAAAGTTACAAGATAGTAAGTGTTTGTTAAGACCTTTCGTACCGTTTCTGTTTGTATCGGCTCGAATGTCCTTTTGACAATACTTGCATCGGCCGTACTTTCGTTTTTGCCCGTCTTCTTCTTCTAAAAAGATCTTATGAAAGTGATCCCAAGCCTTTGCTCTCTCTTTGCCTACTTTTTGAGATTTCCTTTGAGTTTCTTCTTCATTTGTTTGTTTTCTCTTGCAACTTTGTTCCGCACTAATCGAATCCGAGTCGTTATCAAGCTGGACAAAATGGGTGTCATCAATAAAAGTATCATCTCCCTTAAAAAACAAAAACAAAAAAAACAACAACATAAGCTTCAATATATGTTAAACAAGTGATTGTCACCTACAAAATACTTAAATGGAATTGTTTTCAATAGTTTATCAACCATAACAGTTTCAATATATGTACACTACGCAACATTGATTCAATCACCTCAAAATTGTTTTTAATTGTGGAGCACTGATACAGTTTCAATATATGTACTATGTCTTACCATTAAGTAGCAATTTTTGAAAATAATTGAGAACAATATTTGTAGATAAGCGCATTATCTACGTATATCTACAAATATTGAGAACAATTGAGACTACAGTTTCAATATATATACATAAGCTTGAATACGTATGTGATCAAGACAAAAGAGTACTCGAAACGGAGGACAAACGACACAAAAACCTCAATTAACTATAGTCTACAGAGATATATGTGTGAGACAAACCTCCATAGAGAAAGACGCCATGAATACGCCGGCGACGGTGGTCCGGCGAAGCCGAGTAATCAAACCGTAATACCGTAAGCTGAGTGATCAAACCGTAAAGTGTAAACACAGGTTGCTAGGGATGAAGAATATCAAAGTACGCAAGTTGCTGGCGCTACTAGGGTTTCTGGGGGGAGAAGGAAATCGATTGGAGAACAGGAGAAATGGACGGGTACTTTGATCAAACAATAATCGCAGCTTGCTAGGGATGTATTTTTTTCCTATTTACTAAAATACTAAATTATATTATAAAAAAAACTATTCGTATTCTCAGGTACGGGTACCAATCGAGTATTTTTTGACTTTTACCTGGTCCCGGTCCCGATCCCGGTTAGTACCGGTACCCGAAAAAGGGCAAAAGTGAGTCCCGGTACCGGTACCCAATGTCTCGGTACGGGTACGGGTACGGGACCGGGTACCGGTACGGGTACCGAGTACAGAATGCTCATCCCTAACTGGTAGAGCGTTGGCGTCCTGAAACTCGCACGTTTCACTTTCCGTTTGGTGAAGCCACAATAACCTTGGAGGATGTTTAGATTCTATGGGGTTTACCTCTTGACGAGGTAGTTTCTGGTACAGATTTCAGGTGGAACCCACAACAAAAACAACAATTTTGTGAAGAACTACTTGGCTTATCAGTGGAGGGACCAGACCTCACTAACAATACTATAATGCTGACCACTATATTAGAAAAAATAGAGACTGATTGGCTAGAAAACAACGCAAGAGATAAAGAATGCTTGAAAATGGCAAGATGCATTATACTCCACCTAATAGGTGGTACTATTCTTCCTGACCATTCAAGGAGTACTGTGTATTATTTCCATTTCCAAAACTTGGTTAATCTTCAACAATGTGGAAAGCTGAGCTGGGGAAGTGCAGTGCTTGCCTGTCTTTATAGAAATTAATGCAAAGTTGCAGACCCCGCTTGAATTGAAATTGTTGGCGCTTTAATGTTGTTGCAACTTTGGGCATGGGAGAGAATACCCCATATTGATCCAAAATTAGAGATGGGTTCGAATTTGATGGACCCCTTGGTGGAAGGTACTTAAAAACAGTGCTTACTAATAATAAATTTTATTTTTTATCTACTATTATTTTTTAACATTTTTATATTAACGATTTGTAGGTGGCGTGGTAGCCTGAGTTGGTCTGGCGTAACAAGGAGTTCAATGTGGGAACATCGTTCGGTGTTTCAGTGTTTAAACACATACCAAGTTATTTAAAAAAATAGAATTTATAGATAACACAATAATATAAAATATTTAATTTTATACTATATATTAATTTGATTTTTTTAATAGTTTATTTGGAGGCCTTATGAGCATGTTGGAGACCATATTAATAAAAGGTATAAAAAAAGGAGGTGCATGTAGGAATAGTGACACGTGTCTTATATGTTTTGAGATTGTTGAGCCACATTTACCGAGCAGGGTTATGAGACAGTTTGGACTGTTTCAATTAGTCCCCACAAACCTTCTCATCACTCCCAAGCAACACAGAGCATTACATAGTTATTCCAGAAGACCTGGTCCAAAAAAACTGGAAGACTCAGCATGCTTCATTTGTTGCTCACTGGATTAATCGTATGGCGAATGTTGTAACCGGTGTACAATGCGGTGGTGAATACAAGGCTAGCCCGATGTATATGACATGGTTCTTGGATAAAACATCTTTTTATGTTCAAAGGCCAACAAGGGAAACTGGAACCGCCACACGAGAGAAGGGAATATTGTGTGCAGATTAGAAATGTTGGTATGCATTTATTGTTTCTTATGTACATATTCTTTTACATTTTAAACATTAAAATAACTTGTGTTATTGGATAACATTGTAGGGTCAGGCCATGGGTGAGGTGCATAGAATGGCAAGCCAAGATAACCCGTATAATCTTGATGATCAACTGGGTGGGGTACAACAGGTTGCAACACAATATTTAAATCTTGCCGGTGCGGGACATCACTTGGATTACCAAACGTCCCATTTGGCTAGTCAATGGAACCCGTTTGATTTTCCCGCACAACCTCCTTATAATATTGAGTGATCAGTTACAAAGGAAGATCTAAACAATGCGGATTATTATGTTTAATACCAAGAACCACTTGCAGGAAATGAACCAAATTGGAACAATACTAAAAATTCAGAATCTAGTAGTTCATTGTTTGAGCCCACCTTACAAGGGGGATTTAACACCAATAACTTACAGAGGAAACTGCGAGTCTACACCTGAAGATCAACTGAACGGTAGCGCTGAACAGTTAGGACGTGGTCATCGACGAAGGATTCCAACCAGATGTCATGTATCTGGTGGGCCTCTATATAATCTTCAAGGGCGTGGTCATTGTCACTAAATGTTCGTACTTTCTATTATTGTTATTTTAATGCATGACTAAAAAGTTAAATGTTTTTGAATTTTAATTTATTATTGTTATTTAGTGTTTGTATTATTGTTAAACATAAATAAGTAAATACTTATAATATTTAGTGTTTGTATTATGTCCATTATAATTACAGCCGTTAGAAGACATAACGGCTAGTTTTTTAATATTGTATTAATTATTTATAAATTATTATATATTTTTTTATACTTAATAATTTATTTAATAAAGGTAATAAACACACGTTTATTTTCACATAATCCTATCTTTTCTATCAAAATAATTAATATATCAATTATTAATAAATAAATAAATGTAATAAACACACGTTTTAAGCCAATCTACTTAAGAGGATATGTTATATCTGCAACAATTGCATGGTTTATGTGCGTTGCTAAAGTCTTTGTTGTAATTAACATCCTTCATTGATTTAAAATACATAACTGCTCGAATATCATTTGTTTGTTCGTTCCAAAAGAACATGTATTCCTCCTCTTGAAAATCATGATCTTCTAGCTCTCGTAACACCGAAGTGTCAATATCATGATTCACTGGTACTTGTGATAGCCTTTCATTAATTCCCACTTGAAATTCTGCAGCCGGTTCAGTGTACCCGTCATCATCACTAGAATTTTCTTCGAACCTGATGTCTTCAATATCATCAACAGACGTTGATTCAGAGATTTATGAATCAGAGCCGTCAAAGCCATCGTCTTCGTCTTGGTTGGCCGGATATGTCTCGTATTCGGGTTCCTTGTTAATATAACCAGAATCACCAACAAAAATTACCGCCTCCATTTTAACGTAAATGTCACCCCTGTAACAAGGTTCTATTTTAGCCAAGAAAAACATCTCTAAACTGTTGTCATCGTGGATCCCGTTAAACTCGTAGGACAAGCCTACTTACAGCAACCAGGCTATATACCTTTTCAACAAGTTGTTCAAATGAGAATTTTTCACGAATAGGAAATGAAGAGATTTTAGTTGATTCATCAGACGAAACAATACCATTGTCGTAATAAATTTCACCACCTTAGAAAATTCTCAAGATAAACGGACTGAATGAAGACATTGTGAAAGAGTAAGAAATTAAGATGCAAAGATTGGAGTGTTGAAAATTTCTATAGTTGCAAGGGGATTTCTTGAGAAAGTGAAGGGTTTGGATAGTGTGTGCAAAATGTAGAATTTGTGACTGAATTTTAAATTTGTGACTGAATTTTAAAGAAAAATGGGTTTGGTGGATAGCTTTGAATTCGTAAATGAATATATGGTGGATAACTTTCAGAAAAAATGAGTGGATACCCATGGTTTGCAGTGTATAGGCATGTGAATTATTACAGAGTTTTTGTTGAATGCTTGTGAATATACAACTTTTACAGGTTTTTGTTGAAAGCTTGCATGTATAGTTTTGTCAAAAATAAAGTTTTTAATTATGTATATCATCCATCTGTTGGAAACAGGGTGTCCTGACCCGACGAATTAACGAACCCGATCGATATTGACCCGTAAGAGTTACATCTGGGTCAACGGACTATAAATCTAATTACATATTAATTAAATTTAAAACGAACTATTTGGTTAATTAAATAAATACTTGATTATTTATTTAATTAAATGACAAAAACATTTACGGCTTAGAACACTCGTAAATATTTTTTCTTTCTTTGTCGTGTACGGTGATTAATCATGTTAAAGTAATATTTACGTGTTTAATTAAATCGTTTCCGCTGCTAAATTAATCTGGTATTAATTTATATATTAAATCGGTTTTAGTCGGATAAAAATTAAAATCGGTAACCGGATATCCTCTGTAAAACCTTACAGTGGTATCAGAGCCATTATCACCGCGCGCAAACCAGAACCGGTCTTTTCGTAACCGGTAGTTCGCAATTTTGACTTATATCCAAATTGTGAATTAGAATTAATTTTACTTGTTTAATTTTAATTCTATTAAATTTTATTATTGTGTGTTACAGCCGACCCCTTGTTTGAAATTGCATGATTGTATGTGATGTGGCGTGTTTGTTTTTTTCCGGTTGGCCCATTTGTGTTTTTTGAATTTTTGGCTTATGGGATCTGGTTTTAGGGTTTCAAAGTTGTACAAAATTTAGAGCTCGGTTACTACTTTTTTTTTTTGGTAATTGTAAATTTTGTAAAACTAAGACTCGAAGACTAGACACACACCAGAGGGATGTCGAAGCAAATGGGAGCTGAACCGGATCCAAGAACGCACCGAGTTGCCTACTTGGTTATTCACCATTTATTTCATTTAATTTATTTAAATAAGTCCCTCATGATCTCGCTTTTATGGCTCGAGCGAGATCAAGACCTTATACCGTTTAACACATAATATGCCATTCGCGACAACTTAGTAATTTTAATTAGGTTAAATTAATTTACTAGTCCCTAGTGGTGATAGGGTTTATCGTTCGTGTCTGACGATAATTAAATATTAAAAGTAATTAATATCCCTATATGGTAATTATTAAAAACTGATAGTTCGTGCCATCCTATCTTAAGTCGATCTTGCCATCCTATCTCAAGTCAAACTTGGAACGTATTTACCGGAGCATCAGTGTTGGAGTATTTCAACACCGCACTTGGTGCCGAGGGTACCTTCTGAGGTGAGGACATTGGAGTATTTCAACACCGTGTCCGTCACATCGACCATTTAGGATTACTATTGCTTTAGACATATATGTTCGTAGTGTTGGAGTATTTCAACACCGTGCTACGGGTGTGTATTGCTAAAGTGGGCACAGATGGGGCTAAACGTATCGCAAAATACACTAGCATGTATATAGCGGTCTCATGCCAAGAGTTTTGACTTGAGTCTCACAATTGACAACCGTTGTCAGTTTATTTACACGGCCTTGCTCCCAAGGCTCAATTTGGCGGGCTCAAGAAATGTCGCCAAAACAAATTCTTGATTTCTTAAAAATAAACTTTACCAACTTATTTTTAAAGAAAACTAAAACATCGAAAATACTAATTTATATCTACTTTGCTTATTTCATAAGGCTAATGAAAACTCACCTCCATTAAGTTCAATGGTACAACTCGACCCCTTCACTGAGACTGGCTTTCTCGCATGGAAGACTACCATGAGGAACCTTTTAAGGCTCTTTGGGAAACTCTATGTTATTGACCGACCTATCGCGAGTATTCCATCTTACTTGTTAAATGAGAACTCGTGATCTGAGCTCCAAAAGCACACTGACGATGATAAGGACGTCACTGACCTGATGTTATCTAGCATGACTCAGGATTATCGGTATAATTTCATGAGGATGTCTGCTTATCGCATCATGCGTAAAGTCAAAGATTTATTTGAGTTGGGTCTAAGGACTGAGCGAGCCGAGGCACTTTCATAATTCGTGAACTGCTCTATGGCTAGCGAATCCTCACCATACGATCATGTCATGCTGATGAAAGCGTATCGCGGCAGGCTGATTGACCTTGGCTACTCCATCTCTGACGAGATGACTCTTGATGTAGTGCTCAGATCTTTGCCAGAACATTATCGCATTCTTGCGATTAATTGTTCGGCTCAGTCGATCGAAGAGGTTATTCCGTTGATACCCAACGTAAAGATCAGGACCACGCTGGACGTGCTCAGAGTTGCCAATACAAAGATCTCCAAAGCCAAGAAGGTTAAAGAAGGCAAAGGCAAGAAACCACAGGTGCAGCCTCCTGAGGAGCGCCTGTGCTATGAGTGCAACAAAATGGGACACTGGCGTCGTAACTGTCCTGTTTATCTTGCAAAGCTGAAGATGACTAAGAACCCTAATAAGGGTTGCTCATCAGCTATGTCGCCAAAACAAATTCTTGATTTCTTAAAAATAAACTTTACCAACTTATTTTTAAAGAAAACTAAAACATCGAAAATACTAATTTATATCTACTTTGCTTATTTTATAAGGCTAATGAAAACTCACCTCCATTAAGTTCAATGGTACAACTCGACCCCTTCACTGAGACTGGCTTTCTCGCATGGCAGACTACCATGAGGAACCTTTTAAGGCTCTTTGGGAAACTCTATGTTATTGACCGACCTATCGCGAGTATTCCATCTTACTTGTTAAATGAGAACTCGTGATCTGAGCTCCAAAAGCACACTGACGATGATAAGGACGTCACTGACCTGATGTTATCTAGCATGACTCAGGATTATCGGTATAATTTCATGGGGATGTCTGCTTATCGCATCATGCGTAAAGTCAAAGATTTATTTGAGTTGGGTCTAAGGACTGAGCGAGCCGAGGCACTTTCACAATTCGTGAACTGCTCTATGGCTAGCGAATCATCACCATACGATCATGTCATGTTGATGAAAGCGTATCGTGGCAGGCTGATTGACCTTGGCTACTCCATCTCTCACGAGATGACTCTTGATGTAGTGCTCAGATCTTTGCCAGAACATTATCGCATTCTTGCGATTAATTGTTCGGCTCAGTCGATCGAAGAGGTTATTCCGTTGATACCCAACGTAAAGATCAGGACCACGCTGGACGTGCTCAGAGTTGCCAATACAAAGATCTCCAAAGCCAAGAAGGTTAAAGAAGGCAAAGGCAAGAAACCACAGGTGCAGCCTCCTGAGGAGCGCCTGTGCTATGAGTGCAACAAAATGGGACACTGGCGTCGTAACTGTCCTGTTTATCTTGCAAAGCTGAAGATGACGAAGAACCCTAATAAGGGTTGTCATATATGTTATTGAATTTTCACTGTTTCCTCCAATTCATGGGTATTTGATACTGGATGTGGTTATCACATCATTAATGTTTTGCAGGAACCTGAGAAGTTGAAGAAGACAGAACAAGGTTGCATGGAAGGTCCCAGTACTTGCTACCGACACATATTCTTTTACATGCTCTTCTAGCCTTGTAGTTACTCTAGTTAATTGTTTGTATGCACCTGGTTTATATAGGAACATTATTTCTGTCTCTTCATTGTTTGAACAAGGTTTTCGGTATAAATTTTATGGAAATTCGATTTCTGCTTACCTTAATGATATCTTTTATTTCGAGGCTAAACCTCGACATGGTATATATGAGATAGATGTTCAAACAAATGATCAGCTCTATCATGTTTCTAAAAGAAGCAAATCTGATAGTAACGAATCCTCGTTATGGCACCATAAACTTGGTCACATAAGCAAAGCTCGCATTAAGAAGCTGCAAACTATCGGGATTCTCGAGTCCCAAGATGCAGATTCCTTCGATCAATGCGATTCCTGCTTATTTGGTAAACTAACCAAGTCACCCTTCACCCATATAGGTGAACGGGCCCAAGGATTGTTAGGCATTATTCATACCGACATGTGTGGACCCTTTCGAACTGAGACGAGGAATCACGAACGGTACTTCGTGACTTTTATCGATGACTATAGCAGATATGCTTATGTCTATCTGATGAAACACAAACACGAAACTTTTGAAAAGTACAAAGAGTTTCAAAACGAAGTACAAAATCAGTTGAGTCGAACTATTAAAATACTTCGATCTGATAGAGGTGGTGAATACCTAAGCGCTGAATTCCTGAATCATCTGAAGGAATATGAAATTGTTTCACAACCTACTCCTCCTGGCACACCCCATTTAAATGGTGTAAGTGAACGGAGGAATCGAACTCTGCTTAACATGGTTCGATCGATGATGTGTAGGACCACCTTGCCACACTCCTTTTGGGGGTATGCCATCTTGACCATCGCTTGCTTAATAAATCTGGCACCGACGAAGAAAGTAGAGAAGACCCCATATGAGATATGGCATGTATCTCCTCCTAAACTATCATACCTCAGGGTATGGGGATGTGAAGCTTATGTCACCAGTGAATCTGACAACAAGCTCGATCCCCGAGGCGAAAAGGTAACATTCGTTGGATACTATAGTAATATTGGTTATTACTTTTACCATCCTGATGCAAATACCATTTCCATCAAAAGGAAAGGTAAGTTCCTTGAGAAAGAATTTCTTGCTCGAGGAACAAATAGTGATCCAGTGGATCTTGAAGAGATTCGAGATACACCTAACCCTGAAACGGCCCCTGCATCTGACCGACAAATGGTTGTCGCACCATCAGATCCAAGCACAAGCACAAGTGTTCGTAGGAGCGAAAGGACGCGCAAAGAGCCCGAAAGATACCTTGGCTATCATGAAGCCTTTGACGTTCTGTTAGTAGCCGATTCTAACGAATGAGCCTACCAACTACAAAGCTGCTATGTCGGATCCAGAATCTGATAAATGGCTTGAAGCCATGAACGTTGAGATGCAGTCCATGCGTGACAATCATGTATGGGACTTGATTGAGATACCACCCCCACACCCCCCCCTCGGGTTCACGGGAAGTAGGGAGCAAGTGGATCTCTTGTTAAGAAAAACTGACATGCATGGAAATGTGCAAACCTACAAGGTACGACTAGTAGCGAAAGGTTTCACTCAAACCCAAGGGATTGACTATGATGAGACCTTCTCGCCCGTTTTCATGATCAAATCGATCAGGATTCTCCTTGCCATAGCCGCATACTATGATTATGAGATATGGAAAACGGACGTTAAAACCGCTTTCCTGAACGGACAACTCGAAGAGGATGTCTACATGGTTCAGCCTGATGGTTTAGTCGATCCAGAGAATCCAAACAAGGTTTGCAAGCTAAGCAAGTCCATTTATGGACTCAAGCAAGCATCTCGAAGCTAGAATCTTTGTTTTGATCAAAAGGTCAAAGAGTTTGGTTTTGATCAAAACAAAGATGAACCTTGTGTTTACAGAAAGGCAAGTGGGAGCGTTGTATCGTTTCTCGTACTGTACGTAGACGATAAACTGATCATAGGAAACAATATACCCATGCTTAACGAAGTTAAGAAATGGCTTTCATCTTGTTTCGCTATGAAAGATCTTGGAGAAGCCGCTTACATTCTGGGAACTAAAATCCACAAAGATCGACCTAAGCACCTTTTGGGTCTCAATCAAAACACATACGTTGATAAGATCATAGCACGGTTCAACATGAGCAAATCCAAAGAAAGGAGCCGTTCCCATGACTAAGGGAACAATCTTGGACAAATCTCAAGCACCTAAAACAGAGCAAGATATAAGCCAAATGGCATCGATCCCATTTGCCTCTGTTATTGGATCTATCACGTATGCCATGCTCTGCACGCGACCTAATGTCTCGTATGCACTGAGTGTGACTAGTCGATACCAACAGAACGCCAGGACTAGCTCATTGGACGGCTGTAAAGAACACACTGAAATACTTGAGAAGCACCAGTGATATATTTCTCATATACGGAGGTGTTGATGAAGAGCTCACTGTAAGGTGTTACACTGATGCCAGTTTTCAAACTGACCGAGATGACTCTCGCTCGCAGTCAGGATTCGTTTTCACTCTTAACGGAGGGGTTGTTTCCTGGAGAAGCTCAAAACAACCAGTAGTAGCAGATTCTACTACTGAATCCGAATACATAGCCGCCTCAGAAGCTGCTAAGGAAGTTGTATGGATGAAGAAATTCATATCCGATCTCGATGTCGTGCCAAGCATTAGGCAGCCAATCGAGATGTTGTACGATAACACAGGTGCTATAGCTCAAGCCAAAGAGCAAGGGTCTCACAAGAAGGCAAAGCACATCCTGAGGAAATTCCACTATATAAGAGAAGTAGTCGACAAAAATGAATTAAAATAAGCAAAGTACACACAGATCAAAACTTAGTTGATCCCTTCACTAAGCATATGACTCAAGAGACTCATATACGCCACAAAGAAGCGATAGGGCATAGATTAGCTAAAGACATGCTTTGATTTAGTATTTGGATGTATGAACATCAACAGTTATCTATATTATTCTTATTCCATCTGTTTTATGCAATAATGAATTACATAATTGTGTTCAATATTAATACGTTTAGTCCTTGAACAACAAGTTCTTGTTCTAAATGTTCGTAGTCGATTAGTTTAGTGGGAGCTATACTAAAGTAAGACTATTGTGACCACTTAAACCTTAAAGCCGTTTAATATTCAAACTCACGGACCTCACTGGTGAACGACGTTGGACATAACTCGCATCATGCAACACAATGATGGAAGTCTTGCTTGCTTGATTAATGCATGCTCTAATGTATCCTTAGACCTGAGACGCATATTCGAACTCCCTTCTACCAAAGAACATTCTTTGATTGTAGCCTAACGTTGTCGCGTAACTGCCAACCATAACGGTTACTTTTGGGAATGGCTCTGAGGTTTAATGGGAGTTGTATGCCTCAACAAGGAATTCTGTACTCTTACTTCAGCAACTGTTAGACATAAAGGCGCCCTCGTAGATTCCAAGTGATAAGTGTGAGGCCTCACCCAAACTTACTGTGTGTTTGTTGGATCACTTCGAATTGTATCGATAACGAGAATCGATGAATCAGATATGAGAGTCCATGTCTCATAATTCATCAATGTCTTATACAGATAGGAACATATGACAATGAATGCACAAGTCATAAGTCTACTTGATCTACAATCAGATATACTTTGGTTGACGACTTAAAGTGTCAATATTGGTTGGTGTAGCCATGCATAGCTAGAGTGACTCTGACTGCGCTCATTAAACTGTCGCGTTCAGTCCAAGTGGGAGACTGTTGGAAACAGGGTGTCCTGAACCGACGAATTAACGAACCCGATCGATATTGATCCGTAAGAGTTACACCTGGGTCAACAGACCATAAATCTAATTACCTGTTAATTAGTATTAAAACGAACTATATGGTTAATTAAATAAATACTTGATTATTTATTTAATTAAATGACAAAAACATTTACGGCTTAAAACGCTCGCAAATAAATTAAACGGACTAATCAGTTGTTACTGGATTAACAGACTGGTCAGTTTGGTGGACTAGAGGAAATCGCGACCGGGCCCAGTCCGTCAGCCCCGGTCCGCGATTTTACTATTAGAATAGGGATTAGAGGAGTGGAGAGCAAGCAATCGAAAAAAAGCCATAATCTCCACTCTCTCTGTCTCTTGTGTCGACCCCAAACCGGCGCCACCACCAAGTCGCCACCGATCACCACCCGACGCCACCACCACCATTTTATCGCCTGTCCGATGGATCCCCGTTTAGCGAGTGTCTGTTCTCTACTCGAAAGAGAAAATGTAGCCGCCCGAGCCGAAGCCGCAGCCCGAGCCGAAGCCGCCGCCGCTGCCTCCGTCGCACCGTCGCTCAATCGCCGGCGAGTGGTCCTCGCGCTGTCGTAGCAGCCGAGGCCACCGTGCCCCGTTCCCTCGTCGTGGCCCGCCCCGCTTTATCCGCCGGCCACCGCCACCGTGTCACCGCCGGTTACCGGTGACGAGATCATTGTGGGGATCGTTCCTGTTGCGATCCCGGTGGAGCAGGTTTTGTCACCACCACCCGTGGTAACCCTACCACCACCGCCACCATCACCGCCACTATTACCGCTACTGCCGCCACAGTTGACGACCTGACTCGCCGTTTCGAGTCGGACGTCTCAGTTCATACTAGCGAGGGTCCATTGAATCCGGGTGTCTCGAGCGGTTGCTCGAATCCCCCCAAGGTATATATAACCTGCTTAGATATATATATTTTATTTATTTTAAATAAATACTTTTCTATGTTTGTCGTGTACGGTGATTGATCCTGTTACAGTAATATTCGCGTGTTTAATTAAATAGTTTCCGCTGCTAAATTAATCTGGTATTAATTTATATATTAAATCGGTTTTAATCGGAATTAAAATTAAAATCGGTAACCCAGATATCCACTGTAAAACCCAACACCATCTCCATCGTTTAAAAGAAAAAAAATTATTTTATCACATTTCGCGTTTGGCAAATGCGAGATAGGGTTTGAAAATGTATTTTCGCACTTGGTAGGTGCAAAAAGGGCCAACAAGAGCTGCATTGTCGGAACCGAACCTAGAAACTGTCCACCGAAGCTACACCCAAGCCTAATTTCGCATTTGGGAAGTATGAAATGCCCATTTAAAAAACAAAACAAAACACCTATTTTTGTTAACATTTTGTGCAAAATACCCATTTTAGAAAAAAATTCGACCTTGGAAAAAGAAAAAAAGTAAAAAATTTACATGATTGTGATCATTTCATCAGAAAAAATTACCTAATTGAATTAGTGGATAATTAAATTGAAAATAACTACATTTGTAACATGCGTGTTGTCGTGTGGATAACACAATGACACAAAGCACTTGTGTTACTGTAATGTTACGTAAAGAAAAAAAATTACGTAATGACCCAAACACTTAAAGTATTTAGCCTACGACCTAAAAAATATGTTACACGACTTTACCTTTTATACCACCAAATCTCATACTAAATCTGTTGAGATTGAAAATAAAAATAAAATAAATTTATGTTACAGGGTGTACCTATTACACCTCAAACTCACCAGCAACTCATTTGGTAATTCACACGATTATACATATTAGACCACTAACTAATATGTTAAATCTGATGCCTTTAAATAAGAAACAAAAAAGCAAACAAAAAAGGAAAATTAACCCATATTAATCCCAATTATCATAGTTTAGCCGATAATAATCTTAGTTTTGATTTTTCCCTATAATAATCCTAATTATTAACCCATTGGCCTATAATGAACCGTCGTTATCTATACACTAACCCAGTTAGTATGATGGACTGTTTTTGTAATTTCTTAAAATGGAGGGAGTATTTTTTGTAATTTCTTAAAAGAAGGAGGGAAAAGAAACCGGTGTTCACCACCATCTCCGGCGAAGATTCCCGATGAAGATGTAGGCCTACGGTGACATGTCACTCTCCGGTTAACTGTAGTGCAGTTTTGTTTAACTCTCCAATTAATAGACCACAAGCTCATTTCCAATTCCAAGAGATAGTTAGTATTTTTTTTTATTTAATTTAACTTGGTAAAACCAAACTCATCAAAAATAAATTTAGAAACTAATCAAATCAACCTTTTCTCCTCTTTCGATATAAACCGCGGTAAGTTTTTTTTGTCAGCTTATCTCTCATGAGCCTCCTCTACAAATTACCCGACCCGATATCTCGAACAAAATCATACTGATCACTCTTGTGCATGATCGGCATCTCCATTCCCGGATCCACCACAACCCGATTCATATTCATTTTCCTACCAAACATATATAATCGCACTACAATCGCACTATAGTTAACCGGAGAGTGACGTGTCACTGTCGGCCTACATCTTCACAGGAATCTCTGTCAGAGGTGTGTGGGTCCCCGTAATCTTGAACTCGCTGTTCCAGGTGGACAACTCCGGTAACGGCGGTGGTGTCGCCAGAGATGGTCGTGAACACCGGTTACTTCTCCTTCCTTGTTTTAAAAAATTATAAAAAATAGTCCCTTCGTTTTAAGAAATTATAAAAACAGTCCCTCACACTAAGTGTGTTAGTGTATAGTTAACAACGGTTCAATATAGGCCAATAGATTAATAATTGGAATTATTATGGGGAAAAATCAAAACTTAAATTATTATCGGTCAAACTGAAATAACTGTGATTATTATGGGTCAATTTTCGGGAAAAAAAATTAATGCATATTCCTGTGGCAACCATATGGTTGCCACGTGGACCAATCATGTTCTGATACCGATGCTTCCATCTTGCATTTGTATAACAAGTTGGTGACCCGCCCTTGCTTCGCGGCGGGCCACCCATTTACCAGTCAATTTATGTCAAAAAGGTTTTAGTAAGTATAATAATAAAATAAAGTAGAAAAATTAAGAAGTATAAAACGTTTCGTGGTGGGACACCCATTTACCCGTCAGTTTAACTAATAGACATTTTTTAACTAATATACATATCCACTTGTCAAAATATTAAACAATAAAAAAATAGTGGTCAAAGTCAAAATCTCTAAAAGTATACTAAAAACAAAAGTAGAAAAGTTAAGGGGTATATAACGTAAAAGTCTAAAAGTTTCATGGTTAAAGTATAAAACTATAAGAAGTATACTGAAAACGAAAGTAGAAAAGTTAAGGGACATAAACGTATAAGTCTAAAAGTTTCGTGGTCAAAGTATAAAACTATAAAAAAGTCGTGGCCAAAGTCGAAAATTCAAAAAGTATACTAAAACCGAAAGAACAAAAGTTAAGGGGTTTAAAATGTAGGTCAAAGTATAAAAGTATAAAACTATAAAAAATATATATTAAAAATAAAAGTATAAAAGTTAAGGGGTATAAAATGTAAAATTCTAAAAGTCACGTGGTCAAAGTATTAAATTAAAAAGTAATAGTGGCGAAAGTATAAAAAAGAAAAAGAAAGACATGGACCAAAACAGTAAAATTAAGAAAATATTATGGCCGAAATAAAAGAAACTAAAAGTTCATTATTCATCACCAATTCCTATCGTTATATATATAATATGTAATTATGTAAAATCCTTTAATTATATTTGTCTTATTTAGTTATATAAATCCAATCACTCCCTCATTCGAAAACCCAAGATTCACAAACCTAAAACTCTAACATTATTTTTGTTTGTTGGTTTGAAAGCTCGGACCAATCACAAGATAAAACATAATTTAAGTTTCATTTTGCGTGATAGTGATCGTAAAATTTTCTATCCGGCTTGATGCCAACATTTCTTAGGTTTAACTCGCTATTTGATTATACTTATAATTTGATTATACTTATAATGAATAATTATCTTTTTCATAGGTGTCAGATGACCCCCAAGCTATAGGTTGGGTCTGTCTTTGCGGATAAATGAGTGCTATATATCTTGAAAACATTATCTATCTCTAACATTATATATACCAATTTGTAAAATAGGTTGCATTTATAAAAGTTGCTATTCGTAAGTCAAGGATAATTTGATGTTGCTCTGTAAGACCTCAAATGCAAAATATCTCGCTATTAAACGACATAAAGCTATTAGTTATATATTATCATTGTTCATATGTACTTAGTATAGGGGTGCTTTCTGTAATTATATTATGTATATATAGGGTTAATGATAATGAGAATGACAGGGATTTACAGAATCAAATATGGTATCACAGCCTTCCACATAAAATACACTTTCTTCTTTTTCGAAAACCCTAATACCTACGGGTAACCCTCTGCCGCCGACAGCCCCTGTTCGACATCCCCCTGGCGTCGACCACCACTCTTGACGGTGTGCCGCCGACTACTCCTAGTAATACCGACACGGTTGATCACGATCCTACCGATTCCGATTCCGATCACGAGCAGATGACTGACCTAGTTAAGATCGAAACCGAGAAACTTCACCGATGCTACACGGTGACTAACATCCAGCAGAAGGTTCATGTTTTAGATGGAACGAAACTCACCTACAATCAATGGGTGAACCTCTTTATGATTCACGTAAAAGCGTATCAGGTAACAAATCATATCGATGGCACTGATCCCCCTGCAACCACCGATCCAACCTATCAGGTTTGGTCCGAAATCGATTCGGTGGTCTTACAATGGATTTATGGATCCATTAGTGATGAATTATTTGCTCGTGTTATTGATACTAAATCCACTGCTAGAGACATATGGCTTAAATTGCAAGCTATACATCAAAACAACAAGGGCTCACGAGCCGCTGCGCTGGATCAAGAGTTCACCACCTTGACTCTTGCTGCCTGCAAATCCATGGATGACTATTTTCAACGTCTCCATGACCTTGTGAATGAGTTGAATGATCTTGGCAGGACCGTGGATGAAAACAGAAAAGTGTTGCAACTTGTGCGTGGGCTCCCCCCAGAATATGATACGGTGGCTAGCTTCATCAACCAAAGCAGCCCCTCTTGGGATGATGCTAGAAACATGGTGCTTCTTGAGGTACAAAGGTTGGCCGCCAGACAAGCCACCACCCCACAATCTGCCCTTATCTCCCAACCAAATTCCTCCCATAGCAACCCAAATAACTACCCTACCGATCCCACAAACACTTACCAGCCTCGCCCCAATGCCCCTCCAAACCGTTATCCCGAGCCCAACCAAAATCGCTACCCCTCTCGCGGTGGACGGAACGGTCGTCGTTCCTACCGGGGCGGTCGGCCGGCTTCTCGTGGACGATACCCACCTGTTGGACCCTCTTACTACCCGCCGACTCAGCCCCCTTACTACGGATCCATCCAGCCCACTAATTACCCTCCCCCTACTCCTTACCCATCCCAACCATACTATGGCCCAAACCCACCTACATGGCAGCCCAACTCCTACTCCATGGCCCAGCCACATGCGCACCAATCCAACAGGCCTGCTGCCCCCCATACCAACCCCCAAGCGGCCCAGTTTGCCTATGGATCTGATGCCTTTAGCCCAACCGATTTGGCCCATGCTGCCTACTAGGCCCAGCAGTTTCCTCCACCCAATGACATTTGGGTAATGGATTCGGGAGCCACGCAACACTTCACTACCAATTCAGGTATTTTCCAAAACCCCGATTCAAAGTCATCCATTCCTTATATTTTTGTTGGCAATGGTAATACGTTGCCAGTACACGGATCCGGTAATGCTTTATATACTATTCCTCCCAACTCCTACAAACTTAATAATGTTCTTTTCGTACCTAACATTATTCAAAATTTATTATCGGTTCGCCAATTTACAAAAGATAACAATGTTAGCATAGAATTTGATCCATTTGGTTTTTCTTTGAAGGAACTCCAAACTGGCAAGCTCCTTTCCCGCCATAATAGCGCGGGTGATCTCTACCACTTTACTCCACCATCCTCCGGCTTAGCTTGCATGACTTCATCTACTTCACAACTATGGCATACGCGACTTGGCCACCCAGGAGCTCAAGTGCTTAATTTTTTAATTTCTCGTCATTCTATCAATTGTAATAAAGAAAAGGATTTTCATGTGTGCCATACTTGTCAAGTTGCTTATAGCAAACAATTATCTTTTCATGATTCTAATTCTATGACTTTCAATCGTTTGATATTATTCATAGTGACCTGTGGACCTCACCTGTTGTCAGTAAATGAGGCTATAAATATTATTTAGTACTTATTGACAACTTTTCCAATTATGTTTGGGATATCCCTTAAAATTCAAATTTGAAACATTTACTACTTTCACAAAATTCCACAAATTAATTCAAACCCAGTTCAATAAATTCATCAAACAATTTCAATGCGACTTAGGGGGTGAATTCGATAATAAAGAATTTCATAACTTTGCAACAACTAACGGCCTTGTTTTCCGTTTTTCATGTCCTCAAACCTCTCCACAAAATGGAAAGGCCGAGCGTATGATACGTCGCCTAAACGACATCATACGCGCCATGCTCATGCAAGCTAACCTTCCACCTCTCTTTTGGGTGGAAGCACTTCACACAGCCGCCTACCTTCATAACATCATTCCCGTCCATCGGTTGAACGTTAACACTCCGGCATTTGTTCTCTACCATAGACACCCGACTCATGACCATCTCCGCACCTTCGAGTGCGCGTGTTACCCAAATCTCAGTGCCGTTCAACCCCATAAATTGTCCCCTAGGTCAAAGCGATGCATTTTCTTGGGATACCCAAACAATTTCAGAGGTTACAGGTGTTACGATCCCGACACTGGTAAGGTCCACATTTCTAGATACGTCGTCTTCGACGAACGTCTCTTTCCTTATGGCGAACCTAAACCCACCTCCCCAACCATGGAGGCCTCGGATGCCGTCCCATCTTTCATTCCCACCTACTTTCCTGATCAGCCCATTCCCACTACACAAGCCCAAACCGCGCCACTCCACTCCCCGACCCAATCCCCGCCTCCCACATTAGCGGCCCACCAAAACTCCCCAAACGGCCCAGTCTCTCCACCGATCAGCCCCTCTACAGCCAACGTCGACATGCCTAACCCTTCTGGTACTTTGACCCTCGGCTCCTCGACCCACAACAGCCCGCCACATTCTCAGCCCACCCATCACATGACGACGAGAGCTCATGCCGGAATTTTTAAACCCGTCTCTCGTCTCAATCTTAACACCCAAACCACGCCACCCATTTCTCCCGTCCCCACTTCGTATACTAAAGCATTAGCAGATCCATATTGGCGTAAAGCTATGACTGATGAATTTAAGGCATTGATTGATAATGATACGTGGGATTTGGTGCCTAAGCCGCATGGACAACCCATTATTAGATGCATTTGGTTGTTCAGGCATAAATTTAAGTCTGATGGATCGTTAGAGAGATATAAGGTGCGGCTAGTTATGAATGGTAAGTCACAGACTGTGGGCGTTGATTGCATGGAGACTTTTAGCCCGGTTGTTAAACCGGCCACCATACATACAGTTTTATCATTAGCCGTTTCTCGACAGTGGCCTATCCATCAGCTAGATGTATAGAATGCTTTTCTTCACGGTGATCTGTAGGAAACCGTTTATATGCAGCAGCCTCCCGGATTTTATGATCAGAGGTTTCCCGATCACGTTTGCAGGTTGAAACGTTCATTATATGGCCTAAAACAGGCCCCTCGGGCTTGGTACATTCGGTTCTCCACCTTTCTTCTAGCGAAAGGGTTTCGGAGCAGTATTTGTGATTCTTCTCTGTTAGTGTATCGCCATGGCGTACACACTGCCTATTTACTTTTATATGTGGATGACATAGTGGTGACTACCTCTGATTCTGGGTTTCTATGGTCACTCATCACCACCCTATCAGCCGAGTTTGCGATGTCAGATTTAGGGCCACTTCATCATTTTCTGGGCATTACAGTCACTAGGGACAGCTCCGATTTGTTTTTATCTCAGTCCCAGTATGCTAGGGATATTATACAACATGCATCCATGAGTTCGTGTAAACCTTCTGCCACACCGGTTGACACGAATTCTAAGCTGAGTGCCACAGATGGACCATTATTTCAGGACGATACGTTATATCGCAGTTTAGTCGGTGCTTTGCAGTATTTGACTTTCACGAGACCTGATATTTCATATGTCGTTCAGCAGGTATGTTTATTCATGCATGCCCCAAGGGAGACTCACTTTCAGTTCATGAAGCGCATACTACGCTACATCCAGGGTACTTTAGATTACGGGATTCGTATTTCACCTTCCTCGGTCAGTTCTCTCACAGCTTACTCTAATGCTGACTGGGGTGGTTGTTCCGATTCTCGGCGCTCGACTTCAGGGTATTGTGTCTTTATGGGGGACAATTTGATTTCCTGGTCGTCTAAACGACAAACCACTGTTTCTAGATCGAGTGCCGAGGCCGAGTACCGGGGCGTTGCAAACGTCGTTGCGGAGGTTAGTTGGCTTCGCAATTTATTACTTGAGTTGTTTGTTCCTCTTCGCACTGCTACCGTTGTTTATTGTGACAACGTTTCCGCTGTTTACCTTTCCGGCAACCCTGTTCAGTACCAACGGACAAAACATGTCGAGATAGATATTCACTTTGTTCGTAAGAAGGTTCGTATTGGGGATGTTCGTGTGCTACATGTTCCTTCCGAGTTTCAGTATGCAAATATTTTTACTAAGGGACTTCCTCGACCTTTATTTTACAGTTTTAGAGACAGTTTGCACGTCCGTCCTCCTCCCGCTCCAACTGAGGGGGTGTATTAGTTATATATTATCATTGTCCATATGTACTTAGTATAGGGGTGTTTTCTGTAATTATATTGTGTATATATAGGGTTGCATGATAATGAGAATGACAGGGATTTACAGAATCAAATAAAAGCATGCATAGTTATTAAAGCGAAAAATTCATAACATAAGCAGCGAAATTCTTACAAGTCATTCATAAATCAAAATACTAACATATGAAAGTTTAGAAATGAAACATGAACTTTCTTGGGTAGATGTCAGTCTTGAATAATGGGGGGTCTTCCTATGCATAGCAAAGAGGTCCTTATACAACTTTTAAAATAACTCTCAATTAAGCCGACATGCATGATAAAAAATCAGCTAAGGGTTAAACACAACTTCTAAGTCAGCTAAGGGTTAAACATATTTTTACACTCTGAAACTTTAATAAGCATACTTTCATTAGTTAGGCATAGTCAAATGTTTGAGGAGGACTTTTCATTGGTTCCCAACCGTCATCGGAGGAGTTTATCCTTGGCCTCCAATCTTCGCGGGAGGAGTTTGTCCTTGGCCCACAACTTAAAGGTTGTAGAACTTTTCACTTAGTAAACAACACATGCCAACCTATTAAATAAATCATTTATGCTAATATGCATCACTCTATCATAACATACTTTCTAATTAAGCTTCATTGACATTATAAAACATAATTATATTATACTATATAACAAAGATCATGTTCAAATGAATAGTAAACGGTGGGTCTGTTGGATTTAGAGTTCCGATCATCGGTTATTTAACGTTGCCATAAAAACAGGATCCAAGAGTTATACTTTGGAGGACAAACAAGTTAATATATTTATTGATTAAATATTATTAATCACAAGCAAACATTTAATATGGCGAATCACTATTTAGTGAAATACATAATATATTTAATTATTTGGAAAAATAATCAATTGGTAGATAAATTCGTAACGTTTAAAGGGTTAAAGAATACTGAGTTATTAGTCGGCAAACAATTGTGATGTTTAAGAGTTAAACGAGTATTAATTTGTTATTAGATAACGAATTAGACGTTGAATTTTATTTAGAATAAATTTACGTCATATGATTTTTAACTGTGCGAAATATAACGATTATTCGTTTAGGAGAAAACGGATTTAATTTATGAGATAAATTAAATAGGATAATTATTATGAGAAAATATTTATACAAGGTTTTAATTAAGCGTTAATTAAAATGTGATGACTTGTTACAGAAGTTACAAAAGATTTATTATTGTCAAAATAATCAAGTGTTAATCCGAGGTTTGATTCTTGGAGAAGAAGTCAAAAGTTTAGGTGCCTTGATAAAATATTTATCCTTATAAATATATCATTAACCTAAAACGCTAGACATACAACTTTGCAAACCCTTTTGGAGTTTTGAGAAAACTTGAGATTTACCACCACATCAACCATCGCCGCCCACCTCCACCGCCGGCCTCACCGTAACCGACTAGCACCATCGCTGTTTCGGCGTTGTCCAACCGCCGCATCGCGGCCGACCTTCACCGTGCGCTAACACTGCTTCGTCAGAGCCCCATCTTCGGCCACCATTACGGAAACCGGTTTCGGTTTCTGCTTCGTATTGTTTACGGTTCAAGAGTTGAACGCGCATGATCAAGATTACTAGTGGATCAGTTCTTCAAATCCATCGTGCATTCTCTTGGTATTCCTCAAGGTTGAATCTTTAACCTTTTCTATGGTTGTTTTAATTTATTGTCTGAATCGTTTAGTAACTGAATCGCGGACGGGATACGTGTTCGTTTATAAATAAATTTTGAACTTTACGCTTCCGCATCGGATAATAAGTTATTATTATTTTTCTGACATATATAAAGATTTGATTGATATAGTTTAAAAAACAGACACCTGATTCCGTTAGTGGTATCATAGCCGCTTTTACAATAATTCAGATAATATTGTTTTTGTTTGATCTTTTGTTTTATTTTGTCGAAAGTTTTATATTTGACAAAAGATCCAACATTTACCTTTGTTGTGATTATGTTATGTGAACCGAGCCCTTCGACCTTGTGATGTGATTGGTTCATTTTAGTTCGTATGTATGTTTTGGTTTATTTCAAAGTGTTATAATTTTCGGGTTGTTTGGAACCCCATTTGTAATAGAAGGATTTATTTTGTAAAAGTTAGTTTTTTTTTTTTTTGTAAAAAACTGTACAAGTTGAAGACTTTGAAGACCAAAAGGAATGAACGAATGGTGCTTGAAGATGGAAATCTTGAAGCAAGCGGGAGCGAAGTCAGAATTGTGGTTATTTGTCCATTTAAACCTAGTTCGATTCCGATCATTGGCTCGAACGAAACTGAACGAATTTCACTTGTGGCTCGATTCTATAATTTTGTTTTATGTGGTTGATTGTTTTTTTAGAATAAATAAATTAACCTACGAAACTAGTTTTTCACAATTACAAAAACGATTAAATTAAAAGGGTTTTAAATAATTTAAAAGGTAAATAATAAAAGGGGTTTTATTATAGGAACATCTCACACTTGTCTGAAATCTCGAATAAGATTTTGCACATCCTAGATTTAGCATGAAATCTATATACACATATCTTTAGGGAACGAAATCTGCACATAGATTTCATTCCAACGATTACAGACAACCCTACAAAATTAGACCCTATTGATGGGCAAACCAGATGTTACAAATCTACCACATTACATTAGGTTTTGGCCTCGAAACCTACTATGCGGTAAACAAAAGCAGGTAACGCTCCCCCATCTCTTATTCTAGTTACCAATTAGCTTCTGAACCCTCTATGTGCTTCCACTGTACCAGCAGCACATGTGTGCCTTCATCCCCCAAACACTTACAAATATGTGAAAAATGGAAAGTACGGTGAATCCCACTCAGTTTTTCTGTCATGTATAATCTATAGGCAATGACTCCTATGTGAGCTACTATCTTGAATGGTCAAATGAATCTTAGACTTAACTTTCCTCGTTTGCGAAATCTCATGACACATTTCCGTAAGAAAACCTTTAATAGAACTTTACCTCCCATATCAAATTTAACTGGGTCGCGTCTCCTAAATCTTATACTTAAATTTTATCGTTTATGAATTGTCTATACTTAGCCGCCTTCATGAATGTATTTCTCTTACCCCAACTGTTTAGTTATAGTTATCACCACCTCCAAAATTCCAAAATTTTTTTACCCAACTTGACCCCAGAAGATTAAGATCGTACATCCTTTCCCATAAAGCATTTCGTATGAGGGCATGTCAATACTGTTAGGTATTACGTGTATGCGGCTGACCCGAGGATACGGTAAGGGCACAGAAATCGATACACTACTACGGCACGGGCCTTAAGAACTTAACGGTAGATCTAATCGACTTCTAAAACAAAGATTATAACCGAGAAATATAATCGAGTAACCAAGACGCAACGGAATAAATAACCGACTAATATGGTGATTATATAAATCAGAACATAAACAATCTAATATACTAATCAACCAGCTGGTAATAAATCGAAGCATACTATTATTTTATATGAATGATCGAGCAACCCAGATATCCGATGATCAAACAATTTGATAATAAATAATACTATTATCCAACTAAATAGTCCAGAAAGATACCTCCGATTTTGGGAACGGGAACGGCGACGGTGCGATAGATATGAAGCTACAATAATATATATGTGTGATGGAGAATTGTGTGAACACAAAACGAATACCTCACTTGTTCCTTTTGTCGGCTTATGCAACAATCACCAAAATATGATTCAACACACAATTAATATTCTAATATCAATAATGGATGAAACTTACAAATCGATGAAGGCAGGAGAATGCAGAACGCACTTTCACGACACAACACAAATAATCTAATCGAATAAGATGAACACAATGATTTTAACGTGGTTCGGTCACAGTGTATGACCTACGTCCACGGGCAACGAACAGGGTTTCTTTTTTATTGATATGAGCAGCAAGATTACAAGTACAGGATTATGAAATATATAGGGAGGCTAGTCTAGGGTTACAATTATTTTTCTTTTCTCAACAAGTTAAACAAGAAAAATAAAATGGGCCACTAAAGTTGTGTAGGTGGCCGGCCCACACAACCCTTCAATCTTCAAACCGGCCCAAACCCATTTCGGGTCGAGGCACATAGCGACCGTCAAGCCCAAACCCATACGGGTCGAGGCTACACCGAACCCAACAATCTCCCACTTGGAGCCTCGGAACGTCTTCACATGCTCCACCTGTATATACCTGTACAACAGTAATCTTCAGTCTTCAATGTGATTTCATTTTCTTCCACCTGTTCGTCACGCCTCCTCAACATTATTCCTGGAGGCCAATTGAAGCTACACAGAGCTTCAGTTTTTCCAAAGTCACAGCTTTGGTAAACATATCCGCCGGATTCCTGTCCCCTTTAATGTTATTCAACTGAATAGTCCCATCACTGATCAAACCCCGGATGAAATGATAACGCATATGAATGTGCTTTGTCTTCCCATGATACACAGGATTCTTTGCCAATTTAACAGCACTTTCATTATCGCAGTACAACGGATAAACTATTTGTTTCATGTTCAACTCCTCTAAGAAAGTCCTCAACCAAACTAGCTCCTTACTAGCTTCAGCAGCTGCCATATACTCAGCTTCTGTGGTTGATAGTGAGACACTCTTCTGAAGTCTAGACATCCAACAGATTGCAGTATCCCCCATAGTGAACACATACCCAGTAGTACTCTTGTATGTATCTTTACATCCACCCAGATCTGCATCGGAATACCCCTTAAGAATCGCATCTTTACCCCTGAAATGTAAAGCCATCTTTGAAGTTCCCTTTAGGTACCTAAGCAACCACTTGACTGCTTCCCAATGTGCTTTCCCTGGATTTGACATGAACCTGCTAACAACTCCCACTGCGTGAGCAATATCAGGTCTTGTGCACACCATCGCATACATAAGACTGCCTACTGCCGAGGCATAAGGAATCTTTGCCATCTCTGCTTTGTCCTCCTTAGTACTAGGAGACTGATCCTTAGAAAGTTTAATATGACTACCCATAGGTGTACTTCTAGTTTTGGTATTCTCATTGCTCATGTTGAACTTCTCTAGTATCTTCCCGATGTATTTTTCTTGGGATAAAATTAGAGAACCGTCCTTCTTGTTTCTGGTGATGCTCATGCTAAGAATCTGCTTGGCAGGACCCAAATCCTTCATTTCAAATTCGTCAAACATTTGTCTTTTCAACTTCTGAATTTCTGACATGTCTGATCCGGCAATCAGCATATCATCTACGTATAGCAGTAGAATGATGTAGGAATTAGCGAATCTCTTGAGATAGCAGCAGTGGTCCATCTCACATCTTCTGTATCCATTTCTGCCCATGAAATCATCAAACTTGATATACCACTGCCTGGGCGCCTGTTTCAAACCATAAAGACTCTTCTGTAACTTACACACCAAGTTTTCTTTACCAGCTTTCTGAAAACCCTCTGGTTGTGCCATGTATATTTCTTCTTCAAGATCACCATGCAGAAAAGCGGTCTTCACATCTAGCTGCTCCAGATGCAAGTTTTCTGCAGCCACAATACTAAGCACCAGTCTGATTGTAGTCATTTTCACCACAGGGGAAAATATTTCACTGTAGTCGACCCCATGCTTTTGTTGGAACCCTTTAACTACCAATCGTGCTTTGTATCTCTTTGTTCCATCACTTTCGTCCTTGATCCTGAATAACCATCTATTCTGAAGAGCTTTCTTCCCGGCTGGAAGCTTCGTAAGAACCCATGTCTTGTTCTTGATTAGCGAGTTCATTTCTTCCTTCATTGCTTGCTCCCACTGAGACGAGTCTTTCAACCCAGTTGCTTCAGAATAACTTTGTGGTTCACCATTATCTGTGAGTAAAAGAAAATTGGTAGAAGGGGAATATCTCTGAGTAGGTTTTCTCTCTCTAGTAGACCTCCTAAGCTGTTGCTGAGGTGTAATAGGTTCTTGTTCATCTTCTTCAGATTCCGGTGGGGACTGTTCAGTAATGTGCTCTGAACTCCCACTGTCAAAGAACTCATGATATCCCTGTTCATCGTCTTCTACATTTTCTTCTTCTGAACTATGACTCTTATTCTTCTGGCTTGTCTCTTCAAACTCAACATGTTCTTTATCGGTTCCCTGTGTGGTAGACTTTCTATCTTTATAAAGGCCTGCTTCATTGAAGACAGGATCACGAGTCCTGCATACTTTCTTAGCCTCTGGATCCCAGAGCCTATAACCCATCTTCTCATCTCCATAGCCAATGAAAGTACACTTCTTTGCCTTAGGGTCAAGCTTGTCCCTCTCAAAGTCTTTCACACCGATATAGGCATCACATCCAAATACTCTGAGGTGTTTGAGAGTAACCTCCCTTCCAGTCCAAACCTCCTCTGGAAGTCTAAAGCCAAGAGGAACTGAGGGTCCTCTATTTATAAGGTAAGCAGCAGTGTTAACAGCATCAGCCCAGAAGGTCTTTGGAAGACCTGCATGTAACCTCATAGCTCTAGCTCTCTCATTCAGTGTTCTGTTTATTCTTTCTGCGACTCCATTCTGTTGTGGCGTACCAGGAACAGTATTGATCATCTTTATACCTCTCTCAGCACAGTAGTTAGTAAATTCCTTGCTGATGTATTCCCCGCCATTGTCAGACTTTAAACACTTCACTTTCAGATTCGTTTCCAACTCCACAGCTGCTTTCCATTTCTTGAAAACATCGAATACTTCGAACTTGTTTTTGAGAAAATATGCCCAAAGCTTCCGTGTAGCATCATCAATGAAAGTGACATAGTAGTTGGAGCCACCCAATGATGATACTGGCGTCGGTCCAAACACATCAATGTGAACCAGCTCAAGCTTCTCAGCTTTAAGTGTCTTTCCAGATTTTAAGAAGGTGACACGCTTCTTTTTGCCAAACACACAAGGTTCACAAAACCCTGTATCGAGTTCCACCTTTTTCAAATTAGGAAATTTTCCTTTCTCAGCCAGTATCTTCAAGCCTTTCTCACTCATGTGACCGAGTCGTTGATGCCATAAACTTGATGGACTCGGCTCACATGCCACTGAATTAACCTCATCAGCCGGTACCTCAACCATGTACAAAGTACCCATCTTCTTACCACGAGAAACAACCAAATTACCCTTCGTGACCTTCCATTGTCCTTTGCCGAATGTGACATCATAACCCAGATCATCTAACTTGCCAATTGAGATAAGCATCCTCTTCAATCTAGGAATAACTCTAACATCTTTCAGTGTCCATGTAGTTCCTAAGGAAGTCTTCAAATCAATATCACCCATCGCGGTAATATCAAGAGCCTGATCATCTGCTAAACGAACTTTTCCAAAGTTACCTGTTCTGAGGTTCTTCATCTTCTTTGTGCTGAACGTAGCATGGAAAGAAGCTCCAGAGTCCATGATCCAAGACTCGACAGTATCCTCAACACAGCAGATAAGTGTTTCATCATCTGAAACAACTGTAGCAGCATTGACTTCCTTTTTCTCTTTGGATGTTTGTGGTTTAGGGCATTGACTTCTGAAATGCCCTTTCTCACTGCAATTCCAGCAAGTGATTTCTTTTCTTGGTCTTGACTTGCTCCTCTTTCTAGATTTTGATCTGCCTCTGTTACCTCCCCTATCACTCCTTCTTCCTCTACCTTCAGTGCTTAACAAGGAACTGGAAGACTCACCTGAGCCCCTCCTCCTAACATCCTCTCCTAAAATCAAGTCGCGGACTCCTTCAAAAGATAGCTTAGTAGTTCCAGACGAGCTACTAACTGCTGTGACAGTCCCTGACCAACTATCAGGCAACGAGGATAACAGCAATAAGGCTTGAACTTCATCTTCAAATTTGATGTCAACGGACACCAAACGGGATAGAATAGTGTTGAAGTTGTTGATATGATTAATAACAGATCCTCCCTCTTTCATCCTCGTGTTAACGAGCTCCCGAATTAGAAACACCTTGTTTGCAGCAGATGGCTTCTCGTACATGTTCGACAGCGCCTCCATGATGCCTTTGGCTGTCGTCTGCTTCAATATATTGAGAGCAACATTTTTAGACAACGAGAGTCGGATGGCCGCCACAGCCTTTCTATCCAACGCAGCCCAATCTGCATCTGATGTCTTCTCCGGTTTCTTTCCAGTCAATGTCGCATCCAAGTCCTTCTGACATAGCAAATCTTCAATTTGCATCTTCCACCATCCGAAGTCGGTTCCATCGAATTTCTCAATCTTCGTTTTACCCTCATCAGCCATAATACCGGGGATCAAAGGATGAGAGCCAACACTAGCTCTGATACCACTTGTTAGGTATTACGTGTATGCGGCTGACCCGAGGATACGGTAAGGGCACAGAAATCGATACACTACTACGGCACGGGCCTTAAGAACTTAACGGTAGATCTAATCGACTTCTAAAACAAAGATTATAACCGAGAAATATAATCGAGTAACCAAGACGCAACAGAATAAATAACCGACTAATATGGTGATTATATAAATCAGAACTTGAACAATCCAATATATAATAACCAGCTGGTAATAAATCGAAGCAGACTGTTATTTTATATGAATGATCGAGCAACCCAGATATCCGATGATCAAACAATTTGATAATAAATAATACTATTATCCAACTAAATAGTCCAGAAAGATACCTCCGATTTTGGGAACGGGAACGGCGACGGTGCGATAAATATGAAGCTTCAATAATATATATGTGTGATGGAGAATTGTGTGAACACAAAACAATACTCACGTTCCTTTTGTCGGCTTATGCAACAATCACAAAATTGATTCAACACACAATAATATTCTAATATAATAATGGATGAAACTTACAAATCGATGAAGGCAGGAAATGCAGACCACTTTCACGACACAAACAATATTAATCGAATGGTTGAACACAATGATTTTAACGTGGTTCGGTCACAGTGTATGACCTACGTCCACGGGCAACGAACAGGGTTTCTTTTTTATTGATATGAGCAGCAAGATTACAAGTACAAGATTATGAAATATATAGGGAGGCTAGTCTAGGGTTACAATTATTTTTCTTTCCCAACAAGTTAAACAAGAAAAATAAAATGGGCCACTAAGGTTGTGTAGGTGGCCGGCCCACACAACCCTTCAATCTTCAAACCGGCCCAAACCCATTTTGGGTCGAGGCACATAGCGACCGTCAAGCCCAAACCCATACGGGTCGAGGCTACACCGAACCCAACAAATACTTACGTGATAGATTTTACTGCAAGAGGATTTTTCCAAAGGTAGTTAACTATGATTTGTTCGAGGATGCTAAGTGGTGCTAATGTGTAGCTTTGTCCTTTCTCTTCATGATATTTCTTTCAAAACTTAGATGTAATTTATGAATCGGGTATCTTTATCAAAAATAATTGACACTGGCACACCATGTCGCGCCACAATCTCCCTGATGAAAAATTCAGGTAAGTTAGTTTGATGTAAAAGTCTAACAGATTGGCAGAAACTAAACACTCTTTGTTAGTCGATCCACAAGCAAACAAAACTTAAAAAGCATTGTTTAATCAAAGTAAAGTGAGCTCTTAGAGGCCTTGCTACATCTTGAGTGCTTGGTTTAGTGATAGAGAAGTTCTACTCATGCTTTCCTTTCTTTTGACCATTACATTTAAGGATTATAGGTGACCTTGATATCTTCATCCTATCATCTTCCTTAGCTTATCTAGGTATGTGCATTTGCGTGTGGAATTGAATATATGTGTAGGTATGACTCAGAATTAACATTTTTCCATTCGAGTTGAAAGATAAAACCTATTACCTACGCCTAGGTTATTTGTTCATTGTTATTTTTGTGATTCAATTTCATAAGAAGTGGATTAACATACTTCACTTTTATCTCTTTTGTAAGAAGTGATTTCTTTTCTAAAATCTTAATTTAATCATGAGATATTTTAATTAGGGCTTTTGTATTGCATCTCCGAATCAGTTGATATTTTAATTAGGGCATTTGTCTTGCATCTATAAATCACTTGTTTTGTGATTATGTTCCTTTTCTTCACATTGTTTCTTATTTTTGAACACATTTTGCAATTTATTTTTCCTTTAACACATAGACTAGTAATTAACTAGAACACTTGATTAAGACATCCAATGTTTTTTTTCTATGCACCCAAAACCAAACCACTCAACTTATAGAAAGGGTATCAGTTGGTTTTATTTTTGAGCGTTGGATTAAAACCCAACTTCCATATATATAAAGAAGAGGAAACCATTTGGTTTTAATCGTTAAATAAATGTTGGATTGATGTTCACAACCTTTTTACTTTGGCTTTTGATAGTCTCGTGCATATCCATTATCACCTAATAGATTGAATAAGTTTATCATTCCTTTTTAAAGCTAAAATAATTTTTTATTTATATCATAACCGCAAGTATTATTTTTATCCGACTCGTTTGACCCCACCTATTAATGTAATTTTTTTCGTGACATTTTTCTTCCCTATTGATAAAAAATCTTGGATCTGCAACTGGCTAGTAAGAAAACTGATATCAGTGTCACCATTACAATTGATTTAAGAAGTCACAAACACAGGAATTCCCCGTTGCAAATATGGGGAACTTTAGATGCCAAGAATCTTATCTTATCTTATCTTAATAATCCTAATAAAGCACTAAAATGGTTTTCATGTGTCTTCCTTTTAGGTTGTCCACATCAGCACTGGCACATGTCAAAACCACATTCAATTATCAATTTAGTAAATTACCAATTAAGACTAATTACCAATTTTGTCTAAATTAAATTTTTTTTTCAAAAAAATTGGCAAACTTAATGTAGATTGACAAATTACTCAATAGTTTGAGTCCTTTCAAGGAAACTAATAAAAAATTTATCATTTTTAAAATATTAAATTATCAATTAATATTATTTAATGAATTATATCATTTATAGTTTTTAAATTTCTTAACCGTTTTTTTATATTTAGCTAGCTAATATTATGAACCTAAATTCAACCCGTATACTACACGGGTTACTAACTTAGTAACCTATAAACAAACATTTTAGTTATAATCAATATCATCGTAATAAAAATAAACAGATGAAGTTTTTCATCATTTAAAAATATAAAAGCCTCTTATGGAAATGATGTAGCCGTTCAGTCAAGATGCTAAAGGGTCCATGTATTATAAATAAATCGCACCATTATTCTTCAATAATTCCAAATCAACAACTTTTCGGCAAAGGATGCGACTTTAAGTTTTAAATCTCTTACTTTTTTTCCCTTCTAGAAACGATAAATATACATTTTCTTTACATGTTGCATGAGTTAAGAAGTATAGATTATATTTGTATTTTGTTCCAAACTAATACACGAACCGTAAGAATTAAAATAAATCATTCGGCATTGAGATTTAATGGGAGGGGAAAATAGTGGGTGGCCGGTTTTACAACCTTGTATCTATTAAATATAGAACAAGATATGTGTTTATGATATGATTTTTACAATTTTTATAATAATATCGTATTTAAAAATAACATTCATGAGTGTATATCTTATCTTAATCTTATAATCTTATAATTTTATCTACCTATACATTAAACAAAACATATTGGGTTGAGTTGACACATAATAAGTGTGTACACATCATCAATTGGTGATGTGGCACCCTCTAATGACATTAAAATCCTAGGTGTAATTTTGTTAGTTTTTTAGATTTTTTTAAAATCTAAAGTATTCAACTTAAAATATAGAGAATGATCTTCGGAGCAATGAATACCTACCTTTTTTAAGAAAGTCAAATTAATTCTCCATTTAAGATTGAAATTCAAATTTACGTAAATATGGTTGACTAAATTTTAATCCAATACTTGCTTTTAATACTAAGTTTCCTACAAAATTGTTTCCTACTGGTTTGGAAAGTAAGTAATTCTACATCTTAAATCAATTTCTTAAGTGTATACATATTAAAGGATCTTTTGATTTGCATGAATATTGTTTTCTTTAGATAAACAATTTTTTAAATTCTTGGGTCATAACTCATAAATAAAGATTTAGTGCTAGATTTTGTATCTGTTCATGGTGTCTTCATTTAGGTTTTTGTAGATAAAAAGAATATGACAATCATTTTGTCCTAAACCTATGATTTTCCTTTAAGACATTAGAAATTATCATCTATGTTAATGTCATGTTCAAGTATTTCATCCATGGATTATATTATCATTGAGTCTTAAACAAGTATTTTTAAAAAGGGATATCATATTTTCAGGTGGTTCTATTGAGGACAATGCTCCAACTTCTGGATATGTATATAGAAGGATTGGACAGTAGGTTAAATTCCGTAAAATTATGTACGATTTGGTTGTGCGGGTCGTTTTCATGTAGAGACAACCCGAGGCGCTTTAATTTTCTTCTTCCATATTCAATGAATATGCAAAATATTTGTTTCTTTGTGTTCGAGAAATTGAAGATTTACTTCATTCATTGTTGTTGTTGGCGACTAAATTAACATTTGATGTTGGTTTTGTTTTATTCTCCTTAGATTAAGATGAGCAAAGATGGTAATTTCAAGAAATTCACGACTTAAATGCAGAGCTACAGTTGTGCAATTTATTTTCCCTTTCAAAACATCTGTATAACAATATCTATTGTTAAATTCACTTTGTGATCTTTAAAAAATAAATTTATTAAGTTGGGCATTATATATATTACATTTAGTTGGGGGTTCTTTGTTGTTAATATATTTATTTCCAGTCAGTATTTGCGTACATCATTAGCAATACATCAAAAGCTCTATCTCTTTATTCAACTTAGAATCTGATTGTTGCTTCTTTTATCGGATAACATTCACATTGACATGTGCTGTGAGTACTCATATTCGGTTTCTTTCCTTTGCTCAATTCATATTTCATTTCCAGGATTGGTTAACACGCTAGCTAGGGGATCTAAGAGGGGCTTTTGCTGCTATAGAGAGAATTATTCCATCTTATCGGGGTCAAAAATTGATCAAGCATTAGCTTATGGCTTGGAAAAAGACATCCAGCAAGAATTACAAGTAGATGATAACTTAAAAATGTTTTTCATCAATGACTCAAATGACAAAAGGCGGTCTAAGAACACGAGGTACATATCATCTTTAACAGCAGCCGACAGTGTTTGTAGTCTTGCAGGTTATGTTGATGTGGATGTAGACAAGTTGCATTCTTCATTCACATGTAGTTTCAATTTCTGGATGGATGGTATGTTGATTTTAGTAGGCGTACCAGTGGTTCAGTTTTATTATTATTTACATTCAACTAATTAATTATTAATTATTTCTGCTTTAAATTAGTACACACATCAATCTCCATAGTTATAGCTTGAGGTTTTTAAGACTTAACGGTTTGATCTAAATCACAACTTTGTTATGCCATAACATGTTGTATAATTGCAATGATTTTTGGAGAGTGGTATGCTATTGATTATTAAAAATGTAACATAAGTATAGAGCTAATTTATAAATGTTTTTACTTTTTGCTTTAGTTGTAGCTGAATATATTGAACCGACTCTAGCAGGCGATATGAACATATGGTTGTTTTATATTTTCTTCAGATATGTCACTGTGTGTCAAAATGCTTAATAAGGTACAATTTGTTCATAAATGTTGCTGCCAAATAATGGTTAAATATGTAGATTTAGTACTTAAATGGTGTACCTAATCGTTTCTTCTATTTATTTCTTTGTATGTTCTTCATTTGCTGCATAATATAAATGGCACTCTCTTCTCAGTTGTACAATATCATGTGGGCATAGTGATGTATTAGATCAATCTCCATTTTGGTTTTGGTTTCCAAGATCATTTAGATGACATCTAAAATTTTGTTTTTGTCTTTGGAATGAATTTAGGTCCACTTTCATATTGAATTTAGTTTTCGAAAATTTTGTTTTGGATTTTGGAATGATAACCAACTTACGTGTTAATTTTGGTTGCAATCTATTTTACCTTCAAAATTTACTATAATAGATTATAATAATTGTTATTGTTTAAAAACCTCAGCCATACGTTGCACGTGTATTAAAAACTAACATATGTAACAAAGAACATTTTTTAAAATCTCTTTTTTCAAACTACCAAGTTAACTTTTACTTAATATTTGTTTCGTTTTTTGTCTTATTTTTCTTCTTTTCTGTTTTATTTCATATGTAATTTTATGCAATCTTTTACTTTGTATTCAATTTTATATTATAACATCGGGTATTTACCCAGGTGTTGTTCATCCCCATGGTCCATGGCGCAATTGTAATTCTGTAAACTAGATATTAAGAGGTTTTGTCAGATCAAATTAAGATCATAAAAGGTCACCAATCACCCAAAATTAAATTGTTATTGTAATACATAGGTCCTTTGGTAGTGTTAGCATACTCTTAATATGTTTCTTTATTAATATTAACATATTGATTGCAGCAGATAAGTAAATTGCTTTTAAGTTTCAAAGAAGTCAGTTTGCAATTTCAGTTTGTTTTGCAATGACTATAAACAAAAGCAATGTAAATCTCTTTCCAAAGATTGTTTTTAAAGAACCTAGTATTCTCGTATGGATAGTTATACGTTGCTTTATCAAGAGTGAAGAACAAAAAATGTATTAAATCTTTATTTTAGATGAAAACGATCGACAAACAAATGCAATAAAAACACATTTAAGTTTCTTTTTTCAAATTTGTAAGTTACTCTTATTTAATATTTCGTACATTTTTAGTTTTATGTATTATTCATTTTAGTTTATATTTCGATTTTAGTTCTATGTTATATTTCATTTCATGTTTTCGGTGGAATTCAGACAGATTCTTCCCGTCCTTCAAGGCGCTTCAAATTAAGATGTTGTTACTTGATGCCTTACTTCGTCTTACATTTGGAGAGAGTGTAAGGTTTTAAAGTTAACAAAAAACATGCGTCTTCTTCAAGGTAACGATCCATCAAAGATACAAGAAACAACTGATTTTGCTCGATGGCTTTTGGATATTGGAGAAGGAAAAGTCGGTGGAGATAATGATGGTGAGTCAAATATAGATATTCCTCCTGATCTTCTTATTCATGATTCATCGGATCCAGTCAGTGATCTTATTGAGTTTGTTTACCCTTCGCTTCTTGACAACTTCGGTCATCAAGATTTTTGGTCAGAAAGAGTTGTTCTCGCACCAACTAATGAAGTTGTCTACTTTCTTTGGTCCCCGGTGAAGAGCATGAGTATTTAAGCTCATACTCTGTATGTTAAGATGAGATGGTAGGTGACAGCTTTGATCGTAACATATACTCACCAGACGTCCTGAATTCTTTACATATATCTGGCATTCCAAATCATCGACTTGTGTTGAAAGTCGGTGTTCCTGTTATGTTGCTTATTGATCAGAGGAATGGCCTATGTAATGGAACACGCCTTCAGATCGTATCTCTAGGAAAGCACGTGATTGAAGCGGTTATTATCTCTGGAAGCAACATTGGATTCAGGACTTTTATTCCTAGACTTTCCTTGGTTCCAACAGATAAAAGAATTGCTTTTCGGTTTCAGAGAAGGTAGTCTCCGATCTTTGTTGTTTGCAATGACGATAAACAAAAGCCAAGGTCAATCTCTTTCGAGAGTTGGATTGTACTTGAAAGATCCCGTCTTCTCTCATGGTCAATTATATGTTGCTTTATCAAAGGTGAAGAGCAAGAAGGGTCTGGAGATCTTAATTTTGGATGAAGACGGTCGTCCAACAAATGTAACAAGAAATATAGTGTATAAATCTATCTTCTCAAATTTGTAATTGTTATTGAATTTTTTTATTATTATTGAATATTGTTTTACCGATAAGAATTTTTTGGATAGTATATATAAATATATATATATATATATATATATATATATATATATATTTTACGTTTTAGACCTGGGTATTTACCCGGGTAAGTGGCTAGTAATAATACTAATAAAACAATAAAATTTGTGTCACATGTTTCATTTATAAAGGATCCACATCACCATCGCCACATGTCAAGCTCACATTGAATTACCAATTTAGTAAATAATTAATTAAGATTAGTTACTAATTTTGTCAAAACTAAATTTTTATTTTAAAATTTTGATAGAATTAATTTATATGTGATTAATTTACTCAATAATTTTAGTCTTTTTTGAAAGTAATCAACAACTTATCAAACATAATAAATTTCTTAAATGTATTAAATTATTGTTTAATATATTATAAGAATTTTATATCAATCATAGTTTTCAAATTTCTTGATCATTATTTTTTTCTTTATATTTATCTAATATTATAAATCTATATTAAGCATGTGTAGTGCACGGGTTACTAACCTTGTATATATATATATTTGTCTAAAAACGCTAAAAACATCTCTTTACTGATTTTCTTTGTACTAGATTTAAAATACAGTATACAGAAATACAAATCTAGCATAAAAAATACAAATTTAGTTTTTTTTTGCGCATTTAAATAATTTTGATTACGGTGAAAACATATAGTTACAAACAGACACGACTCAAGGCCCCAAACAAGGAAGACGAGCAATAAGCTGCACCGCCAACCCTTTCTGAATAGCAAACACAAGTGACAAGACGCGTAAAAATAACATTTATCGGCCTAAGGGACGAAACGCTCTCCGATACAACTTTTTGGATATACGACTAAGCGACTCAAGGCCCCAACATAATTTAGTATAAAAATATAAGTCCAGTATAAAAAAGAAATTAGTAAAGTATATGTTTTTAGGCAAAAGCACTACACCATTTTTAGGAGATCACACCCCTATATATATATATATATATATATATGTATATACATATGTAAATATGCATGAAATTTATAAAAAAGTATATAATATAATGCAGCATTTCTCCAATTATGAAATATTATTCTCAAGTAAGGTAGGCTGGTAGTTTATTATTTTGAGTTATTCCAACTTTAAATTGGAATAAAAAAATATATACCGAAATCTTAAATCCATGTATTTATATTTCGCCAACCTTTAATGTACCCCCAACAACCACTTGTAGTACAAAACGCGTCACCGACCTCCTTCTCCTTGGTTTCTATTTATTTTCTTTATTTAATTCATCGTAGTATTTACAATTTTCTTTTGTCTTTACCAAGTAATATATACTAAGGGTGATTATATATAAACAAGAAAAAATGATAATTTTATAAACTTTATACGGTCGTTTGGGTCAAAACAAGTTTATTTGTTATTAAAAAGAATTATTTTCTGGAAGCTCCCATACTTGAAGATGTTGTTAATACGTCATAACCTCGAATGTCATGCATATTGAAAAAAAATGTGTAAACTTTTTGATGAATATGCTTCGAATATAGGGGCATGTGTAACTTTTGAAGATTATAGTTTTTACTCTTTTACGAGTCATAATTGTCACGTGTTTATGCAACATTTACTTCAGATTGCCTTACGAAGAATGATTCCACAACAAATATAAGACGTCATCATTGTACTGTCAACTTTCTTTCATGTGATATGTTTAAAACAATTGCACATAGAAGAGTTAAGAAAAATTCAAAAAGTTTCTTGTAACCATTTGCAAGTACCAACTTTTTTTAACCCAATGAAACACCTTGTCATACATATGCCACATGAAGCCATATATTCTTGGTGGTCCTCTTCAATATTCAATATTGATGGATGTATGTTTCTGAAAACTGAAATGATGCTTAGTAATTGAAAAGAACAATAAGAAACAAGACAATGGTTGAGGGGTCTATAGTTGAGGAATATATGGTAAATGAGCTATTTGATTATTGCTCCCTGTAAAGCAACTGATGATTTACTTAATAAAGCCAATGATATATCATTTGCTACATGGTTCTCCAAACATGCAAGTAATATGTAAATTTTCTAAAATATATGAACCAAAATCCATATATTCATATATTTTTTTAACTAGTTAATATATTTTCTAGGTCAAACACCCCACGGTCAAGGAAAACGTTGAATTAGTAACTCTACTACCGTATTGGAAAAGTTCCAAACCGCACTATATTCAACCAAATTAATAAATATATTTTGCCCATTTTTTTGAATAAACCGTATTCAACCGCTATATGTAACTAAAGATGTAAAATCAGTATCTTGCCTCCCCAGTTTCCGTTGTAGCAACATATATACATCAATATGATCAACTAATAAATATCTTTGGGATGAAAAAGTTGACGTAGGTTAGGCTAGATTTAATAATCATGTTACAAATTAATCTTGAATTTCTTGAAACTGCTTACTTTTACAAGAATCTTATAAGAAATTTCTGAATAGCCCTACATCTAAGGTGGAAAGCTTAGAATCCTCAAAGTGCAAAAAATCAACATGAAAAAGAAAATAATGAAATAAAGAAAGAAAGAAACTTATAGCATGTGGGATGCATGAAGTATCTTCTAACTCAACTTTTTCTAGTAAAGATCAATTATTTGATATAGTTATAATAAATTCAAAAGGCAATACTATGGTTTATATGATCTTAAGTTAAAAGATTATAAATGAAAATGAAGTTCTAATAAGAGCAACTTCCATGAGAAGCTCACGAACGACACAAACGGCCAAGTGGCCGTCTGTAATTCTATGGAGCTCAATGTGAGAGACGATCGTCCATTTCCACGTTTGAAATTTTGGATGGCTAGAAACGAGAATGGTAGCCCCCGTCTCTCTCATCACAATATAATATATGATATACTATATTTTTAATTATTATTTTTGAGTGTTTGAAAAATGATATAGTACTATTAAGTAAACAAGAGAGGTGTGGTTTTAAATTGTAATTTTCCTTTTGTTGTTGTTCTGGCCGCCTAGTTTCTTGCTAAGTGGTCGTTTTTATTAATGAAATCGCCATCTAAAAATAGAAGTAGACAAGAGTGTTTTTGAATCAGTGAGACTGAAACCGATTTACTTCTCTTAGGGTGGGCGGTATGGGGGTTAAAAAATTCTACAAGTGGGGTTTCGGCAAGTGGGGTTTTCGGCAAAGTGGATAAGTGGTATACCATTCATTTCGGCAAGTGTGTTTTCGGCAAAAAAAATCAAAAAATCGGCATGTAGATGCCGAGAGTTGCCGAGACTTTTTACACATATTTTTTCCCACCCAACTATCCAACTTATCCCACCTAACTTATCCCACCCATACCATTCCAAAAAACAAAAAAGACATATACTTTTTTCTCTCTCATTTGTCACTCTCCTATTGGTCCATCAACTTATCCCATTTTACTCATCCTAAAATATTTATCCCCCACACCGCCCACCCTTAGAAGCCACTAGATTACCACATGGCCAAAAGCCACAAGGCCTATGATAGGTAAGCAGGTAATTTATTCTTGATGATGTGTTTGTAGACACTCTTGACAAATTAATATAGATTTATATGATATTTAAGGAATAGAAAACTAATTATCTACAAACTAGGAAAAGTAATTAAATCTTATAATATCAAAAAAAATATAGACATTAATATTACAACAAAAATATAGGTAAATTATCATGCCTGCTCATAACAGTGGGTTTTCACATTTATATGTAGGCAACAAGTTCAAATAACGTGGTTTTCTGTATGTTTTATCTAGAAAGTAATAAAAAATTAAATTTAAAAATATATTTGGTTAATTCGTTTAACCTATTCTCAAAATGAAAGTAAGTTTTGTAATAAAATAATCACACCGACACAACTTGTAGATTTGGTTTTTCAATACCAAGAAAAGTTTAAGATAGTAATAAGATATATGTTCATTCTAAGGTAAAGTTAAAGGGCGTTTGGATATTTTTTTTCTTAATGTTTGTGCTATAAATAATATAATATAATAATATATATTAAGGTGTTGTGTGTGACACCAACATTTTTAATTTATTTTATTAAATTCCGTCGACTCAAATAGTTGAATACCGCGTGACATGCTTAGTTACTTTTATTTAACGTGTCTTTTATATTGTTGCGATTGCATTTTCTATTTGAGTTTTCTTTATGATAAAATAATTTTAACGTTAATGCACAGTTATTTTGTATTTGTGTTTTCTTTATATTTTTAACGTTATTAGTATTTGTATAACATCAATGCGCAATCATTTTGAATTTTCGTTTTCTTCAATGCTTCAAGCGTTTTGAATAGTAAAATAGTAAATCTGTAGAATTTTGTCATGTGACGGAATAGGTGGTTACCATGTGGCTTGATCATTAATTTTTTTTTTCATTTAGACGTAACAAATTTAGCATATGAGTTGGTGTGTGTAATATATATAGTCGTGTAACATAACATTTAAGTTCTAGGCTCGATACTTTGAGTGTTTTGCTTCAAATTTGAAGGTCGTTATACAGTCTTTTTGTATTCCCGTGTTACTTACATTCATTTCTTTAATCCAAAAGCAACGAAGTTGACACAAGAATAGATGATGTAATTGATACAATCCTGTAACATCATTTTAGTTCGTTAATTCAATACTTTAAGCATTTGATTTCTTATATTAATATCGTTACGTAACCTTTTATAAATATAACTCTTTTATGTATTTTTATTATCTCCGTGCAACGAACAAGTTTCAAAATCTTGTTTCCATTAACAATTTCGTAATGATTGATTTATAACAAATAATAATATATAATTTCCAAAAATAAAACGGATATTAAAATAAATACTATCATATTTCCAATCATACCCCTCTGTCTTTCTTCTCCATCCGAATTGTCCTGTCTCTGAAACAACCACAAATTCCAAAACCACACAAAAAACATTCATAAAAACAAGAATCACACCCCTCACTTCTCTTTAATGGAGTCACCCTCTCGTCCCTTTCACCCCAGAAAACTTTCCAATGCCGCCACTTTCTCAAACAAAAACCCCTACGACGGCGTTCTCTCCGGCCACCGCCGCAAGTTCGCCGGACCTCCAGCCACTAACTTCCAAGACTACCGTGAAATCTTTGGTAACTCCCAACCTTCTTCAATTCCGGTGCTTGATCTTTCAACGTTTCGAGACCCATCTGATGATTTGAGCTCGAATTTTCGGAGTTCGAATCCGGATTATTCCAAGATTTTTGGCGGGTTTCTTGACGAAGAAAACGTCGCTGTTTCTTACGAAGAGTTATTTGGGTGCGACAAAGTGAGGTGGGTTTTTGATTCTTTTAAAAGGGTTTTGAAAATTTTGTCTTTTTTTGCAGTTCCGTTTGAAACAGAGTATTCTTGTTCTTGATCTTGTTATTGTTGTTGTTTGCTATATGCGAGCGGCAGTTTTGTCATTATTATTGTCGCTTTTTTATGTCACATTTGCTACATATAGTTTTGGAATATACCAAATTGGCAAATCCTGTCGTTTTTTTATGTTTCTTGATTCAGAAGATCAAACAGTTTGAAAATTTTCATCTTAATTGCGTTAGTTTGAAGCACTTTGAGCACAGTTTCTTGGTTTAATCCGTACAATAACTAGAATTTGATTCTGGGTTGGTTGAAGAAGCCTGGTAAGAGTTTAAAATTCTGGTAAAGATTCAATTTTTCTTTATATAAATTGTTCTTGAAGACCTAATTCTTGATTATTGTTTTTTTTTTTGTTTCTTTTTTTTTTTGTTCTGATATGAGGATATAATCTTTTCCCAGTTCATATAACAATTTCCTTTTTTAGTTTTGGATTTTGTAGGGGGAATATTGGTTACAAGTTCTGACCTTTTTGCCATATTAATGTTGTTTTTAGGGCAAAAAGACAAACTTCACAAGATTCAGATGATCTATGTCATCAATCTCCTGATGGCTTAAAGCAGTTTAGCATGTCATATAACAAGATCAACCAAAAGTCAAAAGATGGGTTAGATGGGACAAATTTTGTTACACAATTACCTGCGGAAACTGGTTTTACTTGTTTCATTGATGAACCAGTTATGGAAGCTGAGAAGCAGAATCCCCAAAAACAACCTTCAAGAAAAGCTGTTGAATCTATCTTTGATGATAAAAAGTCAAGAACTTTTGATGTTGATTTCAAAAAAATACATCCCTCGACGGGTTCTTCTTCACCGAATGATGTAGTTAATCGTAAGAGTAATCCAAGGAGATCGGTAAATTCCGAGTCATGTAGAAGGGATTTTGTCGAGGAAATTGATGTGAAATCGGCTGCTTATGACTCTTCAGCTGCTTTGAAAAAAGCCATTGAAAAAGCTCAAGAAAGTATACGGATTGCTAAAGAGTCGGTTGGCAGAAAGGAGAAAGGTCTTCGAAGCTTTTCGAATAAAAAGTTCAAAAATAGATCGAGAGTGGAGGGTAGCATGGAGGGTGTAACGGAATGTGGTGACGAGAAATGCAGAGATGAAGTTTCATCGCAAAGTTTTCAGGATGTGGGAAAGAATCATGAATATGGTGAGAAACTTTTGGTTGCAAAGAAGTTTATAGATGAAATACATGAGAAAATATCAGAATCAAATAAAGATAGAAAATTTGGAGACAATATGGTTGTTTATAATGTTGCAAAAGTTACCAGTGAAACCAAATCCAAACCTCTTGATTCAGATGGAAAAGATTTGTATGCAACTTTGTCTTCTGAAGCAGTTGAGACAGAAACAAACAAGATTCAGATTTCAGACTTTGTGCATGAAGATCAAGCAAAAAATATGTTTGTAGATGAAAATGAAGCTGAAATCAACGTGAGCAAACCCACGATTGACATCTTGGAGGATCAGAGTGTTATGAAAGAACAAGAATCGGATGAGAATAACGATGAGGTAAGATTAAGTCATGCCCATGAATTAGTCAAGGAATTAAGTAACTTAAATGTGTCCCAAAATGATAATGCGGGTGTTCTTGAACATGAAGAGAGCGAGAATGCCGAAAATGAGAATACAGAAAGTGAGAAACATGAGGAAATTGAAGAGGCTTTTGAACAGGTTAAAAGTGAGAATGAATCCAAGCATGAGCAGATCAACTCTGAAGTTCAAAAGGAAGAAGAAACCGGTGAGATGCTTGAGAGAAATGTGAAAGATAGTGTTCAAACTTGTGATCATAAGTTAGAAGAAACTGAAGTGAATCTGCATGATAGTTATGAGATAAAACATGAAGATAATCCCACGGTTGAAACAGATCAGGGATTTGATGAGAAATCATCAGGTGATAATAATGATATGGAAGAAACTGATGATATAAGTTGTATGCATGTTGAAAGCAAGATTGTTGAAATCAATGATATCGATATGGAAACAACTCAAGAGGTTGATGAAGTTACAGAAATTTCCCGTGAATTCCAAGCAGAAGAAGCCGATTTCTGTGATAGAACTTATACAGATCAAACCGCATCTGATGACAATGAGGATGAATATGACCAAAGTGATATTATTGACAATCTTGCAGATCTTGGTTCAGAGAATGATGTACAATCTGAATCATCATCTTCAGGTAGTACACACGGTATGAAGATTATTGCAGAAGAAAGTAATATCCAACCCGACAATGAAAGTATAAGCGAAATCAAAGATTCGCAAGAACCTGAATCTAGACACAAGGAAGATGAAACTGAGGAACCCGGGCCAAGCCAAGTGTCAGGAAAAGAGCATTTTAGAAGGATTGTAGAAGAAGAAGCTGCTAAAGAAAGGGAGTGGGAAAATAATAAATTAGCAGTTGAGAGAGCAATCCGTGAAGCTCGTGAACGGGCCTTTGCAGAAGCCCGTGAGAGAGCTGAACGTGAACGGGCTGCTGTTGAAAAAGCTACACAGGAAGTTAGACAAAGAATGATGGCTGAGGCCCATGAAAAGGTTTCTAAAGCTTCGGTCACAAATACATCATCTTCAGAAAAAGCATCTGCACAGTCTAAGCTTAGAGCAGAACGGGCTGCAGTAGAAAGAGCCACTTCAGAGGCCCGACAACGGGCTTTAGAGAAGGCAGTTTCTCAGAAGACTGTTTCTGTAAGTCCGAAATGAATTTCATACGTTTCTTGCTATTCAAGTTATCGCCTTTTATATTATTTTCGATCTTTCTTGCAGGATTTGAACCATTCTGAATCAGCTTTGAGAACCAAAGCAAAATTAGAAAAACATAACAGGATCATGGAAAGAGCGGTATGTGTTGGGTTTTCTTCATTATAGAATAACAGGTTTATAAAATAGTTACTAATTAATTTGCTGGTTTTGTTTTTAGGCTACAGCGCTTGCAGAAAAGGAGAAGCGAGATAGACTTGCACAAAAGGAACAAGCTGAGAGAAATGTAACAAATTATAGTTAAACAGAAATGATTACCAGTTTTTGTTCTTTATTTTTCTATCTTTATAATTTTCGCATCCTATTTTATTTCAGCGTTTAGCAGAAAATCTTGATGCCGACATCAAAAGGTGGTCTAACGGAAAAGAAAAGAACTTGCGAGCATTGCTTTCAACACTTCAATATGTAAGTAAAATCTTCTTATTAAACCCAAAAGTTCTGCTTGTTTATGATACTTTCATGTTGCATTTAAAGGTGGGAAAAAATCGAAAATGAGCAGTCAGGAAAGTTGAGTAGCGGGTCAAAACGGGCCTTTAATCCATTTTTTGATTTTATATAAATAATGACATGTTAAGATGATTAGAGAAACTATATTTTTACAATAATAATCTGACTTTTTCTAATAATGTGATCTTGGAGATATGCGTTATAGTTTTAGCGACCATGTGCTAGTTAAGTCATGGTTAACCCTTCTGACCCGTTAGAGATACAACATAACCCAAATGACGGTTTTTAAGTAAATGGGCTGAAATTGCTACCTTGATATTTAACTAAATTCTTGAACTTACAGATTCTTGGACCTGAAAGTGGTTGGCAACCGATTTCACTGACAGAGATGATAACCTCTAGTGCTGTAAAGAAAGCATATAGAAAAGCTACTCTTTGTGTTCATCCTGACAAGCTTCAACAACGGGGGGCAACCGTTCAGCACAAGTATATATGTGAAAAGGTTTTTGATCTTTTGAAGGTATGCAATTAATCTTCTGGTCCTCTTTTGTTACGAAAATGGCAAGATAGGTGGTTCGGGTGGATTGAAAATCAGGTCAAAACTTGGTCAGATTGAAACGGGTCATTCTTAGTGCGGGCTGAAATGGGCCGGGTTGACCCACTAGCGATTTTGTCTCCATTTTTCTAATAAGTAAAATAGCTTGCTGAAAAAGATGATTTAAGTGACATGGGGTCATTCTTAGTATGCATTAGAAATAGACTTGTTGACTTTTGACTCCTTTGACCCGTCCCCTTTCGTGCTAATCTTTTTTATTGATCAGACTCATTTGACTCTTTGAGATAAAACTCATCCCAACTATTCATTAGTTAAGAACTTAAGATTCAATTTTTAGATATTGAACTTTTGAGTCTAACACAATTTGAGTCCAACAGGCGGCTTGGAACAGATTTAACTCCGAGGAGCGATAGCAGCCTCAATGTGGCGGCAGTAATGGTGGTAGATGATGTTTATTCAAGAAAATGTACTTCCATTAGTGAGTGATGTTATGAGTTAATAAATTAGAAAGAAAGAGTTCAGTGCAGTCAGGTATATGATTTCTCATGACTTTGAACATGATCATTAATGTGAGAAGTCATTATACCATGACTTTGACACTGAACATTGTATTCAATTACTTTTGGTTTAATGATAATATATACAAAAAAAAAAATTATATAAAAAAATGTATTTTTTTCATAGGACGATTATACCCAGTTTTTTTACAAATCGAAGTGAGTCTTTGGTTTGATCGATGACACTCACGACCCGAAACAATAAGAGATTGCGTGGTTGTTATATTGATAACATGTACAGAGACAAAGGGGCTATGATTTCAATATTGTGGAAGTGTATTTACAAGGAATAAAAAACTGTTAACCGGTTTACCGTAAACACCCCTAATTAGTAATCCCCTAATTAGTAATTAAATTACACATTTATAGTCTCTCAAGAAAAGCTAAGAAAGAAAGAATAAAATAATAGGTATGGGTTGTTTTAAAAGATGTCAAAATAAGTAGTTCTTTTTCATTGTACTTCTCTTTGTTACAGTAAAAGCCAATAATGTAGCAGCTTATCAATGTCTTTGTTGGTTGTCAAAACATATTATGTTCACACTTTGGGGTCAAAACTATAACAAAGTTGTGACAAGGTCACATGATCCTTAACTCCATGTATGTAGTTCGGCCGGCCTATGACATGTGGTATTCAATGAATATAAATATCTAACATTAAATCATAAATTGTCTTTTCTAGTAACAAATCTATCATTTTCATACTTCTAAACTACTATAGAAATTAAATTATATCAATTATATTATTATGTGAGTTTGAACCAATCCAGGACCTTCAATTAACAATTTAACATGACAAATGCTCTACCGGTGGGCTATCCCACATTGACAAATCATAAAATTTTACTGTATAACTAAAATATAGTATAGATTTTTTTCTAGTTACTTTCGTATTAGTAACTATACATTCAATAAGAAATACTTAATATGATGTTAATACTAGGCCTGTAAAAAAATTAAACGTTTAACAAACTATTCGAGAAACATTCGGTGGGAAGTTTGTTTGATAAATGAACAAATATGTACATGAATTTTCATACGTTTAGTTAAATTAACGAAATGAACAAAAATTTCAATTCATTATGTATTTGTGAACAATTTAGAAGCAATATCAATGCTAGACGAACAAACATGATTTTTAGATTCGTCTCGGTTCGTTTACAATCCTAGTTAATATGACGTACGTTAAACTTATACAATACTGATTATAAATATGAACATTATTCAATGACACTGTGACATATTATTAAGATGTGACTCTTGATTTTTTAATGATGATGATTTAATTTTTTCTATGATAAAATTTAAACCGTCAACATATAAAAAGACAATCTTATCTAACATCAAATTATCATTAGTCCAAGTGTCAACTAGTTTAGACTCTTGTCATTTAATGTTTTTTTTTCCATTTACTTTTTCCCTTCTTCTTTTTTTTTTTTTTTGTTTTTTGTTTTAGTGTAGTGTATTATTTAGATTTTTTTTATTTTTATATAAATGTTGAATTTAGTATAAAAGTTGGTGTAATAAATAAAGTCATGTAATGATAAACTTTTACGTCCCAAATTTAATGTTTTTAACGTTTGGTTTCTAATTTTAATGTTGTTACGTAGTCTTTTGTACTTTGATTTTTTTTATATAACGTTATAGCAATACAACTATTTTATGTCATTGTGTATTCATGTTATTAACACAACAACTCATGGACTACAAAATCTTGTTGAATAGATCACCCAATCAACTTATTTAACTAAAACAGTAGTATAAGAAATGCTTAAAAAATATAGCCCATCCACTAATGAATCTACCACATTCTTTGAGGAATAGAGTGCGTCCATCAAAATTGCTAAATTTTAGAGGAGGGGGTATGGTCACAAAAGTACCCTAAAGGTACTTTTTTTAACCAATAAATAGATGTTATATGAGAGAAGAATTTGAGAGGAAAACTACCTAAGGGTAGTTTTTAAGGGGGTATGGTCACTACAACAACCCTAAGGGTTGAAAGGACACCAACGGTCAAAAACATCGACCCAACCCTTGGTTACCCCCTAAGGGTTGAAAGGACACCAACGGTCAAAAACATCGACCCAACCCTTGGTTACCTTGGGGTAATTACCTGAAAAGTTATGTTTTACACTACCTGAATTAAATAGCCGAGAGGGGGGGGGGGGGGTACCCGAAGTATCCGATGTAACCGAACTACCCGAGAGCAGTGGGGCCTTGAGCATGTGCGAGAGGTGCGACGGAATAGGGCCCATCATTTTATGGGGCTCATATTTTTTAAATTTTCTTATATATATTATAAATTATGAAGACTTGATCAATTAATTTTAGTTATTTTTAAATCGTTTTTAAAGCGTTCTATTAAATTTAGTTTTAGTTCTAGTTTCGTAAAGAAGATAGTAAAAAAAAGCAGTGTTTTTTATTTGAGTAACCAAGAACATAGAAAGAAAAGAATAGTAAACTTTTGAAGATTTTTAGAGTAACACAAGTAACACAGATTATTCATAATGAAGGGTGAGAGTGCAATCATGCAGAGAACCAAGGGGCGTAGTTTCAACGTCTAATGCGAATTGAAGGTTAAAGTCCTACGAAGAGATAATTTGATGCAAGGACAAATTAAAAGAAGATTAACAAAGACTGTTTGCTCAATCAGGTGACGATAATCACAACTGACGGGCTAATGGTGCGAGTTTTAATGATTGATGGAATAATCAGGGACGAGGTTGCGAGAATGTGGTACTTTGAAGAGGAGTCTGAGGACCATATAGAGTTGGTTTTTGAGCCTTGAACATGAGTTTAAATGGTTGATGAGCATGAAAGCCTTGAAACGATGGTATTATAAGATTAGGAAGTGATTGTTGGGTTAATATTGTAAGCATTTAATAGTTAATGGTTATTATTTACTTAAGTTACTATTAGACTAGAATCAGCTTTGATTACTTTAATGGTTTTAGGTTTCTTCTCTCCCAAGTTTGGTTAGTATAATTAGAAGTCCACAAAATCATTGTAACTTATCCTAGTTTTATTAAATACTGTGAGTTGTGAGTTACTCATTCATGTGTTTGTATCCAATAATTTTAAGAGGTTAATCAAGTTGGTAAACAATATAAAACCTAAACACATATAGACATGATTTTAAACCGAATTCAAAAAATTCAACCTACATCAGTCCTTTGATCATTCGTAGTGGAACGCTATTCACTTATTGAATGCTCTATAACGCCATAAATAGTCCTTAGACCATTCATAGTGGAACGCTATTCACCTATCAAATGCTCTGTCACACCATAAAACACATCCTCCAAACGTGATAGGTGACACGAAAAGGCTCGTTATGCGTGAAGCAACAGATATAGTTTCATTTTTCTCTAAATTAAACTCTACATTCACAAACACCATTACCATTACAGCCATTGAATGTGATAACCAGTTAACAACCATCACCCTACAAAATACGCAGCACCACTTTTTCATGACTACCGGTCTCCATGTCTATTACGGATGGTCTTATTTACGTATTTTTGCGAATCAACCTCAACTTTAAGTTATTTCTAATATATAACATATAACAAAAGATAATATAACATTACATAACTTGATTTTGTTATTATTCTACATACACAAAGAAGTTTCTTTATTAGGCCTAACAAGTTCATGCTACAAAAGGCTTATGGCAATGGAGGCATCTAACCACCGAAAAGAAAATGCATCTTATTACACAACAGTTCCATCTTTAATAGTTGCATTCTTGATGATGACCGTTATCCCTGATCTTATATAAAACCCTTCATCCGATCTATCGGCTTCGTCCACGTTATCTTTGTTTTTGATAACGACATCTTTCCCGATCTTGGCATTCTTATCAATTATGCAATTCCTGAACCGACACGAAAACATATGATTATGATGGTAGATATGGCCCAAGGCGGGAAAGGGAAGGAATGCTTACGTTATTTTGGTGTTTTGTCCAACACCGATTGGGACTCTACCATTTGCTACCAGAGCCGCGATTTCAGACTCAGTTTGGTAGTAGTCTGCCCCCATCATCATGGTATCCTGCCATGGGTAAATATGTCGTTTAATGTTTAATGGCGTTGAAAAGGGTAAATATGTAAATTATCATGAGAAAGGTAAAAGTGTCACCTTTAGCTCCACGCCTTGGTCCAAACGAGAGCGGACCCCGACCACAGAGTGTTGTACACTACACTCTCGCAAGAAGCAGCCGTGGGAGATTATAGCGTTGATAATCTAAAGAATTTAGAAAAAAAAAGTGAGGGGTATGATACTTTTAATCACTGAAGAATTTGACTTTACTTGTACGGTTGATTTTGGTTATGTTTTATCTATAACGGGTAAAGTAGATAAAAAGGAAATCTGGGTTGGAAGAAAATGGGTCAAAAGGGTAAAAAAAAAACTAAATAAAATTAACTTTTTTTAACTATTACAAAATAATTATTTATAGCAAGTTCACTTTTTTTTTTAGGGAAATAGTGTTTTAGGTCAAGCCACACAACATATACCAAAAAAACTAGTTTTAACCCGCTACCCAACCTGGCCCGAACCGCCCAACCTCCCATTTTGCTTTCTCTTGAGTGAGTTACCAGAAGCATACCCTGCATCTTTCGACTTTTGTAGGGGGCAAGAATCTTGGAGATGTGAAGAACGGGGTCTTTGGATCGTTGAAGTCAAACTTTGGTGGCTGTTCATGTTACGAGGGTAAATACGTCATTTCAATTGCAACGATTTCAAAACTGCAAATGGATATGGTTGACTAACCTGTTCAGTAAGGGCTAAGTTGGCATCAAAGAAAGACTTTATGGTACCAATATCCTCCCAGTAATCTTTGAATAGATACGCCTAATAACAAAACAAAGATCCCAATAAGGCGGTAATCATGTGGTTATTTTGACCCAAAGCAGTTAAAAACAAAAGTCAAAAGTAGAAGGTTAAAGTCTCACTTGGACATTGTGTTCTGCAACAGCGTACGGAATGATTTCAGATCCGAAATCGTTGCATGAAGGGTACTTCCATTTTAGAAGTTCTAACAAAACGTCAGTTTTGAAGACATAAACGCCCATTGATGCAATGTACGGATTTTTCAAGGCTTCATGGTCAGATAACCCGAGAAGAGTGGTGTCAACTTGCTAAAAATGAAACATTAAAAAGTAAATTTTATCAGATAACAAGAACCAGCATTGAGTAGTAGTTTGGTCAACCATGAAAAAGTCAAAATTCATCTCTTTTCATGATCAAAAGTAAAATGTTTGGACAATCTTATGCATAAAGTATATACCAACCGAATCACTTTTTAATTCAATCTTGAAGAAACTAAGGATGATTTAGAAACATCAACCTTATTCTAATTTCAAATTACCAAAAGGGTTTATTCAAGTCTGTATATTTAAGAATTTTAAGATCGGTTTTATGAGATTCACCATCGATTTTAGCAAGCTGCCCTTTGGTTTCTCAGCAAAATGGACTATTCGTCCTGTTTCATCAATCTTCATTAGCCCATAGTCAGATGCTCGGCTGCAAAGCAAAAACGAGATAACAAGTTAGCCTAATGACAATAAAAACCTGTGCCAACTTTATTAGAGGTGGCATGATGAATGCATCAAGGTGTTAACCGATAAACGCTACGGTGTGTTGTGGCAGTGACATTGACGTGGTTAAGTACATAAAGAGAAGCGTATGGAGCTTAAAATGTAGATAAAAAACATGACGTTGTAAAAGAGAGCGTTAGAAACAAGAAAGTGTATTTAAAAAAGAAAAGAAAAGAAAAGAAAAGAAAAGAAAAGAAAAGAAAAGAAAAGAAAAAATAAGTAAAAGTATATTATACTTGACCCAACTCTTTTTTGAATAAAAAATACCCCTAAACCTAGACCGGTTCAGTTCTGAGTAAGTTTATACCGACTTGTAGTTTGTGCTTTGATTAAATTTAACTATAATAAACTTTGTGGTTAAAAATCAAATAAGAAAAGTTGTGATTAATTAAAAAAAAAATAGTTGTTCAATCATAAATGTATATTGTAAGTTTAATTAAAACTGACAGGGATATATGGTAATTATTCAAATTGAGGCCAAATTTCAGAGTGTAAAAGTTTCAAAGTGCAGAAGGTTTTTGGTCAATTTGTAAAAAATAAAACTATACTATTGTTAGTGTCACATCAAGGTTATTAAATATTTAAATTACTATATAATAATTATGATTACAAAAAACAAATTGGTATAATAATAATCTAATCTTTGAATAAAAATGGTTTAGGGGTTATGCATGAAAATAGACTTCTATTGACTTTCAACTTGGTAACCCATTTTTAGATAAAACAAAACCTTAATCGAACAATTAATATACCTATCATCCATGGGAATGCAAGAAACCGTTATATCAGCATTTGTGTCCACATGTCTCTGAACAAAGTCCATGTAGTCCATTCGGTATAAATGGTCTCCGGATAATATTACTATGTTCTCAACATTCTTGTTCTTGGCATCCTGCATTAATTATATAGAACCACATTAACTCGGAAGATTACTATTCATGTGGAATGAAAAAGCTCGGTAAAAAGATGATAAATGATTACCTCAAATAACCATATAAACTGGCGAACTGCATCTGCGGTTCCTTGAAACCACTTCTTTCCTGCTTCTCCTGGTGTTTGAGTAGCAGCCAAAACCTGCATGCCACATGATTTATGAAATAACTAATCACGTGAACTAATTAATTCAAAATTAACAGGCTATGATTAAAACTAAATGCATAACTAATCTTGTGAACTAGTAAATTCAAAGATTCACCGATTTTTATACTAAAAACGAAACTAACTAAAATTGCTAAATTTTAGAAAATCCAGTCAAACCTAGAATCCAGTTTTCTGAAAAACAAACCGGTCATCAAACGGGTCGCAAGGCTGGTCAGCTGAACCAGACTCAAGAACTGGATAATGTAAAAATTAGTATTTAAATATATTTAAATATTACATGAAATTTGAATAAAAGTTTTAAACAACTATATTGCTACGTACAATACATTTGGAAAAAAATAAATGAAATATATTGTTTTCTTAAAAGGAAAACAGAAAAAATAATAAAAAAAATTCATTTCATAAAAAAGAAACAATTAGAAATGTAATATCAACATCTTCTTAGACTAGTTGGTAAACACTCAGTGTGTATTAGAGGTCTCAACTTCAGATTCTCTTAACATTCAGAAAAAATATGCAATACCTCCACAAATCCATGTAACAATATAAGACCAATTCATGGGTTGGCAAAAATGTTTACAATTTTTAAGAATTGAAACTAAATTTTACATAATCCCAGTTTCCTAAATTACCCTGATCCTATTATTAAAACCAAGAGATGGTGGCTCAAGATTCTCAGTAAACTTTCAACGAAAAGTAAGTTCCAAGTGTTTGATAATTTAATTTAATACTTATAAAGACATACAGAAAGATTTTAAAGTATGCAATACCTCCACAAATCCATCCCCAAAGCTCATGCCGTTTCCAAAGTTATAAGTTCGAGCGAGGTGACGATTGAGCGAAAAAGAGTTAAACTGTGTCAAGATAAAGATCTTCCTTATCCCACTATTAATGCAATTACTCATTGGAACATCAATTAGCCTATAACATCCACCAATTGGGACCTGCATAACATCCATATTATAAGCCTATAAACCATCACAAAATGTGTTTAAATCATTTGAAATTGAAATTAATTATTTTGACTTGAAGAATGGGAACAATTTAATTATATATCATATGACATTATATATAAAATGGTAACAAGGTCATTCTAATAATTATTTGATCATAAGCTTATTCTAAAAATTCGTTAACTCGAAAACTAGGTGCCTCTATATCATATGACATTATATATAAAATGGTAACAATATGACATTAATTTCATGTGGCATTAAAGAATCACCACCACTAGTAATAACTATGAACATAAATGGAAACAATAGGTAATTTGATCCAAAGCCCTAAATTTGGCAAGATTTAACTACTTACAGCCGGTTTAGCTCTTTTGCTGGTGAGAGGAAACAATCGGGTGCCTGCTCCTCCACCCAAGATAATGGAAGCCACCGTTTTAGGGTCTACTTTTTTCTCATCCAAAAATTGCGTCTCAAATGTCTGAAAAAATTCCAAAAATTCAAAATGAAAACAATAATTCAAGATCCACCCACCACCAATCTTTAATCTGTTGGAATTCAGATTTTTACCAAAATCTCCTCGTCAATTGGTGATTCAACAACAGACCGAATCACTCCAAATTTCTTGAATCTTCTGCTTTCAGTTCTTGAAATCTTACAGAAATTAGACGAATTATAACGATTAATTTTCTTCCCCCAAACCCCATTTTCGACGCCATGCAGATTAGGCTTCAAAGTAGCACAACAAGAATCCATCTTTTGGTCACTAAAAATGTGTTCTTGACGACGAAGATTAATCAAATTATATCAACATTTAGTGACGAAATCAGAGCAGAAACAGTGAAACACAGAGCTCTGTTTTTGGAGGTTTATGAGGAAGAAAGAATGAAATCTTGAGAAAGATTCGAACTTTTTGATGCAATAAAAAAAGGGTTGAATTTAGTTAAAAGGAGAAGAGAGAACAATGAATGATTGGAAAATGTGAATGGGTGAGTAGAGGGTTTGAATGAGCAAGAGTGGCTGCGAGAAACCCTCCGTGTGAAACGTGTCACATTCATTTTGATTACACATTTACACGTTATTTGAGGAGGGTTCTTGTCCGGTTTAAACAGACAGGGTTACAAGTGTGGTCCCTTAAGTATGTGGTTAGTATGCATTTAGTCCCTACCCTTTAACTTGCATTTATGGTTTTAATAATATCAAAGTTGTTTTACTCTCAAACATTGTCTATGAGCATTTGCTCCAATGGACTCTTACTTGTGTATTAAAGGTCACAGGTTCGAGTGTTGGGAGTAGCGATTTAAGATTCAGGGTCCATTTTGATGTCTGTTATTGTCCTGGTTCTACGGGGTTTCCCCAGCTAATACGAGGGGGGTCCATGGAGGTTTTCTCCCCACCGACTAGGCCTAGGGTATCCAGTCCTGATAGTTGACGTGGGGTTTCCTCCTGAACTGGCGTTGGCTTTGGATATGATCGGGTGGGTGGTTTTAAAGGCCCTCGTCAATGATCCTAAATACATTGCCGTTCGGAAAAAAAAAAAGGAGAGGAGGGCCATCCGTCTAGTTATACGTATCAGTTAGTGAGTGTTTTCCGTTTGAGTTTTTGTTCAAGTTTCGACCATATAAGCATTCACGTCAGATTCTGTTATATACAGTTTAAACTGATTTATTTGTGGATGCTCTAATACTCAAGTTATATAAAATGGAAATTAAAAAAATGCAAAGGACAAAATAATTTGTGAGTTGTAAGAAATGGGATCGTTGACAGCTAATAGTTTTTTTTCAGTCAATAGTTTTTTTTTCTTTTCTTTAGAACGGCGAATCGACACGGATATCTAATCTACTTCTCAACTATACTATTTGTCTAACAGAGGACTTGAACACTTAATCTTAAAATGAGAGACATCACTATGTGTGACATAATTGATAACATTGAAATATAAACCGTTTGATAATAGTTCTTTCTTGAAAGAAAGAAAATTATAGAGTAAATTACAATTTACGTCCTTTAAGAAGTATTTAAATTTCAATTTTCATCCTTAAACTAAAGAAATAGCAGAAAACGTCCTTTATATTTATGGTTTATTTCAAATCACGTCCTTTCGTCTAACAGACGTTAATTTTTTCCGTTAGACCAGGTCATGTGCAATGCACATGAGGGCAACATGGTCATTTTATTATTTTAATATAGAACAAATTACATTTTACGTCCTTTAAGAATTACCCAAATTTCAATTTCCATCCTTAACTTAAAGAAATAACAAAAAAAGTCCTTTAAGTTTATAGTTTGTTACAGCTTACATCATTTCTTTTAAGAAACGTTAATTTTTTCTGTTAAGCTATATCAGGTGCATTGCACACGAGGACATAATTGTCTTTTTATATTGTACGGGCCATTTTGTAAATAAATAAAAATATAAAACTTATATGAATATAATTTTATTTATAAAATAAATAAAAATATAAATAAAAAATATGATCAGACCAAACTTCAATATCTCCAATGTCCACCACATTCTAATTCCTTCATGGCACCGCTGCTTCTCCACCAAACCCTCTGTCACCACCCCACCTCCACTTCCGATCATCGCCACACCACACATCCAACTCCATCGTAATACCTCCTATCACCATCCATCGTAATTCCTGCATCGTATATGCTTTGTGGGATCTGTATTTCTGACTTGTTGCTGAGGGAGTTTGATCTTCATGAACGAATAGGTTTTTATTGGTCGGGTGTAGGATGGATGGTGACATGATGTATAACGATGGAGGTAGATGTGTGGTGCAACTAGGGGTGTTGAAAATACCCGAACCCGATTAACCCGACCCAACCCGAACCCGAATAAGATAATTCGGGTCGGGTCTAATAGGGTCTAAAAGGCTTAATAGGGTCAATCGGGTTAACCCGAAAAACCCGAATTGTAATTAGGGTCGGGTTTCGGGTTAAATTTAGAAAAAAAAAATCGGGTTCGGGTTAACCCGAATAACCCGAACAATGATATGTTAAGCGGTAAATCGTTGACTCAATATATATTATATATTATGAATATATCAAATGTTATAAAATAAATATCTTAAATATGTTCTCTATCCCTGTTATAACATTTTTAGTTACATAAGCCATAAGTGCATCACCATACATGTACTGTCCAATTTTTTAGTTTTATTTAGGAAAAATGGACACTATTAATCCCAACTATTCGATATTGGACAAAAATAATCCTACCTTTTTTTTTTTGACAATATTAGTCTTATAAATACACCATGTTTTTTATAATAATCTTTTCCGTTAAAAAACTAACCCCGTTAGTTTGTGATGACGTGGAGGACTAATACTGTCATTATACAAACTTGTTTCTATTTAAAAAGCCTAGGGGACCAATCTTGTAAATTATGTAAACTTAATTTAAATAAATAAAAAAAAAAACCATTCTCCTCCGGTAAAACCTGCAACCGGCCGGCGACCATCGTCTCCGTCTCACGGTGGTCCGCCGTGATTCCGGTGAACTTCACGGAAACCAAAGATTACGCGTTTTCGGACGTCAAGATCGGGTTCTACAGCGACGATCACGGCGACGGAGAGCCGTTCGATGGTGTTTTGGGTGTTTTAGCACACGGGTTTTCGCCGGAGAGTGGAAAACTCCACCTCGATGCGGCGGAGACGTGGGCGGTTGATTTCGATTTGGAGAAATCTGGCGATCGATTTGGAATCGGTGGCGACTCATGAAATCGGACATGTGTTAGGGTTAGCTCATAGTTTTGTGAAGGAATCGGTGATGTATCCCAGGTTTGAAACCTAAAGAGAAGAAAACGGAATTGAAGGCTGATGATATCGAAGGAATTCAACAACTTTATGGATCAAACCCTAACTTTAATTTCGAAGCTTTTTCTCAATCGGAAACTTCTTCGAACCGGAACCCGATTTTGCAGGTTTCACCGGAGACATGTCGCAGGTTTTACCGGAGGAGAATGGGTTTTTTTTTTGTTTTTTTTTATTTAAATTAAGTTTACATAATTTACAAGATTGGTCCCCTAGGCTTTTTAAATAGAAACAAGTTTGTATAATGATAGTATTAGTCCTCCACGTCATCACAAACTAACGGGGTTAGTTTTTTAACGGAAAAGATTATTATAAAAAACATGGTGTATTTATAAGACTAATATTGTCCAAAAAAATAGGTAGGATTATTTTTGTCCAATATCGAATAGTTGGGATTAATAGTGTCCATTTTTCCTTTTATTTAACACTAGATGTTGCGATCCGCGCTTCGCGCCGGATGCAATCGGATGTAAATCTTGAAAAGTCCGTGTTTGCTGTTTTTTGCGGGTTGTGCATCATAACATGCATCATTATGCATGATACAAAGACATAGCTGGCATGTTATATAGAACAAACCATGAAAATGCTTATATGTAACTAAAACATCCTTCAAAGCATGCTACGGGAGCAAAATGCACTTGCAACACGATGGTAAAAAAACACATATAAAATTAAACATTTTGGAAAGTATTTACGCACACAACAGCCAACCAAGATACAATAATTACACCTATAACTATGCAGTTCTTATACATAAATTATAACAATGAACATGTGCAAAGATAAAAGAAAATTATAGGCTAAATTATAAATGCGCAGACTCATAACAAACAGAAATCTACTTGAATAAGAGGCAAATTTAAGCATGCAAGCAAATACAATATTTGAAAAATCAAACACACAAAAGACACATATGAAACAGCCAAAATATAAATGCGCAGACTCATAACAAAAAGAAAGCAAATCAAATGCAGAACACAAAAGTTTCTGTCACAATACATAAATGAAATTAGATTGCAATTCTACTGGTCAATATAAAATTCAGGATTGGGTGCCTTAGATAATTCTAAAAGCATAAGGCGCAAAATGTGCAGCCCCGTTGTCCCGTTGTAAGTAAGAATAACCTTTGCGCAAAATGTGCAGCCCCGTTGTAAGTACGATTCAGGATTGGGTGCCTTAGATAATTCTAGAAGCATAAGGTGTAAAATGCGTAGAGTCGTTGCAACCACGAACGACCTTTGCTGCTAATAAAATGGACGTCGTTGCCAACATGCGAACCTCCTATAAAAAACTGCCTTAAAATCACCTCTGCAATGCTAAAACAGTTAATGTAGAAACTGGAACAGAGTTTGTCCAAATGAAAATGAAGCTAAAGTTAGGGGGAAAACACAATAGAAAACAACACCAAGTAATAGTAATAGAGGAGCCATCTTATAAAACTAAGCAAACAACAAAAGATAGATAGCATAAACACCATAGTTGTATTTTGACTATGAAACACAAACATGACTACCATCACCCACAGAACACCATATACGCAAAGCATACAGAAGTATTAACTTGGCACAGGCAGACGCTAACGTACAAACAAAAAACACCCATATGAAAACCAAAGAACGCAGCGCGGATAACATACACGCAGGGTATGCCAAATCCAACAAAAAAGCATGGTAGCACACAATTAATAGACAATACATCACTAAAAACATACAATACTATGAAACAACGATGTACATAGACAACCCTACAACTGAAACAAAGAGCATAATAGCAGGACATTCAGAGCAGCGATGACCAGAGTAACGAACTTGAGAAGCAAGCTATTAAAACATGTAAGAGGAGAACATACAGTGCTATTTAACCAAGGACAAAGAGCAAAGCCTTTCAAACGCCCAACACCTGCAATGAAAATAACTTTGATATCCCTAAAAAACACAGAAGCACAACTTGCTATCTAAATAACCAAAGTGAACAAATGCAAGCCTAAAAAAGAGGAATACACATACCTGTTTAAGAAATACCCTCCCTTGAAATACCATTAATTAATAATCTACATTGTCGATCAACGTGTAAACTGTTTATTAAACCATACCGCTACCACCCACTAAATGTTTCCTCGTATCCAAAATAAATAAGATTTATCCGAATAACTAAACAACAATTTGTCATGGCAAATAATTTTGATGTCAATAATGAGAGATCCGGTTTTAAAATTCTATAAGCATGAAACCAAGGTACAAATTCTTCAAATGCATGGTTACCATCACGATTTTTAAAGTCATAGCACAGAGCTTATGACCACCAGCACACACACATATAGACATGTCATACCTGAGCTTAAAACAGAATCCAAAAACAGCATTAACAGCACCTGTAAATGCATCAACAAAAGTCATAAAAATTTCTAGTGACCCAAACAATGATGATTATTAAAAAAAAGGATGAAAACACTCAGAGCACAGAGAAAATAACCGCTGTATGAACCCCAAAAGCAAATGTATAATAAACGAAAAGCTTCCTGGCTCAGATCTGTGTGGATTAGTTCATGTCATACAAATCCTTATTGGCTGCAAAACTACTGCCCCGCCAAGATATAGAATTTGTCCGACCCACTTTACAGAATTACCATCATAGCCAGAACCCACTTCACAGCTTTACCATCATGGACAGTGAAACAGAAACCATACAGATTGACCAACGGCCTTAATCCCGCTGACATTATTCAGATGAACTGCATAGCGTTGCTTACAACCATAGATAAGTTGGTTCGAACTGGCGACAACGTCAATACGACGGCCACCAAGGAACCAACCCTCGTTGGCTCAGATTTACATCATCATAGCCTTTCATGTTAACCGTAAGCTTACAACCATATATAAGTCAGTTCGAACCAGCGACAACGTCAAAACGACGGGCACCAAGGAACCAATACATCTTGGGTCAGATTTAGATCATCATAGGCTTTCATGTTAACCGGAAGCAACAAAAGAGAGGGCGATAAGAGGGAACAAAGATTCATAACCAAATTATCACAGGACACCTTCCAAAGTAAAATCTGTAAAAGAAGATCTGCTGAGATTCATTGATTACAACCATATATAGTTCAAGACACTCATAAATGTATTCAGATTCGTGACCAAAAGCCTGCACAATGAAACCACTGTTGGTTTTATTTCAGATAGAACCATGATGAATGATTTCAAAAAGATAAAAGTCTACACTTAAAATCGTATCATACGGTAGAGTTGAGCACACATTTCAGTAACTTAGCTTTCATCTATATCAAGCTCATTCACCATATACACTAAAAGAGGAATTCGTGTTAACATCGAGATCGAGAATATAGTTACTTTGTGTAATAACTGAGTGTTACTTTCAGACCCAAGACCAACAATAGTCGATGGATTTTTTAGATCTGAGTTTTGAAAAACCCAAAATCGGAGTTCCAAAAACCCTAAATCGACAACAGTCAGATCTGAGTTTTGAAAACCCTAAATCGACAATATTCGTTCGATTTTTAAGATCTGAAACGCATCAACATAAACGGAGCAACGAAATACAAAATACCACTGACACAGTCGCCGCTTCAACGTAATCGGAGCAACGACGGTGGTTAAGTTCAGAACCATGTTAGAGACATCCAGAAAACAACACTCTGATTCGAGTGCTCTGAGAAGAAGAGAGCTTCCATCAGATCGTAACATAAACAACAAACACACGACCAACAAACAAACAGTCAAACCTGAAACCATCGTCATCATCAGATAGTTTTTTTGTTGACGGTCCCGTACATAGAGAGCAACAACGACAGAGAGCCTTCTCTTTGAAGAGAATTCCGACTTCAGATGAGTTGTTTGAGAGCGAACGATGGAGCGTATGGACTGCGATGTAATCGTCTCTTTCTCAGAGAGAGAAATAGTAAACGATCGTGTTTTCAAAGAGAGAGAGAGAGAGGGATTTGATTTCAATGCCAGCCACACACACATAAGATGCAAGGGATAAGATATCCGATTTCAATGCTAGCCACACACTTGGAAAAGGCTTTAATGGGTTGTACAACCTGCTAAGATGATTGTAATTTGTGCTTTATGATATAATGATAGTAACTTGTGCAACAAAGGTTGTAACAAAAGTTAAAAATGAATTTAATAATCTATCATGAATATAATAATCTATTCTATTTGATTTTTCACTTCTATTTTGTTAAGGGTTTTAAATTATGTTGTTTGCAATTTCAAGGCTCATTTGCATTTTTTAACAAATAATCAATGTTAAAAAATAGAATACGAGCATTAATTGTTTTATTCGATGTACAAGTTGTGACGTTGTGCTAATAATGAAAGTGATATCAGAACTCCACCTCTAAATTATAGTGAGAATGTGTTTGTGTGTAAAACCCGAGTAACCCGACTCACCCAGCCCTAATAACCCGAAACCCGACTAACCCGAACCCTACTAACCCGAACCTTAATAGGGTCGGGTTGCGGGTATGATTTTTTATTTAGAAAACCCGACTAACCCGACCCTAATAACCCAAAACCCGAACGGGTTAACCCGATTAACACCCCTAGGTGCAACGATGGTCAGAGGTGGAGCCGGGGCGACGACAGAGGGTTTGGTAGAGAAGCAGCGATGCCATGGAGGAATTAAAATGTGATGGAGACTGGAGATATTGAAGTTTGGTCTGATCAGATTTTTCATTTATTTTATAAAAAGAATTATATTCATATAAGTTTTATACTTCTATTTATTTACAAAATGGCCCGTACAATATAAAAAGACAATTATATCCTCGTGTGCAATGCACCTGATATAGCTTAACAGAAAAAAATTAACGTTTCTTAAAAGAAATGATGTAAGCTGTAACAAACTATAAACTTAAAGGACTTTTTTTGTTATTTCTTTAAGTTAAGGATGGAAATTGAAATTTGGGTAATTCTTAAAGGACGTAAAGTAAAATGTAATCTATTCTATATTAAAATAATAAAATGACCATGTTGCCCTCATGTGCATTGCACATGACCTGGTCTAACGGAAAAAATTAACGTCTGTTAGACGAAAGGACGTGATTTGAAACAAACCATAAATATAAAGGACGTTTTCTGCTATTTATTTAGTTTAAGGATGAAAATTGAAATTTACATACTTTTTAAAGGACGTAAATTGTAATTTACTCAAAATTATAAAAAGTTCTAGAAAAAAATGCAAAAGTTAATAATTTATTGAAGTAGTTTTATAGTAAATAATTATAGTTTTTTTTTCAAAAGGCTAGCACACTCTTTAATCATGTCTTTAAATATATTTATTTATTTATTTATTTATTTATTTATTATACGACTTGAGTTTTCTACCACTTAACAAGGAACGCTAGATTATAAGTCCTTTGATATAAATATTAATAACAGTATGCGTGATTAATATAATGTAGAGGTTTACAATCCATTTTTTCCAATATAGCTTGGTTGGTCAATAAAAGTCAAACCTCTTTTTCTTGAAACAGGTTCGGTTATGGAATAAGTTCTTTAGGCAAACAACTAGGTTGTTGATATCGGTTCAGTTCAATTTTAAAACGGGTTTTATCGGTTCAGGTTATATGTCATGTTTAACCGGTATAGGAGTATAGGGTTAAGAACACATCTCAAATCTACGAGTCGAGTCGGATTAAACTATATTAAAGTGACACCGGTTCGAAAAATTGGCTGGGTCGGATATAAAACATAATTCGGTTTCCAAAACAAAAAAAATGAAGATTGATTGTAAAAGTGTTTGCCTAATAGTGTAAAGTTCAAAACTAAAGGGTCAAAAATAAAATATTAAAAAAGTTCTTTTGGTGATAGGGCCAAGAGGCTACGAGACACATGGGTGGTTTGCAGGTTCCATGCAAGTATTGGGATGGTAAGAGGAGAAGCTCCACTTAGGATCCAACACCTTAATTTATAGATAATATATATTTGGGAAACGCTTAAAAAATAAGGAACCTAAACACCAATCTATTTTCTTATATAAAATTTAAAGTTTTTTAATATTTTATTTATTTATTAGCATCTCTATCTTTTTCTATAAAATGTAGAGTTTTATAAAAATAAATTTTCTCTAAATATAAAGGTTCATATTTTTTTTGAACGACAAATTATATTAAAACACTAAACGCAAAGACCTCATCCCTAGCAAGATACTAGAAAAGAGGAAAACAAAACACCAAATTACACCATATTGTTCCAATCGATTGTTTTTATACATCTATTCTCACATCACAACTTACTCCAATATTTAATATCGTTAATGACTTTGCTCACCGAAGGTTCCTTGCCCCGGAAAATCACTTCATTAATGCACCAACACATCGTAAGGAGAATACTGTGGATAAGCTCTTTCTTGTCTTCCCTTATTTCGTTGTCCATATAGGCGCTTAACAAATCATTCATGGAAAAGGCGATAATGTGAGAATCTTGCAGCACTCCGCCAGAGGCGGATCTACCTAGGATCCAGTGGGGCCCTAGACACCCACTCAAAATTTTAAAATTTATAGGTAATTATTTGAACCGAATGATTAAGACACTCAAAGTTTTTTTTTCGAGGCACCCAAGGTACCCAAAATTTATGAAAATTGCTTCTTTTTAGTTGTTTTTGGTACTCGTCGTTTATGAAAGTAGCTTCCTTTTAGCTGTTTTTGGCATTCAAGACATCCAAAGTTTTTAAATTTTTTGAATAAAAATAGTTCATTTTAGTACTGTGTTTTTTCAATTTATTTTATTTTATACTAATTTTCTTTTTGCACCCATTAAATATCGCGTCATCCATTACCAAACCACCGTTGCAAACATACAACCCATGAAGAGGTGTGTGACCGATTCTTTTCATTCCTTGCACAAATGAAATTCAGAATTAATTTGAACCCTCCATTTAAGAGAATCCATCATTACGGTCGTATTCCGTTGAGCCCGCCAAGCAAAGGCGTCGACTTTCATCGGAACTAAAGAACTCCATTTGAGAATAAAGCCTTGCATCCCCAAAGCATTGCGCGACATGATCCTTCTGATCTCTTCGGCCGAAAAACTAACGTAGCCTCCCCCATCCCAACGCCATTGACCATATCCATCTTTCCAAATTAATTTTTTGCAACTCACCATTAGCAGATCAATGTTTTTTTTTCTTCTCATCCTAGCTCTAGATTTTTTGCAAGGGACAAAATCCAATCTTCTGTTCACCACATGAAGCGCAAATATGACTTTCCCCCAAAGTCTTTCCTCTTCCACTTAAACCTCCATATCCACTTACAAATGAGACTAATGTTGAAGTCTTCAAGCTTGACCAACCCCAATCCGTCTTCGCCTTTCGGTTTACAAATCTCATCTCTCTTCACCCAATGAATTTTTATTTTCTCTTCCACCCCTCTCCAAAGGAAACGCCTCTCCAAAGAAAACGGATTCGAATACTCTCCAAAGTATGGAGCACGTTTTCAGGGGCTTTATATAAGGGTTATTGGCTTCAAGTAATCCTAACTATCACTTTTTGGCCAATAACACTCCCAACTAACGATTTTCTCTCTGGCACTCTAAACTATCAACTTATGTTTCTCCACCACTCCCTCCGTTAATTTTCTATAACTTTGTTAGTCATCTGCCTACGTGGTTGTCCTACATGGCATAAAATTATTATGTGGCTGTCTACGTGGCTTATGGCCACGTAGACAGATGACTAACGGGGTTAAAGAAAACTAACGGAGGGAGTGGTGGAGAAAAATATGTTGATAGTTGGGAGTGCCAGAGGGAAATTCGTTAATTGGGAGTGTTATTGGCCAACAAGTGATAGTTAGGATTATTTGAAGCCAATAACCCTTTATATAACGTGAAGAAGTAAGTCGGGAGACTATATATCTAGGACGCTTTTAACAAGCGTAAGGCGGCCTCCAAAAGATAGAGTCTTGGCCTTCCAACGAGACAAACGCCTTTCGAAAGTGTCAATAATGCTTTTCCAATGATGCCGACGATTCATGTTGGCCCCGACCTTCAGGCCCAAGTAATCAAACGTCAAAGACCCATCCATGCACTTCATTATATCGGCCAACCTTTTCACCACTTGATGCTCCACATTCACTCCATACAAGGCGCTTATGTGAAAGCTGGCCTTCAAACCTGAAACAAAAAAGAAACATCAAAGCAGTCGGACCACATTATGAGCATTAGCGTCACACCAAGTACCCATAATCATGGCATTGTCAACATAAACGAGATGAGTCAACGAGGGTCCGTCATAAGGCAAACGAATGGCTTCAACAATCTCCACCGAGCTAGCCTTGTTTAGCATCCAGTTAAAGGCCTCCATAACCACTAAGAAGAGGTAAGGAGACAAAGGGTATCCTTGTCTAACGCCCCTAAAACATTGGAATTCTTTAGTAGGGGAACCGTGATCACCAAAACCGAATCACGAGCTATTTAACAAAACTGACCATTTTTTTAAAAAAAATCTGACCCAAATCATTCAAGTATCCTTCCAAAATGAGTCATTTAGCCCAAATGAAACTCTTTAAACAAAATGCACAACTTAAAACGAACAATTAGTCAAGAACTTATACATGATGACATGATTAAAGCTATAAAATTATGGTTATCTTATTTCTATAAAAGTCAGGAAAAATAAATGAAAATAATTTAATCATTACAAAAAATAATTATAAGATTCTATTACGGAGTTTTGTTGTCCTAGTCAAGTTTCTTTTTTTTTTTTTGTTTTTTTTTTTTTGCACTTTAGAAACTTTCAAAAAATCTATCACGTTTAACAAAAAATGACATGCTTCATAAATCTAGCCCATTTAATGAATCCGACCCACCTAACAAAACTAAACATTTTATAAATCTAAGGTAGGGCGGTATCATGGAGGCTGCTTCGCTGCCCCACGTTGCTGCTCCACTGCTTCGATACCGAGCTCCACGGCTCCAACTCTGGCGGCTTCATTTCCTCTCCTCCATGGCTTTCTAAAGCAGCTCGAAGCAGCTTAGGTGACCGTTTTTTTTTTCCGGGATTTGTCTCCAACGGCTAGTAGCAACAGCTACTAGCATTTATTATTACTATTATGTTTTTAATTTACCTCTAAACACTATAAATATAACACCACTCCAATACAATTTTTCACACAAAAATCATCTCTATACTCTTTTAAAAAACCTCTCTATAGGCATGGAAAATAAGAAGAAAAAGTCACCCGCCACAACCCGAAAATTTCGACCGAAGGTGTGAACATCCGGTCAAACGCCTACACCTCCTCCTCCTCTTTCCCCAACCCCTTCCACCACTGGGTTTCTATCCTCAACAATCATCATTTGTTGATCTTTTATCGGGTCGTTACGGTGTTCAAGGCGAAACATATCCTCCGTACTCATCACAAATACACCAATTCTCATCTACCAACCAACACCATTTTATGTACCAAAACAATCAATATCGAAAGCCAAGGGGTCTCGTTGACGAATCTGATGATGATGAAGAAGTAGAAGAAATCGCGGAGGATGTTGAAGAAGATGTCGATGAAGACGAGATGCTAGAAGAGGATCCTCCAACACAAGTTTTGAAAGGTAAGAAAGGTCAAAAATTTGCAAATCGATGCAAGGCTTCACCTTGGAATACCGAACAAGAGGTGATTTCGGCGAAGGCATATTTACATATATCCGAAGATCAAGAAATTGGAGATCAACAAAAGTTGGCATCGTTTTGGGGTCGGGAGCTCGTTCACTATGACGGGTTGGTAGGTCGAGCTAGTGGTCGGATGAGAGATCAACTAAATTCAAAGTGGGGGAAGTTGAACAAAAAGTTGTCAAACTTCAACGGGCTTTATTATCAAGCGGTAATCATTTTTTTTTTCGTAAAATGTTTTTCTATACAAATTATATATTTGGGGATATTAGATGTCTTTTTTTAATTTAAAAACATCAATGGGCTAGTGGAAGTGCCGATATCGATTTGTTAGAGAAAGCTATAGAGTAATATAAATTAGTTTATTAGAAGAAAGGGTTTGCACATATTGAAGCTTGGAGAATCGTCAAAGACCATCCTAAGTGGGCCACGGTGCCAAGTGTAGTTGGTGATGTAGATCATCTGGGAAAAAGGTCGAAGACCTCGGAATCGAGGAATTACTCAACTTCAAATGACGTTGGCTCGTCTCAATTGCCAACTTATCTTCTCGATCTAAATGAGGAAACCACACCAAAACACCCACCACGCAAATGAGGGAAGAAGTCGGGTGATTCCAAGGGATCCGCAACAAGTGTTGCATTGGAATTTGGAAATGATGTCTGATTTTTAAAGTAATTGGAAACAAGAAAGGGAGGTCAAGGCGGTGCTACGAGATACGACCTGTTGATGCTAGATTATGAGGCTTGTAATATTAAATAAGTTGGGTTGGGCTGAGAGGGTTTCATTAGAATCATAGGCTAGTTTGGTTATTGTATTTAGGCTAGTTTATGGTTGGGCTTGGGTTTACTATTGGGTTTATGATCCACAAGGGGCCCAATAGTAAACCCAATGGGGGGCTATATATACCCCACTAGACCTCCTCATTTAGGGGCTTGCTGTTTACGATTCTAGAAAGAGGGAGCTGATTACGATCGTAAACCCGAGAGATCTAGTTTACGATTTCGTATCTTGTACCTGACAAGTTCGTCTTGTGTGCAAAGATTAGGTTTTTATCATTTATATTAATCGTTTTCTAGTATTATTCTCATCTCTTATCTTGAATCAAATTAATCACTTGGATTCCGCACTCGTGATTGATAGAATATCGTGAACGGTTGTTGTTTTTGGACCTACAATTAGTATCAGAGCCAAGAAACGAGAGTTTCGTGGTTCTCACGATATTGATTCAAGAAGATCTAACAGTTTTTGCGAGTTTTCTTGAGTTTTTTCAGGTTTACGATCGAAATTATGGGCTGTTCTTCACGTTTACGATCAGATCTGCTGCTGTTCATGAGTTTACGATCAGTTTCTGGGCAGTTTTGATTGTTTACGACTCGGTGTTCATCGTGTTCTTGGTGTTCTTGGTGATTACGACCAATTCTGGGCTGGTATTGACGTTTACGATCACAAAAACAACAGCTTTCCAAGTTACCAACATTGGGGTGCTGCCAAAGCTGAAAGAAAATCTTTAAATCAAAACAACAGCTTTCCAAGTTACCAAAATTTTCAGAAAAAGGCGATGAAACCATTTTTAAAGCAATCAAAACTTGAAAAACCCAAAGTTACCACTCCCAAGGTAACTAAATCTGTTTTAAAAAATGAATCTAAAACGAAGAAGGTTGAAATACCCAAAGTCACAACTCCAAAGGTGACTAAAACAAATGTTAAATCACCTGGAACTTGGAAACCAAAAATCAAGGCAGTTCCATCCCAACTTCCTAATTTTTCAAAGGGGATGTTCTTACAAGAAGTATCTTTTATTGATTCCTCAGGTGTATCCAGAAAAACAATGACCTGGGTACCATTAGCTAACTAATCTCTCACTCTGTGCAGGAACGATCAAGGAGGATTATCACTAACGTTTTTATTACTAATTTGTTTGTTGATAAGTGATTGTTCCAGGCACAGTTTAGGAGACGTATCTTCATGTCATGTCAAGTAATCTATACAATGAAAGGTATGTCTCTTTGAGAGGTAAAATGTCAAAATCATCATGAAAGGTATTGTTCTTAACTTGGTTGTTTGAATGATGAGGCAGCAAAGGGTCTTTTGAGTCAAACCTATTCCATTAAAGTGTCAATTAAGTTGTTGATTGATTATGTGTTTGACTTCAAATGCAATGAAGTGTGCATGTCATGAACCCTATTTTCTAAAATTTTCAAATCAATACTTTGAAAGTTAGTTTGCCCAGATATCTTCAAAATTTTGTGTTTTGTTCTTTTAAGTGTGTTTGTGTGTTTTATTTTTTATTTATTTAAAAAAAACTGAAAAATGATGTTCACAAGATTGTGACATTAAAAATCAAAAAGCAAGGGGAAGAAATGTAAAGATGAAGAAAAAGTTGACCCCTCAAAAATAGTGTGCTTTTCAATTTTTAATTGTTTGTGTCTTGTTTCTGAGAAGTTTAGAGGAAGTAAAATGAATGTCCGGGTTGGAGATGGCTGACACGCGTAAGGCGGAAGTGAAAGGCAAGCTCCACGGTGATATGCTCGGTAGGCTCGACCTAAACTTATGACCTCCAATGTAAGTGCAGTGAACTTAAAAGATATATATGTTTAGTTTCCCATCCCATGTTGCATGGTTTAAAAGACTGAGTCCCAGCAAAAATAGGTTGAGAGTGGTAATTACCTAGTATTCACTCTCTCACACGTCATGTCTCTGCTGTCATGACTACACCACATAATAAAAAGAAAAGAAAAAGAAAAGAAAAAGAAATGAAAAAGAAATGAAAAAAATGAAAAAGAAAAGAAAATGAAAAATAATCACTCAGTTAGTATTCTTTGCGTGCTTAGCGGCCGACCTAATCACCAACTGATAATTAAAAATAAGTGTTAGTCATAGCCGTGGTGCATGGTTCCTCAAGTTGGGGGTATGTGAATCCTCAATAAACTCCGAGGTTGGGTAGGTTTTGCTGTGTACGCTTGGGTGTGGGGACAATTAAACATGATGGTAATATTGTACTATATTAAACATGACGCATTCGGTTGGGATTAAACGGGTTTGAGTTTAAAGCGGACAAACATACCGGCAATCACCTGGACTAGTTGAGTAACAGAAGCTGAAAAGGGTTCCTCAGTCAGATTCATACGGTTTGATCCCTTGTAAACTTTCTCATGTTTGGTTTGGCCAGGTCGATTTGAGAAGTCAAAATGTGTTTTCATGGGTTTTGATGCATGACTGTATGCCCCCTGCAGATCTTGACAAATTTTTAGGGGAAGGAGAGGGGATGAGAGGGGATAATAAGTATTATCCGAAGGGAACTCGATGATGATACTTATTATCTAATGAAAAGACTTCCATAATACATAGTATCTGAAGGGAACTCGAAGATAATATGTATTATCTCAGGGGAAGTCCTTAGCTGAGGGGAAGTTATCAGCTAAGGGGAAGTCTTTAGAGGTCTTGGGTTCAGGGGAAGTACTATAGAAAACCCGTAATCTATATTAGGGCTTTTGGTTAAAATTATGTTAATTTGAATCAACTGAACAGATGATAATTACCTTCTAACCCAAAGACCAATCATCAAATTTCTGGTGGAGTATGTTTTTTCAAATGTGTGTCAGACAGGTTGATGATAGAAAGATGCTGCTGATGCTGCTGCTCAAAGTTAAAGAACCAGCCGGACAAGACTTCCATCTGAAAAGCAACTGTTCAGGGGAAGTTGTTGGTGTCTTTACAAGTTTCCAAAAGCTTCAAAAGTTTTTCAAATAAGATGTTCACATGTTTAGGGGAAGCTGAAGATTTCAAGTCGATCTTTGATAAAGAAAATGATGCAGAGAGCAGTTAGAGATCATGAAGATCCAAGATCAACAATCAAGTTCTCCAAAGTTAGGGGTTTCAAGTTCATTTTTACCCTCAATTTTAGATTAAGCAGTTACCGGATTCAGCAAGAACCAGTTCCTTCATGAAAAGCAAGTCAATGAGAGTCCTCCATTTCATTGCTTGTTCATTTCAAGAAGTTCAAGTTGATGCTGATCAAGAGGAAGTCCCAAGTGCCCATCATGAAACCCATTGAAGATTTCTGCGGAAAGAATCTTCATCAACATCTTTGCCAGCCAGTCAAGAAGAAGAACTTCAAAGATTGAAGAAATTTAATATCACAAGCCTAGGGGAAGATTGTTGAGGCTAGATTATGAGGCTTGTAATATTAAATAAGTTGGGCTGGGCTTAGAAGGTTTCATTAGATTCATAGGCTAGTTTGGTTGTTGTTTAGGCTAGTTTATGGTTGGGCTTGGGTTTACCAATTGGATTTATGATCCACAAGGGGCCCAATAGTAAACCCAATGGGGGGCTATATATACCCCACTAGACCTCCTCACTTAGGGGGGCGAGTTTACGCTTGGTGATTACGATCGTAAACCCGAAAGGTCCAAGTTTACGATTTCTGAGTTTGTACCCGACAAGTTCATCTTGTGTGCAAAGTTCAGGTTTTTATCGTTTATGTTCATCGTATTCTTTGATTTCTTCTCTTCTTTTTCTTGAATCACTAATCTAACCGGATTCCGCACGCTTAGATTAGTTAGATATCGTGAACGGTTGTTGATTCTAGACCAACACGACCCACCAAAAGAAACAAACGATGTACGATGCGGTGAAGCAAGCAATGAAATCTCAACGACAAACTATTGATTTGCAACGCGAAGCAACGATACGCGAACAAAAAAAAACGCGATCTTAAGTATTTCATGAAACCGCACAATGAAGTTGACCCACAATTCTTACCGCTGGTTCTTCAAGAAAAACGAGAGATCGCAGAGAAATACGGGTGGGAGTGCAACTTCTAGTTTGTTTTATTTTGAATAAAAATTGTTTTACCTTGGTGTAACTTTTGAAAATTTTAAGTTTAATGAAATGTTTTATGCTAATGTTCTAAATTTGTTTTGATATGTTTTGTTTTATTTTAAGGAAAATTGGCCTATATTTAATCCCAGTTATCAGTTATTGGCCGATAATAATCCCAGTTATTGTTTTTCCCCATAATAATCCCAGTTATTAACATGTTGGCCTGTATTAATCCGCCGTTAAGTTGTGACTAACGGTGTTAAATAATTGTTGACTGGACGTCCTATTAGGATCCTATGTGGCATTTTATTTATAAAAAAAACTTTTATTAAATTAAAAAAAAAACCTAATTAAAAGATAAAGGATAAAGTAAAGTCACGACCAGTTAGCATAAATGATCAATGGTTGAAATAAAAATCGTGATTTTTTTTAACCGTCGATGTTAACATGCAAATGGGTAATCCGGGTGAAACAAAAATTGATAATCGATGTTACCGTCACAAGTCGATGTTACCGTCATTTTTGTTGTGCTTGTGAAACACGTAAATCGATTATGGAATTGCTGTGATTGTCAAATTTTAATGAACGAATTAATTTGTGATATTTAATGAATATTTGTCGGCAAAACAAATATTATGGGGAAAAACATTATCCTTTAATCACGTTAATATCGTGACTTTACTTTACCCTTTAATTAGGTCTTTTTTTCTTAATAATAAAAGTTCTTTTTAAAAAAAAATGCCACATGGGATCCTAGTAGGACGTCCAGTCAGCAATTATTTAACACCGTTAGTCACAATTTAACGGCGGATCAATACAGGCCAACATGTTAATAATTGGGATTATTATGGGGAAAAACAATAACTGGGATTATTACCGGCCAATAACTAATAACTGGGATTAATATAGGCCAATTTTCCTTATTTTAATGATATATTTTAATTTAAGTTTAATTATATGTTTTGATTTATGTTTATATGTCTTAATTTTATTTAAATGGATGTTTCATTTAAATAAAAGTACCGTGGGGTTGTTGGACAAGTCACATAGCTTCAAAGTGATAACCATATCTGATAACCATACCTAGTGATGGTGTCTTCAAAGGCTTCATTTTCACAACTTTCATTGTTAATATTTGAATTTCCTTGCCTTCATTCCACAAAGCTAGAACAATATAAAGAGATACAACGAGATAATACAGGAAACAAGATCTCCTAATTATGGGGAGATATATACAAATCAATTTATAAAATACACTAAATAATATCCGCTAATAGTCCCCCGCAGTCGAAGCATTGGCCGATCGAATGCACAGACTGGATTTAAATCGTGAATAGAGTTGGCGCGGAAGACCCTTGGTAAAGATGTCTGCATATTGATAGTATGCGGGAACATGTAATACACTGATTGTACCAAGTCGAAGCATTGTAATACGCGGCTTTATATAACGTGAAGAAGTAAGTCGGGAGACTATCTAGGACGCTTTTAACAAGCGTAAGGCGGCCTCCAAAAGATAGAGTCTTGGCCTTCCAACGAGACAAACGCCTTTCGAAAGTGTCAATAATGCTTTTCCAATGATGCCGACGATTCATGTTGGCCCCGACCTTCAGGCCCAAGTAATTAAACGACAAAGACCCATCCATGCACTTCATTATATCGGCCACCCTTTTCACCTCTTGATGCTTCACATTCACTCTGTACAAGGCGCTTATGTGAAAGTTGGCCTTCAAACCTGAAACAAAAAAGAAACATCAAAGCAATCGGACCACATTATGAGCATTAGCGTCACACCAAGTACCCATAATCATGGCATCGTCAGCATAAAAGAGATGAGTTAACGGGGGTCCGTCATTAGGTAAACGAATTCCTTCAACAATCTCCACCGAGCTGGCCTTGTTTAGCATCGAGTTAAACGCCTCCATAGCCACCAAGAAAAGGTAAAGAGACAAAGGGTGTCCTTGTCTAACACCCCTAAAACATTAGAATTCTTTAGTAGGGGAACCGTTCATAAAAAAACCAAACCACGGGCTGTTTAACAAAATTGACCATTTTCTTTAAAAAATCTTTAAACAAAATGCACAACTTAAAACGAACTATTAGTCAAGAACTTATGCATGATGACATGATAAAAGCTATAAAACTAAGGTTATCTTATTTGTACAAAAGTCAGAAAAAGTAAATGAAAAGAATTTAATCATTACAAAAATGAATTTTAAGACTCTATTACTGAGTTTTGTTGTCTTAATCAAGCCTTTTTTTTTCTTCACTTTAAGAAACTTTTAAAAAATGTATCACGTTTAACAAAAATGACATGCTTTATAAAGCTAGCCCATTTAATGAATCCGACCCACCTAACGAAACTAACCGTTTTATAAATCTAACCCCTATGAGTCATCGCATATTCGCATTCGCATTTATAAACTGTATGAACAAGCATTGCTAAACATTTTAGCAACCTATTTATGAAGAAGTAACCAAATAAATCTCTAACTAAATACTGCGTACATATTTAAACTAGGGAAAAACACCAAAATGATCATTGTTGACTTTGAAAATTGTGTTTTGATCAGCTAACTTTATTTGCACCAAAATGACCTTTTCCACTCCGAGCCTAACTCCTAACTAATTTATTTGCACCAAAATGACCTTGACACATCATCATCTTCTTCAATTTCACTCTTGTAGTTTCAAGGTCATATTAACAAACTTTAGTGTTAAATTGGAGATAAAATTGAGTAGTAGAATACCTGAGGATTACATAGGAGACTTGTCGATCGCTAAATAAAATATAATGCCAATTAATCAACCCACAGAATAAAACCTAAATACCAGGCAGTAAAACTGTAACATCACGAGTATTACGATAAGGTAAGTACGTAATTATATATCAAATATTGTAAATACGTGTTTAAATAATCAAAGTGTTAGTATATGGATAAATACGTGGTTGTATACTTGTTTGTAATTATCGTTATACATTGCCGAGACTTAGAATCAAGTAGGAATTGGTCCTAACATGTTTAGGGGTTAAAAACAATAATTACATAAGAGTTCAAGGGGTAGAAATGAAATTAACCAAAGCACAAAGACTAAAATTGTAATTTTAGCATTTCTATGGGGCTCTCGGACCGTGAGAAACGGCCTTGGTCACCTTCGCGGTCCGCGGAGGACAATCAGGTCGGCCAAGTTCGAACGAGATATGTTCGAGCCCCTTTTTCAACTTGTAGGCGTCATTTTCTCTTCAATTGTACACCCCAAGTGTCTTGACCGTAATGCGCACCTAGTGAATATAAATATCACTCCCAATCAATCCATTTCATCTTCCAATTTACGAAATTAAGTTTAGAAAACCCTAAACCTCTCACATAAATTCTTTGGCTAAATTCGATCGATTCAAGAGGTGTTAGAAGCTAAAAATATGCAGTCAAGCCTTATTTGGTATGTTAAATAAAAGCCCTTAATTAATTTCATGATTCGTTACAATTTGATTAGGTCTTTAAAAAAAAAAAAATTAGGGTTCTTGATGAAGTTATGCTAAATTTGAATAATCAGGATTGAATCAGGGCCTAAATTTTTGTAGTACACCATAATATATTATGTTTTAAGAAGCCTTAAGTTAATTTCATGTTTTGCAAAATTTTGGTATTGATTTGAGAAAATGGTCAAAATTAAAGTTTCTTAATCATGTTTTGTTAAAATTGAGCATTGGGGGATGAATTAAGATCTGATAGTTTAAATGATGTCATAAATTCTCCTATTTTTAAAAATCCCTAAGTTATTTTTATGTTTTGTGAAGGTTTGGTATTTTATTTGAGAATTATGTCAAATTACGGTTTCGAATGATGATAAATCAAAATTTAATGATCCAAGTGGAGTACGGATTTGATTTACTTAGTTAGAACATGTTTTTATATAAATTAAGTATATATGAGTTCAATTTTGATAATTAATAAAATATTAATATACCAAGTTATTCGGGTACTTAAAAGTTTGTGCGGACCAGAAGGGTAAGCGCCTGTACATTGGCTTTACTGGCTAGGAAAGGGTGTCGCATAAATCCAATTGGGACCCGATGCACTTTCCTAGGCATTCTCCGAGTGAGCATTTTCTTATAGAAATGTGTGTCTACATATTATCATTAAAATGATATATTACCTATAACGGGTATTTTGGTCATTTTTTGACGTTTGAACATGTATAGTCTTAGTAATTAGATATTATTAGGATTATAGAACATAGAAGAATGTTTATAATATAAAGTCTTGCGTTAATGCAGCTCGGTACACGATTAGGTTTGGACTTTGGCTTTTAGTGGAGATTCTGTCTGAGATTATTTGAGTGAAGATAAATGTGAGCTTCTCTCACTCTGGGAAATTATTTTATAAAACGTGATGTGTTATTCTTTAATTAAATTATACATTTGACTGTCATTAGTGTCTATAAATGTTAAGGCCTGAAGGGTTAGATACGATCTTGGAAGATGTCTCAAGTGACACGTTCAAATAGGTAGTATGCCTACAGATAGACCTAGTTGCTTGAACGAACGTTCCTGATATCGATTATGTCATCCCTGCCATGGATATACATATTTATATGATGTTGTAGTCAAATTTAATATGCGAGTTCCAATGAAGTGTTTGTTTTTTAAATTCACCAGCAATATGTTAAGCCCTAAATGTTGTCATTTGCTTTTGGACGCACATCCTAGGTACCATGTAGTAGCCAATAGCTAGACATGGATGGGACGATGAAGAAGCTAGTATAGTAGTCTAAATTTTAGTTGGACGAAGATATAGACTTCTAGTTTCAAATAGAACGAAGATATTGTATTATTTTAGTTCTTTGTAGATACTACAACTTTTGTTATAAATAAAAGTCAAATACTTCCGCTGTAAACTTTGATTTGTGCCGTGTGCTTTTTGTTATTCGACACGTAACACTCCCTAGTGCTTATCATGGCATGCAGGTGTTACAAAAACAGAGAAAAAAAAACATCTGAAATCTGGTAATATCTAAGAGAAAAGGTAGACCCGAAAATACTTGGACACGTAAAAGAGAGTAAAGCATACTATATAGCGGTGTAACACAGACCTATACTTACATAATGCAAGGGCGGTAAGCCGGTAATCACTAATTAAACAAACCACTTGCTAGCGTAAAAAACCAGAGTATTTGACAACAAATTGATGGTTGATTGAAAAACCAAATAAACCTGTTCATGGATGACCCAAGGAATAAAAATTAATGCGTTGAAAGATGCCAAAATATAAAATATGAGAAGCGTGATTTTTGTCACAGCAGTGGCTAGATTAAGGATCTAATTATCTAAATATGTGCTAAACTTTTGTAAATCAAGTTTTTATTGTTCTTATTTGGTTGAGCGATAGACACCAAAATAGGTCGGTGATTGTCCTCTTACTTGCCATCTTATAAACTCCACAAAATTTTAAGGAGGTTTGAATGTGTTGTGTGAGGAACTGATAATATTGCAAATATGTTGCAGTGGTAAAAAGTTGCCTAGATTTTATCTTAATGAAAGCTTATTCAAGTATATAGATGATGATATTTAAGATCTACTCTTCATAGATCAAATTTGGAAGCAAACTGTCAAGACCCTGTGTTTTAACCATTCTTAATTAAGAATTAAGATAGTCAAATGATGGTACTATGGTTCTAATTCAAACATCAAGTTTTTATATGTTTACTTGTAAAAGATTTAGTACTAAATATATGAATATTGAAAAATAGAATCAAATATCTCTCCGTCCTAATCAGTGAAGATTAACAATGGACTTATTACGGAAGGTCCGTAAAATCCACCAAGTAGTAAGACAAACAGCCTTGACTTGCACCTTTTTCTTGGAAGACAAACAAGAATCATCTAACAAGTAACAACGACATCATCGTGTTTGGAAGCAAGGCAAAATACAATCCACATTTAACCAAGCAGCAACCAAAGCCGAAACTTTCTCAGCAATAATAGTTTTTTTTTTTTTTTTAACGGCAATGGCTCAGTGATGTATCAGAATTGGCTACCCTAGATGTACCCACTATCCCGAGTTCAAGCCTCACAGCGAGGGAGCCCAGAAGCGACCCCCATTTACACCATTGGGCGGAAACCGGACAATTTGGCTTAACGGTATATTAGAATTGGTTACCCTAGTCTTATCCATTGTCCCTAGCCCTATATTTATGGGTGACTAAAAAATTAGTCACTTTTTCCCCAAATCGCTAAACAAGATTACCATGCTAAACTCTACCTCATGACCACCTGTTCATCTTTTTAACACTTCCCAACATCCAAATCTAAATCCTTTTATATAATAGTTTTTGATTTTTGACTCCAAACTTATAAATCCTTTAAAGAATCACAATCTTTAAACACTTTATCTATTCATTAACATACAACAAAAAACATATCAAATTCAAATGTCATCTCCTACATTATATCTAATTATTTCAAAATCATCTTTGTTACCTATCTATATATTATTTTTCATATCACACACCCAAAAACTGCAAATAAATATTTATATTTTGATTAGTTTTGAAATATTCAAAACTATTTGTTGGTGTGACAGAGATGATTATGGAAAGGATCTACATACCTTCATAAATTCGTACACACCTTTGGAAACTTTCCACACCACCAACAACACACGCTGCACGCTGTTAATTTCTCATTTCTGCGTGCTTTTCTGCTCCACTTCGCACTATCGTCTGCTATGTCTGCACATAATCTGCTTCCGTATAAACATTATTCCTCTAATTTCAATCATCCTTCTCGAAATCTTCGTTGATTAATCATTAACCTTCCAGATGGTTCTGGATCCATCGGTTTTGGATTACTTAGATGAAGAAATGGATTCTGATGGTGAAGATTGCGTTGAAGAGGAGAAGATCGATGTGATTTTCAGGTACAATCTGTTTCTCAACGTTGTTAATCGGTTGAAATTGATCGAGTTTTTCATCGCCGTCGCGTTGATTTTCTGGTCTTCGTCGTCTCGCGTTTTTTTCGTACCGAGAGTTTTAGGAGATAACTGGTTGAATTTCTCGGCGAATTTGTTGAATCATCGCGTTGTTTTTCTCGTCGGAAACGTGATTATTGCTGTGTGTTACGTGCTTTCACGGCGTACCGAAAAAGGAAACAGATCGGAAAAGTTAGTTACGTCGTTACCGGAAGAAACGGAGGGGACCGAAAATCCTAACGAGGAAGGTAGTTGTCACGACGAAAACGACGTCGTTCAAACGGAGTCTGTTACGCCGTTACCAGAACAAACTTCGGTAACGGAGGATGAAAACGACGCCGTTAAAACGGAGTCGGAAACTGAAATAGAAGTCGCGATTAAGCAGGCGGTGAAGCAGATAGAAAGGTTTCGGAGGACTCAATCGGAGAAATTGAAGCGCGAGATGTCAATGAAACGTCGCCGAGAATTTCAGCGGTCGGAGACGGTGGGGTTGTTGGTGACTTCTGTGGCGGCGATGTCGCCGGAGGCGGTGGAGAGGCTGAGCAACGAAGAGTTCCAGGTGGCCGTTGAGACGTTCATTTCAAGGCAGCAGAGTTTCCTCAAGCAAGAGGGCATGGCAACTAAACTTTTGTAAATTTAAAAAGAAAATGTAAGTCTTGTTTTTTCTTTGGTATTTCAAAGAGAAAGAAGAATATCCCACTATTTTAATGTTAATTCAATTTAGAATTAGTTATTAGATTTTTGTTTCATACGTATATTTTTATTTTATAAACGAGCGAGTAATCTAGGTAGATACCCGGGACTATAACGTAAAAATAAATAGTTAAATATAGTATGGAGTAAATAATTGGTAAAACATAATTCAATAATAATCAAAAAAGTACAATAACAATTACAAATTTAAGAAAAGAGATTTAAACACTATATATTTTGTTACATTAGTTCAACGACCGTCTTTATTCAAAATCAAGATATTTAAACCCGGATAAATACCCGAGACTGTAATGTGAAAAACAAAAAATAAAATATAATATGATCAAGCCATCAAAAGTTTTTCTTCAGGTTTAGCAGTTGGGTTTCATAGACTTTGTAGGAAAAAAAGTAGGTGGTCAAGTTATGACCAAGATCAAAACGAACTCATGACCTTATGTGTGTTATAATCTCTTTGAAGACTTGAAATCACTTTACAAAAACCTGCAAAAACAAAAAAAAAAAATCAATTTTAACTAAATAGCAAATACGTGTAAAAATGAAATCCCTAAAAATATAAATGAATTATCCTTCAAAGAAAAAAAAATCCCTAAATTTAATCAGTCACGTATGCATATGAAGATTCTAAGATATGAAGATTTTTAACCTGACTTCAAAAATAATTTTAACTTGAAATGAAACTTTTTACATACATATTATATATTTTACGCTAAGAATAGTGGACGACTTTGATTCGGTCAACAAATCATCTCTTTTCTCTAGTTGTTGGATCTACTAATTCAAGCCCTAGTTATCGCTCCTACGATCTTGCTCTACTCCTTGAGATGGCTTCCAAGTCATCTTCTAGGTCAAGAGGTGCACCTCTGTAAAGAGCAATTTGAAGGAAATTGAGAGATGAGGTTACTCGAGATCTTGTGCGGCGAGAGAGGCAGGCGAAACCTTAGACGCGTTTGAGAAGAATGAGCGGACGTTTTCTTTTTAAAAGCTTTATATAGTCGGGTTATAAATTTATATGGATAGCGAATCGGATCCATTTGGATCGGCGTGTTTGAGAAAAATAAATGAATATTTTTAATCTAAATTGCCAGAAAATAACACATCAAATTTTTAGTAAGTAGAAGAGTGACACTTCATCAAGTGTACATGTGGACAACCTTATTAGGTGTCAAATATACTTGATAGGTTTTGTTTAATACTTAGGTAGGATAGGAATGTAGGATTATTCATATAACTTAGTTTGATTATATACGAACATATATAGAAGTGGTAAGTGCATAACATGATTTTTTTATATATGACCGGGTTGAGGTTATTCGGTTTGGCTTTAAAACATATTTATACCTGTTTAGGTCGTATTATAACGGGTTGAAACCAATTTAATTGGACGGGGTGAAGGATAGGCATTAAATTGACACATTAAGTCGCAAGTTCTTTTAGATAAACTGGTATGGGGATAATGTTTGAGGTTTGTGATTCTTGAGATCTCAAGTTTGAAACGTGAATTAAATGGGGTTTTTTTAAAAGGTGGGTTTCCTTCTTATTCAAGCCTAAAGCATCAAATTTGAACCGTTGCAATTCTGTTTTAAAAAACTCAATCAGGCATTGAAGATTTAAGACATCATAAAAGAAAAGGAAAATTGGATTTTAATAATCCAAGTTATTACCAATTGGCCAATATTAATCCCAATTTCAAAATTGGCCTACATTAATCCCAATTATTAAGATGTTGTATTTCATTGGACCCCCGTTAAGTTTTCCTTAACTCCGTTAGTTGTTTGCTGACGTGGCATCCTACGTGGCTTTTATTAATCAGTGCCATGTCAGCAAAAAACTAACAGAGTTAAGGAAAACTTAACAGGGGTTCAATGAAATCCAACACCTTAATAATTGGGATTAATGTAAGCTAATTCTGAAATTGGGATTAATATTGGCCAATTGGTAATAACTTGATTTATTAAAATCCAATTTTCCTAAAAAAAATGGACGCATCAAACCAGGTGGTTTAGATTGAAGTAAAACCGATTTGGAAAACATGAGTTTTATACATCCGTGATCTTAGTGAATTCAAAAGAACTCTAGGTTGCACATCGCCATCATAGGCTCATAGTTTACTATCCACAAATGAAACTGGGATTTTGTTAATTTTTTAACCCGTAGATTTAGATAGGATAATAATCTCTAGCCTTAATTTTAATATAAAAAGAAGCCCATTTATCATCAAATAAATAATTCTATCCGTTCCTTTAAAAGGGATGGATTTATAATTTGGTCATCTTTTATCATTTGACTATAAATTACGAATAAAATTAATATATTTTGTGGATACTTTGAAATCATATATAATAATAAAGAAAAATGATAAACAAATATTAACTAAACTTTTAATTACGTAATAATTAAATAATTTAAGAATGGATAAAACTAAAGAAATTTAATATAGTATTAATTATTGTTCATAAAAGTTTAAATGAAAATAAACAAGAGAGTTTTGGATAAATGTTAATCTCTAATTCTCTCTTAAGCTAATTTATCCTTGGCCCAAAATCCGGTGATTAATTTCCCTATATAAGGTAGCATCTTCAAACCCAAAAACCATACTTACATTCGCTATATATATCTCTTCTCTAAATCTGCAAAAAGAAGCATTATTCCGATCGACGAATCTCCAACCCAAAGCATTATTTAACACCATATTAATTATCAAGAGGTAGAGTACGTAAATTAGGATTGTTTAATAATTAATATCTATAGATGTGATGTGTTAATTTGCTAGTATATTTTTTTATTAACTAATTTTTTATGGATTTGTTGTTATCAGAGAAGTTATGGCAATGGTGAATCCAGTTCGTGAGGATCACTTACTCCATGCCCAAGTTGCTGATCTGCAAGAACGACCAAGGTATGTTAGCAATATCTCACACTATTAAATCTAATTGCACATAATTTGTTTTAATCAAATCTTTAGAAAACGATCGTTTGTCAACATCTTGAACGACCGTAAAGTAACTCATTGAAAAATGAAACGAATGATTTAAGATTATTAAGATTTTGCATGCATGTGATGTAAGAGTTGAGCATCCCAAAATAAAACATATTTTTTTTTGAACAGCCCAAAATAAAACATATAACTGAATATACGCTCTTGGGATCAGTTTTACAAATTACTCTGAAATCACGAATTTCAGAAACGCTCTCAATCGGATAACATTCAAAAATCCATTTAGAAATCTTGTAAATCAAATCTGATTTTATCCGGTCATTCAATTAGTATCCACTCCAATTTGTTTGATCTAAAAGTGTTTCTCACGACTTCAGATTTATCCAAACAATTTAAGAAATATCCCAACAATAACCACTAGGAAAAGTTGATCCTAGTAATTTAGCTAGGTTAATTAACATCTTAATTTTATGTTTAATTAATTATAGGTTCCTGACCCACTTGTACCAAGCAGCTGACTACATAATCCTTCCGTTAATTTTGGTTTTAACCATTTGGATGGCATTTGTTCCGGAGATGGCAAGTGATTTATGCATGGGGTTCATAGCGATGACATTGTGTGTGTACTTAATCTATGTGAGGTCGAGTTTATACGTATTGGTGATGTGTTGGTGTGTAACCGTTACACTCACGGCTATAGGGATATGTCGCGATCTAAAAGTTTACTAGGGTTGTGCTCCAGTAACAAGAGACCCGCCATAGCTTGTTTTTTCAATTATTTTAAAACAGTCTGATATGATGTTAAACGAGACATCCTTCATCAGTTAAATTTATACTATATGTTTGTCCAAAATATTGTTTTTTTTCCTTCTTTCATCATTGTTCTTTTATTTTGACTTTGCAAATAAAGGTAAGACTCTAAAGAAAAGCTACAAAATAACATTAACATAGGAGAAGGTCTTAGAACGCATATTACAATATTATCGATTATAAAGATATGGAACTTACGAAGATGAAGAAGTAAACACTTCTAAAACAGCAAAATGGCTACTGAAACCCTGCAAAACAAAGACAAAGATGCGCAATGTCCAAAAATAAAACTATTTGATATTATAGCCAACAACTCAATTTACAAACCCTATAACCATAAAATAGTGCATGAACACATTACATTAGAATATATAAATATGAACTTAAGAGTCACATAAAACCTTCAAGTAAGTGCTAGCCTTCCCAAAGGAATTCAGAAATTGGAATCACCAAAAGCGCAGATAAAAAATTAATTGAAATACAAAATGAATTCTAATTTTTATGTTTTACACATGGAACAAAGAGATGAATCATGTAACCAAAAAACCACTTATCCAAAAGAATAGGTTATTAATTTAACTTTTTTTTTTAAATTTCAATACACATGTGATACAACTGAAGTCACAAAAACACCATATAAACATGTTGCATTGATAACGAATGTCGCGAGCCGTCAGAAAAACCTAATTAACCTGTAGTAAGAATAAATAGGGTATCGAACCAGGGGAATTCATGGTCAATGCTAGCTTCGCAAATATGATTATGCTACTTGAAATTGAAATCAAATTAACCTAACTATGATGAATTTTTTAATACTAAGTTGAATTACTAAAAACTAAAGGTTGAACAATTGAAATTAAGCAAAAGTAACTAACTTTAATTTGTGAAAAATCAGTTATGAGAAGGAATGATCACTCAGGGATCCAGGTTAGTAGATTATTAGCCAAAATTAATAACCTTATTCTAGAAACCTCATACACATGATTCTGTTTAAATTGTTCGACCTAACCTCGTTGTATGTAATGCCTATACAGTGTCAAATTATACATGGCGATAAAGAAACCAAGAAACGATGAAGAAAGTGTAATTTAAACGCAAACTTAGTTTTCTAGATTAATCAAACATACAGTTGGACTCGAGACACAGATTATAACAAACCCAATCTAAACAAAAGAAACTGAGATCAAATAATAACTATTAATCGTTCACCTGAAACAATCAATTGAATGTTTAGCCAGGCATGGTTTAGATTCTTGAACACAATTTAATCAAATTAAACATCAAAGTCGTTAACCAATGCTTGAGATGCCTTCCACATGGTGAAATTCGTAATCAGAGCTCTCTCGACTTACACTTATTTATGCTTGGGCGTGGGGACGATTGAACATGATGGTAAACTTGTACATTATTAAGCACAATGTATTTGGTTAGGATTAGACATGTTGAGCTTAAAGTGGACAAAACATATTGTCAATCACATTTAATGTATTATGATGTTCCTGATTGAACCGTAATGTGATAAGATTACTCTACTGATTTTAATTCCATTGCAATTCTTTTTCGGGACGAAAAATGTTTAAGTTTAAGAATGTGATGAATGGTGTTTGTATACACCTGATTTTATACTAATTACCTATTGAATGCACCAATACGAGAATATAATATAATGTTTTACTCGGTTGTAACAATTATTTATATATATAACAATCAAATTTGAAAGTTGAATAGTATATTTTTTATTACTTATAGTTTGGCCACAACACTTTGGAGCTTTGACGCTTTCTACCCCTTAAACTTTTACAATTTTTTTAACGAAATAGTAAACTTTTGGTTTTCATAGTTTGGCCACATATGTTTCATACTTTTACGTTTTGTACCCTTTAACTTTTAAAGCTTTTTTTTTGTTTTAAGTTTTTTTGTCTTCTACTTTGGCCACGAAACTTTTAACTTTTTCACTTTCATTTTTAGTATATTTTTATAGTTTTATACTTTCACTACAAGACTTTTAGACTTTTACGTTTTATGCCTCTTAACTTTTTTACCCTCTAACTTTTAAAGTTTTTTTTTGGTTTTAAGTTTTGTTTTCTTCTACTTTGGCCACCAAACTTTAAACTTTTATACGTCTGTTTTTGTATACTTTTATAGTTTTATACTTTCACCATGAGACTTTTAGACTTTTACGTATTATACTCTTTAACTTTTTAACCCTCTAACTTTTAAAGTTTTTATTTTTGTTTTAAGTTTTTTTGTCTTCTACTTTTGCCACGAAACTTTTAACTTTTCTACTTTCGCTTTTAGTATACTTCTATAGTTTAATACTTTCACGACGAGACTGTTAAACTTTTACGTTTTAGACCACTTAAATTTTTGACTTTCGTTCAGTATAGAAATTCAACCCCGCAACAACGTACGGGGTGGTAAACATCTCGTTATGTTCTGAAGAAAATGTGCTTAAATTGTAACCATTAAGTTGAACATGAGTGTTAACGATTCAGAACTCAAGTTTCTACCATGATCATATATTACTAATGCTTTAAAGTTACTAAAATTCAAATGAGTAACTAAATAAAAAAGAATTGATTTATGTTAATTATTTTTTTACCAAGATACTCATGAAAAAGTGTGGAGCCAAATTATAAAACATGTAGTTATCTAAACAAAAATCTTCATGACAAAAAATTGGAGCTCACGTTGACTTTGTTAAACAAGCTACTAGGCTGCATAAACTTAAAAAGAATAAACGATGTTGGGCTTATGAGCCCACATGACTTTGTAAAGATTACGCAACAGCCACAGCTAAAGGGTTGTGGTGGTTTTCTTTTGGTTGCTGATGTCGAATTCAAAGGGGGAAAAGTTGGAAAGTTCTATTTCTTTTATTTCCACATTGAACTCTTGTTAATCATATCTATTTGTTATGAATCGTTATATATAAATGGTTTACGGTGTGATAACGTTGATATCATTTATATTTATGATTGAGTAGATTTATTTTGTGATCATACTTGGGTGTAGGATTTGTGAGTTCGCACGGTTAGTTGTGTTTGGGTCTTAGATTAAATTGTGTTTTTCTATTTTTTTACATGTTTTTATGTTGAAATATTATAAACTCATAATATTTTCATTTCAATTCAATATATCTTTGTGTTTATCTAATGGGTTCTATTGTTTTATTTGTATGTTGGGCCTGAGGATGAATTAAAGGATTTGGGTTGCTGTTATGCTTGGGCTTTAAGTGGATCTGAAGACCCGGAGCTGAAGAGGAGCTGGAACATCTGCGAATATAAAGTCGTCTCTTTAGTTTGTTTTAGGGTTACGAAGAACCCTAACAACTTTTCAGCCGTTATCATTTTCTTTGAGATTGTTCATCTTATTTCTCTCGATATTTGAGTTAGATTCAGTGTTTTACTGAATCGTTTTGTTGTATCTCGTTTGGATATAGATTTAGGAGTAAACTGTTTGTAGAACATCTGCAAGTTTGATAGGTTGATGTTAGTTTGAATCTGATCGATCTTGTAATCTGTTTTCTGTTTAATCGAGACGGTTAAGTTCTTGATTGATTCTGTCAGTTTTTACATGGTATCAGAGCCTTGTGCTCTCGATTCATGGTCGATCGCTTTTTCTGGTAAACCCTAGGTGCAGATCTGAGTTCTTGTAGAGTATCCGATCTTCGATCTACAACCCTGGTTGCAATCTCCTCTGTGTTTTCTGGTCGCTTGTGTTCTCTCGGTCTAGTAACGGCGATTCAACTTCGTACGGTTCAAAAATCCATGATCACTGGTGCCGATGGTTGTAGTTGAGTTTCCGTCGCTTTGATTCGAGATCTGTGGTGTCTTGGAGTTCGCGCCTCTTGTTTGATTTGTTGGTCGTGACGTTGAGAAGCGCTTGCTTGGATCTGGAACCAGTAGGAGAAGGTGCCGATTGACTGATCTGTGGACTGTGCTAGTCGCCTCTTTCGTAACCCTAAGTGAAGGTTGCGAAAAGCGATTTGGAAACCCTAACTTGGGGATTCATTTGGTGAGACTATTCCTTACTACTCTCTATTTTATGTTTAGTAGATTAAACACAGTGCAGGACTGTTGAGACCTGTTGTATGCTGTATCGAGGCAGACAATCCCGATCTTGTGTGTATTTGTTGTTGTTTCCTATTTGTGCATCACTTCTGTGCTTGTGTGATTGTGTTCATAAGTGTTGTGGTCTTGATATTGTTGTGCTAAATGGGTGACAATAATCCTTTTGCCACTCTTGTTAGCAAAATTGATGCTGGTGACCCTCTTTATCTTCATCCTAGTGACTCAAGTGTCCTAACTATTATCAACATTAAATTTAAAGGAACTGAGAATTATAGAGTCGGGGCTAATGCCATGAAATTGGCTTTAAAGATAAAAAAAATAAATATGGATTTATTGATGGCACATGTACTCCTGATGAGGATGATGATGTCTTGATTAACCAGTGGGATCGCTGTAATTCGGTAGTGTTAACTTGGCTGTTAAACTCTGTTAGTGATGATTTGTACCTGGGACAAGTTTATTCTAGTCTTGCTTTAGATGCGTGGAAAGAATTAAAGGATACATATGACAAAGTTGATGGGTCTGTAGTGTTTGATCTTTATCATTAACTCTTTCTCACAAGATGATATGTTTGTATCTGCTTATTATCATAAGTTGAATGTTATGTGGAAAGATATGGATCAGATCTTACAACTGCCTATGTGTACTTGTGAAGCATCTAAACAATTTAATGACTTCACTAGACTTATCAAACTCACCCAGTTCTTAATGGGTCTAGACAGTAGTTACCAGTCAGTTAGAACTAATCTACTAATCAAAGATGAATTACCAATTGTAAAAGAAGCTTTTGCCATAATTTCCAGAGAGGAGTCTCATAGGAATACTAATTCCTCTAAGACTCCTACCCAAACTGTTGGTTTTAACTAAAAAATTAATCAAACTTTTGAATCAAAGAAAAAGTTTAATAAGAATCAGAATTCATCTTTGAGGTGTACCCATTGTAACAAAACTGGTCACAGTGTGGATAAGTGCTTTGAAATAATAGGTTATCCAGCTTGGATGAAGCCCAGGTTTAATCCAGGAAAGAAACATGTGTCTAATAACTGCTTTGTTTCTGATAATTGTGAGGACAATAAAACCATGTGTGCTGGGAGCCTAACTCCACAACAATTTTCAAAACTCCTGAGTTTACTAAATGACAAGTCTGAGGATGCTAGACAGTGGTCTAATTCTGCTGGTATGATAAAAAATAATCTGTGTTATAACAGTTTTGGTCACTATACTTATGTTTTTTAACAACTCACAGAGTATGTTTAACAAAACATGGATAATTGATTCTGGTGCAAATCAGCACATGGTTATGTCAGATGCTGATTGTTTTGGTCAAAAACTGCCTAAGCAATTAGTTGATCAAACTTTGTAAGTGAGGTAGCGTGTTTGACGTAAATAAAGATGGAAATGTAAATTTGGAGATTGACACGAGGATGTAACGAGGGAAAATCCAGGAATCCTTGAGTATCCTCAGGGAGCCTAGCAAAAAACCTCGGGGGCCGGTTCAAAGTACCTGCATCCTAAAAATTTTATATAATAAATGTTTTGAGTACAAATGAAATGAGCTCGTAATCTAAGTGCTGTAGAGAATTGTGATCGTAGAAGGAGGTAAGAAAAAGTGTGTTGTGTGCAAGCCTAGAGCTCAGTTTAAATACGGATTACATTGTAACAATATCCCCTAAAAACTAGCAACTAACTCCACGTCCCTCACACGTCCGTTAGAAGTCTGCTCAGTCCATGTTTCCGTTAGTTGACCGGGTCTTTAGGACACGTGATCCATGCTCGAGCTAACCTGAAAATAATAAACAAAAAGGGAAAGCAATAGTTAGTCAAGAAATTCAATTCAGGATCCTTACAGTGAAGTGCTTGCGAGCTGATGTGAGCTGCTTGGTGTCTCCTGAATTCTAGTACCAACAATTGCCCCCAAAGTTTTGGCGGTTGGCGCATGCAAGCCAGCTGTCGAAAATTTGAAATTGAACCTTATCGCTAACTAACTGTGATTTGATAGAAATTAGCCAGTCCCAACTTCCTAGGCGAAGTTCCCGTTTGATTTTTCCTTTATAATTCTATTTCCGCTTTCATTATTCCTCACAGCATTCACTCGGCGAAAACCCTAGAGCTTCTCCCATCTTCTCCAGGTTAGTATCCTCTTTCTCCCTTCTCGTTCTTTTTTCCGATCATGGGGAAAAAGCTGTTACGATCATCGGTCACGGTCTCCGACCAAGTGGCCGACGAGTTTACTGACCAAGGACTCCTCCCGGCGACGGCGGAGGAGACCTGCAACTTTGACGATCGGAAGATCGCAATGTTGCAGCGTTCTGCGAGCTTTCCCGTCGGAGCTGAGTTCCGTCCCTTCGACCCATCTTTGAAAGCTGACCACATCTCCGACGATTGGGTCTGTTTCCTTCACTACCCTTTTCTGCTTGGAATGACATTTCCTTTCCCGGATTTGGTCACTGATTTCTTTTCGATTACCCACCTTGCCTACTCTCAAGTAATGCCCATGGTGTGGCGAATTCTTCTTTCTCTTCATCACCTGAACCAGACCCGTAACCTAAACATTGGGGTCGCCGAGATCTGTAAAGTATACCGATTGGCCACACACGGCAACAGCAGGTTTGTCTTGTAGGTTAGAATCGGAGAAGCCCAGATGATCCCTAGGGTTTCTCACAATGACCATGATTGGAAGCGTCAATTCTTCTTTGTCAAAAGGAGTAGCCTTGTTGGTTGTGAGAACCTTCCTACCCAGTGGGTTGTCAAGGGTAGGAAGAGTTTTAGTTACATTCTGATTCCAAATACTCTTCAATTTTATTTAACTGATATGCTTGCTTTTTGTTTTTACAGCGCCCAAATTCGAAGCTCTGATTAAGCCAACCTGTGAATCCTCTAAGAAGCTCAAGGATCTCTTCAGCATCCCAGTGGCAGAAAGAAGCTGTCAACCCGAGGACGTTTCAAGTGCTAGAAGCATCACGCAGCAATCTCTCAGCCCCTCAAGAACCATGTCAACATGTATTTGTATGAGTCTGCTCTCCTTTTGTTTCAAGTTATTCTCTATGATTTTCGGAAACTGATCCCTTTCTGTATATGATGAAGCTCCAGGTTCAGCTTCCAACTTCTCCTTCAAGGACCTCAAACTGCTCATCGCAAAGAAAGAAAAACCCGAGGAGACCAGCAGCAAGGCTCCCACTGACCCTTCAGCCGCCAAGTTTCGAGCTCCCAGCACTCGATCCAAGACCTCTTCTGCGAAGAAGCGCAAGGCTCCAGACTCCACTATCAATGTGGACAGCTTCGATGATCTCCCTCCCGTTGCAGCTGCTATCAAGCTGCTATCGCTGCAAGCTGTGGTGAACATTGTAAGTAATAGCACAATAATAGAGAAGTATGTTAACATTATAATTGTAATACTTCCCTTGTTGATTCTGATGTGTTATGCTTTGGTGCAGGGTATCGATAAGCTGAGCCACGAGGTGATTGATCTCGAAGGCAAACTGGAGGCTATGGAGCAGAAGCTTGAAGCAGCTGAGCAGAAACTTGAAGCCTCTGAGCTTAAACTTGACCAGGCCACGCTCCGTCTTGAGAAGGTGAGTAAGGCAGCAGCCAGCAACACACGCCATTACGAGAAGCAGCTCAAAGAAAGAGATGCTGCAGCTGCTGAAGCTCTAAACCTGGCTGAACAGAATGCTCAATCCTCAGCCGCCATCAGCGTGTTGGAGTGTATGATTGAGATGGCGACTGCTGCTCTGGCTGAAGGCTTCACTCCAGAGAGCTGGCCGGTTAAAGATTGGGAGGTGAGCCTCAAGAAGCTGTTGGCTGAGAGGGGGGATGCTTCTGAAAAAGCTGAGAAGGAGGTCGAGCCGGAGGTCGAGAAGGAAGCTGAGAAGGAGAAGGGCAAGGGCAAGGAGGTGGAGCAGGTGGAGGCTGCTGGTGATAAGTTGGGCGATGAAGGCATTCTTGACTAGGTCGGAGCCCACTTTTTTTTAATTTGTTTGTTTGGTGGTTGGTTTTTTGTGAAACAATGGTTGTGGTGAAACAGATACAATGGTTACTTTACTTTTGGGGGCTTGGATGGAGGGACATTGAGTTTCAAGGCGAAGTCCAAGCTCCTTAGACAATGTAGTTGGCCTCAGGTGGAGGGATCTTGAGTTCCAAGACGAAGCCTGGGGTCAACCTTTCTAATTTCCTGCATAAATATAACTTAGTAGTATTTTGATCATCATGGTGTGTATGTTTTTAGTTATTTTGAGAAAATGTTTGAATGATGATCCAACAGGATGCTTAGTTTAAAAATTCTAAAGCCCATAAAACTTTGTCAATGTTAACAAACCATGATGCTAGCCAATACTTGGTTAGTAATAAAAACATGCAATATAGGCAGTACCAACATCACCTGTTCAAAAGTAATCCAACTGTCGAGATAACCAGGATCCATGAGGATCCTTAGGAATCCTTAAGATGAAATTCTGATGAATCTGAGAATAAGTCTTGAGCATTTAGGAACAAGTCAAACAGGGGTCAAGCCCAACCTTGTCTTCTGAGGTACGAAATGCTTTATAAGTCTTGGGTCTAATCCAACTGGGGTCAAGCCCAAAAACTTGAGAGACACGAAAATGCCTAAACCTTAGTGCCTAAACCTTAGTTAATGTGAGAACATTAAAAACCTGTGTTATTCTGAGGACAAGCTCAAAAATACTTGGGACTAAGCCAACTGGGGTCAAGCCCAAAAACTTGAGAGACACGAATGTGCCTAAACCTTGGTTGACATGAAAATGCCAAAAACCTTAGAATCTTTTTGAGATGACACGTCTGCCACCCATTTTGAAGTGCACTCTATGGCCAACAGTGATGAAATTATCAGCCACCCTCAGATGGACTGGTCGCACCACCTTGAACCATAGGCCACTACCGTGCGCTCCTGGCGAGGGTCTTGCGCTCCTGGCGATTCCCATTAGTGAACGAGAAGGTGAAAACCTCCTAAACCTTTTGACGGCATTCAGAATGCTTTAGACTTAGAAGAGGTGATCAGCCTCTAGCTTATGGTAGGACGCTCGGAGCACCTACAAAACACTTCAAGGCTTGGTGAGGGGTGGGTGTTAGCTTGGCTAACACCCCACCGATGCCTAAGTCAGTAATCATTCCACAAAGATAATAATATGAAATTAAAATAAGGGTAAAAAAAATCATACCTGAGGTTTTCGAAGTCTAAACAAGAATTCTTTTGATATGCTCAGAGGATCTAGAGAGCGCTTACATAAAATATAACTTCAAATGAATTGCATTCCAAGCTCTTGGGAGTAGCTCACCTTCCATAGTAGCTAGCCTGTATGCTCCCTTTCCAGCTTCTGAGTCTATTAGGTAAGGACCTTCCCATTTAGGTGCAAGTTTCCCATGTGCTGGATTGGTTGTATTTTGAAAAGCTTTCCTGAGTACCAGATCCCCTACTTGAAATCTTCTGATTCTTAGATTCCTATTGTAGGATTTTGCTATCCTTTGCTGGTATGCCGCCATCCTGAATTTCGCGAGGTCTCTGATTTCATCAATCGTTTTAAGATCTTCAAGGAGCTCTTGCTTATTTGCTTCAAAATCTTGGCAGCTTGTTCTGGCAGTTGGCATCACCATTTCAGTGGGTATTACAGCTTCCGAACCAAATACCAGGGAAAATGGTGTTCGACGAGTAGCACTCTTGGAGGTCGTTCTATCAGCCCATAATACGAAAGGTAGCTCTTCAGCCCATTTCCCCTTTTTGTCTCCTAGTTTCTTCTTAAGATTGTTGATGATAATCTTATTGCTCGATTCCGCTTGGCCATTAGCTTGTGGATGTATGGGAGTTGAAGTTACCATTTTGATGCCCCATGCCTCACAAAAACTGGTCGTTCTTTTTCCAATAAACTGAGACCCGTTGTCGCACACTATTTCTGATGGGATTCCAAATCTTGTCAGAATAATCCTTTTAATGAAGGAAATCACTTCCTTTTCTCTAACTTGAACAAAGGCTTCGGCTTCAATCCACTTAGAAAAGTAGTCTGTCATAGCCAGCATGAAGACTTTTCCTCCAGGTGCTACAGGCAGCTTACCAACTATATCCATCCCCCATTTCATAAACGGCCATGGAGATGATATTGAATGGAGCGGCTCAGCAGGCTGATGGAGGATATTGTCGTGCCGCTGACATGCATCACACTTTTGAACAAAGGCCATAGCATCCTTCTTCATAGTAGGCCAGTAGTATCCGGCCTGTTCTCAATACTTTGGAAAATAGTGATCTGCCCCCAGTGTGATTGCCACAATCACCTTCATGAATATCTTGGAGCACCGCAAGTGCTTCAGGCTGCTCGAGGCATCTCAAGTATGGTCCTGCAAGAGATTTCTTGTATAAGATACCATTTATTATTGAATATGGGATTACCTTTGTTCGGAAGAGTCTGGAGTTCTCGTTTTTGGGGATTTCTCCTTCTTGGATAAATCTCTTGATGGGATAAGTCCAGGATTCCTGATTTTTATCTGCTGTGACGTCATTGACTTCTTGTTCTTCGATTGCTGGTGTCAGGATATGAGTTATGGGAATCTTGACACCTTTTGGGATCCTTAAAGATGATTCCAAATTTGCCAAAGCATCAGCTTCTGCGTTTTCTTCTCTAGGTACCTGTGATATGCTGTAATTTTCAAAAGATAATGCTAACTGTTTTACAAGGTCTAAATATTTGGTTAGCCTTTCGCCTTTCACTGCATAGGTTCCATTAAATTGGTTAGTTAATAACAAAGAGTCAATAAAAACTTGAATGTGTTGGATACCATATCTTTAGCGAGTTGTAATCCTGCAATTAAAGCTTCATATTCAGCTTCATTATTAGTAGCTTTGAATTCGTAATGGATAGATAGAGGGATAATGTCCCCCTATGGCGATTTCAGTAGCACACCCAATCCTGTTCCTCTAACGTTAGATGCTCCATCTGTATATAGGATCCAGCTGCCTGAAGCTTCTTCGAGCTGCTTGACCTCTAGTTCAACTTCTGGCAGTATATCGCTGCTGAAATCAGCCACAAAGTCTGCCAGGGCTTGTGACTTGATTGCTGTTCTTGGCTCATATATGATGTCATAGGCACTTAATTTAACTGCCCATTTCGCCATTCTTCCTGACATTTCAGGTTTCCTTAAGACACACTTAATAGGATAGTTAGTTTTCACATGAATAACATGAGTTTCGAAGTAATGTCTTAATTTTTGGGAAGCCATGACAAGGGCTAAGATTAGTTTTTCTAAATAAGAATACATGGTTTCGGTGTCTAATAGTGTTTTGCTTACATAATATACCGGATGCTGTTGTCCCTCATGATCTTTCACAAGCACGGCACTTACTGAGCTGCTTGAAACTGCTAAATAGAGAGATAGTGGTTCGCCCTTGACTGGTTGCATTAGGAGTGGAGCAGATGATAAATATTCTTTCAAGGAGCTTAGAGCTGCTTCATGCTTTTCACCCCATTCGGACTTTTTGTTCTTCTTCAATATGTCATAGAACTCTTTGCTTTTTTCAGACGATCTTGATATGAACCTGTTGAGTGCTGCCACTCTACCAGTTAGTCTTTGAACTTCTTTGATATTTGTTGGAGACTTCAAGTTTATGATTGCTTGGATCTACTCAGGGCTGGCCTCAATTCCTCTTTCAGTAACCATGAAGCCCAAGAACTTGCCGGCTCTTACTCCAAAATGGCACTTGGAAGGATTCAATTTCATGTTGAACTGGTCCAAGATATCAAAAGCAGCTTGAAGGTCTCTAGGATGATCCTTTTCTTCCTTCGATTTTACTACCATATCATCTATGTATACTTCCATGGTGTCCCCCAGTTTGTCTTTAAACATCATATTGACTAGCCTCTGGTACGTGGCACCTGCATTTCGTAAACCAAAAGGCATTGCAATATAACAATAAATACCTGTGGGAGTCATGAAGGCTGTGTCTTCTTGATCTGATGGTTCCATTTGAATTTGCTGAAAGCCCGAAGAAGCGTCCATAAAAGTTAGCATCTCGTGTCCAGCAGTTGCGTCCACCATAGAATCGATATGTGGCAGGGGGAATGGGTCTTTTGGACAGGCCTTGTTTAGGTCTGTGTAGTCTACACATACCCTCCACTTACCGTTTTTCTTTTGGACTACCACCACATTAGCCAGCCATCGAGGATATTTAACTTCCCTAACCATTTTTGACTTGAGCAGCCTGTCAACTTCTTCTTGGATTATAATGTTTCTCTCAGGAGCGAACTTCCTTCTTTTCTGATGTATTGGCCTGAAAGAATCATCTATACCAAGTTTATGAGTAATAATATCTTTAGATATACCTGTCATGTTTTCATGTTTCCATGCAAATATTGTGACTCGGGACTTCAAGAGGCTCACGAGCTGCTCCTCAGTATCCTCAGGAATATTGGTTCCTACCAGCACTTTGATTTCAGGATCTTCAGGATTAAGTTGAACTTCTTTGATTTCTAATTCCTTTGTCATCTGAATTCATCGTGCTGGTTTCTTTAATTGCTATGCTGGCTTTGGCTTGATGGTGTTCTTCATAGCGGAAGTATAACAGTCTTTGGCTTCTTGTTGATCGCTTAGTATTCTTACAACTCCCCAAGGTGTGGGAAGCTTCACACATTGATGATAGGTAGATGGAACTGCTTTCATGTCATGGATCCATGGCCTTCCCAAGATTACATTGCAACAAGGAAGGGAGTCAATAACGCAGAATTTCTGCATGGAGTTGATTCCTTCAATGTAAACAGGAAGTCCGATGTCTCCAACCGTATGCTTGGTTTCTTCGCTGAATCCTACTAACACCGAGGATCTTGGGATTATCTCTTCTTCTGAAATGCTCATCTTTTTAAGCACGTCCAATTGAATAATGTTGACTGAACTGCCATTGTCTATCAGGATCCTGTGAACATAATGGTTAGCAATACATAATGTAATTACCAGAGTGTCGTGGTGAGGATCCTGGATATCTAGCTTATCAGTTTCGTCAAAAGAGATAACTTTGTCTTCAGTCAATATCGCGTTCTTCTTTGGCCGACTGCTTTGGTCCATCTTGGCCTCCTTTGCATGTCTTTTTGCTGATGAGAAGGAGGCTCCGCATATGTCAGATCCTCCTGAGATGAAGTTGATTACATTTGCATCTGCTGGCGGCGACTGTGCTCTCTTAGGCAGCTCGGCAGCTTCTTGAGTTTTACTTCTCTTCCTGCCAAACAATTCTTTAAGATGCCCTTTGCTGAGCAGGTAACTGATTTCTTTCCGAAGTGCTATGCAGTCATCTGTTAAGTGCCCGAAGTCTTCGTGGTAAGCACACCACTTAGACTTATCCTTCCACGATCCTTGTTTTTCTGATTTTCTTGGCCACCTGGCTTTATCTCCCAGATCCTGCAAGGCACATAACAAACCACCCATGTCAACTGAAAAGCAATAATCAGATACCTTTGGGAAGTTTTCTTCGTCTTCTTCTTCTTCAACTTCGTTGACCCTAGGATTATCGTTTCGATAATAGGGTTTGTTTCGTTGTTGTTTTCTGGGAGAATTTGTCCTTCTGCCTGATGGTTCGTCACCTCTTTTTTGGATCTTCTTATCATCTTCTAGCCTGATGAACCTTAATGCCCTTGTTCTAACTTCATCAAGGTTCCTGCAAGGAGTCATAACCAAATCATCATAAAAGCGGGAATCTCCTCTAATCCCCATTTTGAAAGCTTCTACAGTAGCAGCCATATCTAGGTTGGGAATATCCAGAGCTTCTCGACCGAATCTGGCCACATAATCCCTCAGGGATTCGTTGGGCTTCTGAACTATTCTGTACAAATCACCAGTGAGCTTCTCAAAGCTCCTGCTGCAAGAAAACTGGTTATTAAACAAGTTAACTAAATGGGGAAAAGAAGTAATGGTATTAGGAGGGATACTGAGCAGCCCATTTAAGGCTGGTCCTGTCAATGTTGAGCCGAATCCCTTGCATAGGCAAGCTTCTTTGATGTTTACAGGAATGGGGTTGATTTCCATCCGTTCCCTGTATTGCGCCACGTGCTCCTCAGGATCTATGGTCCCATCGTAGAGTTTCATGTTGGGGGTTTGGAATCTTTTTGGTATCTCCACGTCATAGATGGGCCATGCAAATCTAGAAACTCTGTGGCTGCCTGCTGGCACTTCAGGAATTGGACGTATAACACCGGGGACACTTGAGATCATGTCCTTTAACCTCTGAAGTTCCCTAGCGATAGTCGGGTTGATACCTGCATCCTGCACAATTCCTTGGTTAGGGTTAGCATAAAAATTATCAAAGTTGTTACCAGCCCTGGAAGTTTGGAGATGGATCTGGGGTCCATATTCAGCATCTCTAAGGACGGTTGGCTCAGTTGTGGTTCCCAATTGCATGGGGATGAAGTCTCCCTCATGCATCTCCTGAGATGAACCTGGGAATGTGCCTGCAGAGACAATAGGATAAGAAAATAAGGATCCCTGAGGATCCCGAGCAGCTCGGAAGCGGCTCCGATATTGTTGGGATGGCTGAGATGAAGATTCCTGTAGCATCTGAGGAGTAGGCGCTGTTGACCGCTGACTCCAGGGTTCATGAAGGTTCGTCGCAGCAAACCGCTGTGGTTGAGATACATGTTGTTGTATCAAGACTGTTGGCACTTGATGACTTGAAAACCCGGTTGTTTGCTGGCTCGAGCATCTCGGCAGCTGCTGACTTCCATATCCACTGTAGTAAGATTCTGGGGGCTGCTCGGAGTAGAACCCAGAGTATTCCAAATCTATCACCCTGGAAGTCTTCTGATGCTGTGAGCCTGAGAACCCTGCAGTAGTAGCTGTTGCAATACCTGACTTTGGAGCAGTAGAGGGATTTGCTTTCTGTTTCGGCTGCTCCGATATTTCTGGAGAGTCGAACCCGAATGATTTTGGCATCAGAGGGCTAATTTCATCTACTGGTTTCTTTGATTTCTTTAATTCCATGATCTCCTTCATCATTTTCTCGTTGGTTTTGGCTTGCTCATCCACATGAGACTTCATTTGCCTGATCAAAACATAGAGATCGTTGTTAGAAATAGCAGAGTCAGTGGACGTACCTTGAGATCCTTGAAAAGTAGGATATTCCACTCTTTTAGCGTCGGTGCCGGTCACTTTCTTCATCATTGGGGGGGAGGCCAGTGTCGACAGCCGGTTTAGTGGATGAAACAGATTTCAAAGTAATTTTTTGTTGACTCGACATTTTCAAGACTCGATTATGGGAAGAAGATCAAGACTCTCAATCGAATTCAAACACCGCTTGCCCCACGGTGGGCGCCAAATTGTTTTGGTAAAAAACTGCCTAAGCAATTAGTTGATCAAACTTTGTAAGTGAGGTAGCGTGTTTGACGTAAATAAAGATGGAAATGTAAATTTAGAGATTGACACGAGGATGTAACGAGGGAAAATCCAGGAATCCTTGAGTATCCTCAAGGAGTCTAGCAAAAAACCTCGGGGGTCGGTTCAAAGTACCTTCCTCCTAAAACTTTTATATAATAAATGTTTTGAGTACAAATGAAATGAGCTCGTAATCTAAGTGGTATAGAGAATTGTGATCGTAGAAGGAGGTAAGAAAAAGTGTGTTGTGTGCAAGCCTAGAGCTCAGTTTAAATACGGATTACATTGTAACAATATTCCCTAAACACTAGCAACTAACTCCACGTCCCTCACACGTCCGTTAGAAGTCTGCTCAGTCCACGTTTCCGTTAGTTGACCGGGTCTTTAGGACACGTGATCCATGCTCGAGCTAACCTGCGAATAATAAACAAAAAGGGAAAGCAATAGTTAGTCAAGAAATTCAATTCAGGATCCTTACAGTGAAGTGCTTGCGAGCTGATGTGAGCTGCTTGGTGTCTCCTGAATTCTAGTACCAACACTGATATTCTAAATCTAGTAGATGTATCTGATATGAATATGACTGTTAAGCATCCAAATGGCACGAGTGCCTTAGTCACTAAAATTGGAAACTTAAAATTACATGATAAAGTGATTTTGTCTGATGTGTTTGTGGTGCCTGATTACTGTGTTAATCTGATGTCTGTCTATAAACTTGCTAGAGACTCAAAATTAAGTGTGTGGTTTGATGAGAATTCTTGTCAAATACATGATTCTCTCACAAGGAAAGTCCTGGTGACTGGTAGTCAAATAGATGGCCTGTATTTTTGTAGCAATTCGTTTGGTGTTGCTTCAACTGGTATGAGTGATCTCTGGCATGCTAGGTTAGGTCATCCTTCAAGTGTTGTGTTAGATGTGTTAAAACCTATGTTGAAATTAAAATCTTCTAAAGGTAGTTTGGTTTGTGAGGTTTGTCACAAAGCCAAACAGCACAGGGAGCCATTTCCATCGAGTGATCATAAAACCACTAAACTAGGTGAATTAATTCACCTTGATGTTAGGGGCCCTTACAAGGTTCCAAGCAAAGAAGGTTTTAAATATTTTTTTAACTGTGGTTGATGATTACTCAAGAGCTGTTTGGGTATATCTAATGAAGAGTAAATGTGAAGTGTTTACTCATATATAAAGTTTTATTTCATTAATAAAAAATTAGTTTAATAAGTCTATTAATGTCTTGAGAAGTGATAATGGAACTAAATTTATAAATAAAGATATGGCTGAGTTGTGTTGAAAGTTAGGGGTGGTTCATCAAACTTCATGTAGTTATACTCCACAACAGAATGTCATAGTTGAAAGAAAACACAGACACTTGTTAAATGTTGCTAGGTCCTTGCTGTTTCAAGGGGGTGTTCCTTTGAGGTTTTGGTCTGAGTGTGTATTAACAGCTGCATATTTGATAAACAGGTTACCCTCCTCTGTTTTAAGTGGAAGATCTCCCTATGAGTTAGTACATGGATTTAAACCCTCCTTTCATCATCTCGGAACTTTTGGTTGCTTAGTTTTTTCTACGATTTTAAATAACAATGATAAGTTTGCTAGTCATTCTCAAAAGTGTGTTTTTCTTGGTTACACTAACCAGAAAAAGGGATATAAGTTGTGGAATCTTGAAAAAAGGGAAGTTTTATTTTCTAGAGATGTAAAATTTTATGAGAATGTTTTTCCTTTTAAAGAAAACAGTTCCTTAATAGAGAATTATGAAGTTGATAATCGTATAGACTTGTTGAATTTTTTGATACTTATGATGAGCTTTCAACCATTAGTTCTGGGCATGGTGCTCAACCCGATGATGATAAAGAAGGTGATATAAATGAGGGTCCTATACATGGGTCCTTGTAGCCTGGTGGAGATAGTGAGTCTACTCTGAGTAGGGTTGAGAACAGTGGTAGGTCTGACACTAGGTATACAAAAACTAGGACCACTACTAGTGACACAGTATAAACTAGCAGCCCTATCACTGTAGTTGAGTCTCAGCAACCCAGTAGGAATATTTCTCCTCAAGGAAGGGCAGGGGATGTTTTAGAGACCAATGATAATCATAATGAGTCTGAGAGGGAAGGTTTCAATCAGATTGTTCAACCTGTTAGGAGATCAACCAGTAATAATGTTTTTCCAAAGAAATTAACTGATTTTGCTGTTGAAGGTAAAGTTAAATATGGGTTAGAACGTGTTGTTAATTACATACATCTTTCAAAGGAAAATTTTTGTTTCTCAACTGGGCTTAATAAATGCTGTGAACCTAAGTCATATTATGAAGCTGTTAATGATAAAAACTGGGTGTCTGCTATGAATGAAGAAATTGAAGCTCTTCATCGTAATGATACTTGGGATTTGGTTCAATTTCCTAGAGATAGAAAGCCTATAGATTGTAAGTGGATTTACAAACTGAAATACAAGTTGAACGGTGAGATAGATAGATACAAAGCCCGGTTGGTTGCAAAAGGGTTTAGTCAAAGATAAGGGCTTGATTTTGGTGAAACATCTTCACCTGTAGTGAAAATGGTTACTATAAGATGTGTTTTATCTCTAGCTGTTAAAAATAATTGGAGTATATTCTAATTAGATGTGAACAATGTTTTTTTATATGGTGATCTGCATGACGATGTGTACATGACTCTTCCTGATGGTTTTTACTCTAAAGAGGAAACTAGGGTGTGCAAATTAAATAAGTCGTTGTATGGCTTAAAGCAAGCCCCTCGTATGTGGAATGAGATATTAGTTGGTGTTCTAGTTGAATTAGGGTTTGTGCAAAGTATGTGTGGTACCTCTATGTTTGTTAAGAATACTAATAACCATCTGACTGTGCTACTTGTATATGTCGATGATATAATTGTTACTGGTAACAGTTTTGAGGAAATTGAGAATGTGAAGTCTTTCTTGAAAACTAAATTTCGTATTAAAGACTTGGGAGTTCTTAAATTTTTCCTTGGTATTGAAGTTGTGCAAGGCACTAATGGTTTGTGCTTAACTCAAAGGAAATATTGTTTGGACCTCCTTGCAGAATATTGTCTGACAGGCTGCAAACCTGTAAATTTTCCGATTGAATAAAATTCTAATAAACTCTCATTTAACCAGTAATCATACACCCTTAACAAATATTTCTGTTTATCAAACGTTAGTGAGGAAACTGGTATATTTGACTCACACTAGGCCTGATATATCATATGCAGTCCACTACTTAAGTCAGTTTATGCACATGGCTACCACTTTTCATTTTAAGATTGCTCTTCGGTTATTACGATATTTGAAAAAGGCACCTGGTAAAGGGATCTGTCTTAGTAAAGATCTGGATTTCTCTTTAAAGGCATATGCAGATTCTGATTGGGCTAAGTGTGTAGTCTCTAGAAAATCGATTACTGTGTTTTGTATTAAATTTGGGAGTTCATTAGTGTCTTGGAAAAGTAAAAAGCAGACCACTGTATCAAGATCTACTATTGAAGCAGAGTTCAGATCAATGTGTGCTGCGACATGCGAAGTAATGTGGATTATAATCTTTTGAATGAATTAAACATTAAAGTTCAGTTACCTGTAGTGTTGTTTTGTGATAACAATGCAGCTATGTCCATTGCCTCTAACCCAGTCTTTCATGATCGAACAAAACATTTCGATATTGACTTGTTTTTATTACGAGAGAAGGTTTCTAAAGGATGTATTAAGACTGTTGGTATAGAGTCAAACAGTCAGCTTGCTGACATTTTTACAAAGGGACTTTTGGGTAATGTTCACGAGTATATGTGCAGTAAACTGGGAATGCATGATCCTTTCAGGGTATTGAATTGAGGGGGAATGTTGAAATATTATAAACTCATAATATTTTCATTTCAATTCAATATATCTTTGTGTTTATCTAATGGGTTCTATTGTTTTATTTGTATGTTGGGCCTGAGGATGAATTAAAGGATTTGGGCTGCTGTTATGTTTGGGCTTTAAGTGGATCTGAAGACCCGGAGCTGAAAAGGAGCTAGAACATCTGCGAATATAAAGTCGTCTCTTTAGTTTGTTTTAGGGTTACGAAGAACCCTAACAACTTTTCAGCTGTTATCATTTTCTCTGAGATTGTTCATCTTGTTTCTCTCGATATTTGAGTTAGATTCAGTGTTTTACTAAATCGTTTTGTTGTATCTCGTTTGGATATCGATTTAGGAGTAAACTGTTTGTAGAACATCTGCAAGTTTGATAGGTTGATGTTAGTTTGGATCTGATCGATCTTGTAATCTGTTTTCTGTTTAATCGAGATGGTTGAGTTCTTGATTGATTCTGTCAGTTTTCACATTTTATGAACTATATGGTTTAAACGTTTATTGTTTTGAATTAAAAGTGATTCATTTAATGGTTCAATTGCTTTGCGTCATGAAATAGGATTAAGTTCTTGTTAGTCAATGCACTATGTACTAAATTAATACTTTAGTTTGATTCTAGCGTAGCAGCATCCTAGAACACACCCTTTGATCCCGATAAAGTTCTTGTCTTGTAGTGTGGCCTGTTAGAGTCCCTTTCTTCATAATTAGTGGGTCATGTCAATGTAACCCTTTAAGATTCAATATACTTAAGTGCATGGTAACCATAATATCTAAACCCTGTGTGTGATCATACTTTTAGTTATTATTATTTTTATTATATTCTATTTAAAATTAAATAAAAAAATCAATTTTTACACTTCTTATTTTTTTTTAGTTAAATAGTCAAATAAAATTTGTAACACTATCCACACACTCTTCGTGGATACGATACCCGACTTATCCTGTCTATAGGTAAAGTTAGGTTTTTGTATAGATTGGTACGACATGGTCTATCAATTCCAAATCTTTACAGGCAACCACAACTTGAAACATATGCTGACCCAGACCATACAAACACCAAAACAATAGAGGTGACTTATAAAACAAATGGGATATGATTTTAAGGTTCACTATAAGTTGGGTAAAGAAAATACTATTGATGATGCTTTGAGTAGGCTATATATCCTTCGCTTCATGCACTATCTCATCCTATAGCCCTCTGGTGTCACACCTCAACCGTAACGGCTTCCGTGGGATCATGACTTCATGAATCAATAGTAAATAGAAACATTGAAGGACTCTAAATGAGTTTTGAAAGTCAGGGATTAAGGTACCATAACAACCACATGTGTTATATAATTGTCTAATTGTTTAAATTTGCAAAAGCCCAAATGGAAATTATATTGTTTTCAAATGACATAACATGAAAAGGAAAGTCCCAAATGATGCACATCGTGGCATGGTGGACTCTTGTATGTTTGAAACAACTTAATTACCTGAGAAGTTCATGCTTAAAATAGTCAACAATAATGTTGGTGAATTCGCAGTTTTGTAAATTAATATAATGTACGAGAAAATGTTTTGCCATGTACTACACTAATTACTTTACGTCACAAGTGTTGACCTACATAATAAACATTACCATAAGTCAATGTGACTGATGCTTGACCGAAATTTGCCCCTATGCATAATGCTATCACAAACATGAGCAATGAAGTTTAGGTTATTAATATACCCGTTTTGGCAAACAGCCAAAGCTAGCGCGGCGGATAGGGTTTGTCAAACCCGATAGATCTATCCATGATTACCGTCGATAAACAATTAGTGGTCCATTTGTGAAGGATCTTTGATGTGATATGCAATTCGTCTTATGTAATCGTTGTGTATCACTAAGTAAATGTGTCCATATAAAATGTAATTAAAGACATGTAATTCTTCCCCAAACGAAAACAATAAAAATTGCTCATGAAACTCAAATGTATAGCATGCAGGTGTGAATTTGCAAATAGTCCGTGAGATGAAGACGACCTAACCGTGCCCTAAATCATATAAGATACCTAAAGGTTCGAACATATGGTGAAACGTGTAAGTCACCCATCGAGACTTAGGTAAGCCTTGTATATGTTAATCTGTTATTCATGGTAATATTTAATGGTTTTGAATCAATGTATAAAAAAAATCCGCACAAATTATTATGCGAGAATGAAAAAAAGGATAGCTAAAATATAAACTCAATATTATATCACTATTAAAAATATCATTTAAATATTTTAGTGGTACCTAAACACAAATATGTTAAACTAAAACTAAGGAAACCTAAATAAAAAATAAAAGAAGGAAAGAGAATAAAAAGAAAAAAAAAGAGATAAAAAGTTAAAAAAAAAAGATAAGAAAAATGAAAAAAGAAATTTAAAAGGAAAGAAAAAAAGAGATAAAAAGTGTACAAAAATAAGGTAAGAGAATGTTATCCATTGTTTATCAATTTATCTTAAAAAAAACCATTTTATTTTATAATAAAAAATTAACTACCTGTATGCTTCGTCTAAAACGGTTTGGATTTCTACTTTGAAATGTCGAGAGAGTCCCAATCTTTCAAGCTGGTCAACCATGTAAAGTCGAACTATAAATGAAGAAGGTAGATTATTGGCATTGAAATTCACCACGCATTAAGAGTTAAACTTGCTAAGAAGTGTTTTTCCAACAATGATCTAGGATATGAACAAATATATAACAATAGGAAGCATAAGCTGTTAAAACTGCAATATATAGATATCAATGAATCCGAAATGATGGCGTACCTGCATTACCAAAGTCCTTCTGAAATATATGTTAAGTATGATGCCCTCTCATTTGAATGGTATCTACATACATAGAAGATTTTGTTAAGTACTATTGTACTATGTTTGTTAAAAATTTTGTGGATTGGTTAGAGTTTTTGGATTATTTAAATTACACATTTGTTTTTCAACTTATAGAATGGTTTGAAAGATAAAAGAACTTATTTTGGTGGTTTTTGTAACAAATGAGTCGGGTGAGATCTAAATAAAGTGTGTTGAGTTTATATTTAAACCTCGGGTCCACCTCAAGATGTATTTCATGACCAAATTCATGAAATAAGAGGAAACATTTAATTCTGGATGTTATTAGTCTTGAGATCGGATTATTTGTTATTCAGGTATTTTAAGTTTTTTGTTATCAGTTTTTCTAAGTTTTTACAACACATTTCCAAATAATAATATAGTTTCTCCCTAAAGTATGTCTTTATCCACTTGCTAATGGTCAATAAAATTAAACACAGAGATATATTGGAAAAGCATAGGGTGTGCTTAGTTGTCGAAAACACCTCCTGTTTTCCAAACATATTTTTCAAGAAAACATGAAAAATAGAAAACGTGATCAAATTATAATTTTTTAGAAAAATTTTCCAAGAAAACGGAAAACACTGTTTTCTACTTTTTAAATTGAAATTAGAAAACAACATTTTATTGTTTTCTAGTTTTAAGTTTCTAGTTTTCCATTATATATATACTTCGTTTTCATCCGTTCATCCTTCGAACCCCACCCCTGACCTGACCTGACCTCCGGATAAAACCAACTGAACCCGACCCCCGGAGCGGACCGACCGGACCCGAACCCTGGACCGGACCGACCGGACCCGAACCCTGGACCGGACCGACCGGACCCGAACCGTGGACCGGACCGACCGGACCCGACCCATAAACTGGATTGAGCGGACTTGACTCATGAAACGTACCGATCGGACCCGACCCCGGATCGGATCGACCAGACCTGACTCCTGAACCCGATTTACCATGGGTCGGGTTCGGGCGGGGGGTCCGATTGGTGCGGATTGGCAGTCGGCCCGTGTTTTCAAAAAACAAGTAGATTTGAACATGTTTTCTAGTTTTCTAATATTGAAAATGGAAATTCATCTTTCAGTTTTGAACGCGTTTTTAAAAAATTTCATGTGTTTCCTAGAGATGGAAAACCCCTTACATTTTCTAAAAAATAGAAATGAAAAACTAGAAAACATTTTCCACAACTAAACGCACCCATAGTGTTCTAATTTACAAAAAGCATACCTTCTCAGCTCCAGTTCTCTCTCATGTTGCATCAGACTCAAATCTTTTTGTTTCAAAGGGAGATTTATGCCCAAATCTATTGCATGCTCAAGCATATGAGGAAATATGATGTCAAAACCAACAGGAGATGGTTCATTCCTGTCAATAGCTCAAATCAAATTCGACTTGATAAAGCAACTATATATGTTGTAACATCTTAGAAATATGACCCTACTAATCCTACGACACAGCAAACTCAAATATACCACCCACAAACTCAAACAGTTATTTGTTCAAATCTCGAGCCGTTGTTTAGGATGTATGAGCAAACCCTAACCTTCAAACAACTGTTTACAAAATCTCAAACGGATGATTAAAAGTTTAGGGGCTATGACGCAAAGGACTAACCTTAAAAAGTTGATGGAACCTCAAACAACCGTTTGAAAACTATTTGAATAGATTGTGAGTGAACTGTTCAGAAAGCTGAGAATTGCCACTACTGGGAACAAGAATCTAAACCTTTGATTTCAGAGGTTCCAACCGATGTTTCTCCGTTGATTTCTTGACAGTTCCTAGTAATTAACTACCTGTTATTTTCTTTATGAAGCACTAGCTAGTAGTACCAATTTTCAAGTTAACAAGGTTTTACCAAAGGCTTTCATACTCACTGTTAAAATGTTAAAATGGCAAACTTTAACAGGACACAAATTCTTGATGCAACCATTGTTTGATGCAACTGGAGTGGAAATCATGCCCGTATTTCAATTCTCGCAAATCATCTCCATTCTTATATTCTTCCTGTTCAATCATATAACATATTTACACAATAATCTAGAGAGACTAAATCTAACTTTTTATTGCTGATAAATAAACAAATGATGGGTACCTGACATATGCAGCAAGGTTCAGCATCCGGTTCACTTTCTAAACTTGCATATGTTTTTGGTTTTAAACATTTAGAAACTTTTTGTGGGTCAATCCGGTGTTCACATTTCCAATCCGTTCTTCTAATGCCAGTAGCTCCTGAACACAGATTAGATGGTAATTCTTTATTCACTATTGAATCAATAAAAAACAGATGAAAAGTTGCTTTCTTTTGTTACCTCGTAAGACATGTTATCAATATCAAGCGGCCTCATATCACTGCACTACGTCAAAAGTACCATTTGGCCACTGAAAAAAAACATGGTCGTATCCCTTTGGCCACGTTTTTTTCCATTTCAATCGAGACCAAAGGTCTCGTGACCAAATGTATGATACGGCCATGCTAGAATATTAGTGGCTAAAGCCCCATAAAAGCGTGGCTAAAGGGTACCAATATTCATTGTTATAGTTCAAACAATTCTTCCAAAAAACGTGGCCGAAGGGCTCCAACGGCCACATTTGTTTGTTTAACGTGGCCTTTTGTATTATAGAGCCACATATATATATTTGTGTTTTACCTACATATATTAAAAAAATCGTGGCCAAATGGGTTGCTGAAATCATAATTTTTGTCCCAATACGCGTTGCCAAAAGGGGTAACGACCACGTTAAAATATAATATGTGTGGCCTTTGGTATTATATGGTCACGTATATTTGTGTTTTTGTAAGGATCAATCTAACCCTCACGCGATATCAAAGACTAGTAAAACCGTGCGGAATCCGGTTTTAGCTAGGTGATTCAAGTATAAACAATATAAGCTAAGATCAAATATTATGAAAACACAAATAAAGAACACAAACCGATGAGTAAACTTGAGAAACCTTGAATGTTGATTGCTAAACACCTAGAACCGAACCTTTAATGGTCTCGGCTATGCAACCCCAATTCGCAAAACACTAGCAACCCTAAATCGATTAAGGAGGGGTCTATATATAGGAGAGATTGACTTGGTAAACAAGTCAATCTCTTTACAAAATTCGAACCCTAAGCCTTTCCCAAAACCGATCGGACCCTATACAATCACAAGCCCATATTTTAACAAGCCCACTAACAAAACACTAGACCAAACTATCAACTAATTAACTAATGCAAAAGCCTCAAAAGCCCGGACTCTACAATCTTCCCCTAGGCTTTAGCATTAGTCAGTCTTCACATCCTGAACTTCTTTGACAGATTCACTGTTGCTGGATCATACCACAGCTCCTTGGCCACAATCTCAGCTACAGCCCGAGTATGACACTTTGCATACTCTTCAGTGTCTTGATTACACTCAATCTGATGCTTTGCTAGTACCATTATGTCCTTCTTGTGAAACCTCATCAAATCATGCACTTCCATGACATTGATTGTCTTTGATTTGCAGAGAATTTTGGCTTCACCATAATAATCACTATAAGCCCATGTTTGAAAATCATGCAAGCAATCTTTAGGATGTCTCATCGGTAGAGGTATTGTCTTTGTCTTGTCTGTAGGTGGATACAGAACATTTGTGAACTTCTTGGCTTTACCACTCTCCTTTCCTAGGATACTCTTCTTTCCATCCCAATTGAAGACACCCCTGTACTTCTTCACATAAGATTTCTTGTGAGGAAAATCTTCAAATCTCTTGAACTTGCTTCGCACAACATTTTCCAGTTTCTTGTAGAAGTACTTGGCTTGCTCATTGTTTGATGGATTTGAAAACGGTGCCTGGTAGAGCATGGTCAGATCTACATTTGTCCAGGAGTAAAACTGGGTCCAGCTCTTGTAGTATTCCAATGGATACTGACCCTTTCTTCTTACAATGAACATATTCTTCTCTCCATCAAACATCCATGCTTTAATATCTGCATTAATCCCTTGCTTATCATGATAATGCTCTCCCAACTGGATTAGATACCTTTCAGGAGGATAGGCAAATGTCTGAGCCTCCCAACCTCCGTCAAACTCAGAAGCTGGAACTGTCATGTAATCTCTATCTCTGGTATCTTTATCTTCAACAGAAGCGTCAGGTAAAGCTATTTGAGTTTCCTCAGGAATATCTGCTTCAAAATCAAATGCAGGTGATTGTGAGAAATCACCTGCACCTGAACCTCCTTCATCCTTATCACCTTGGCCAATGCTTGACCTGCTTGATTTATCTGAGCTAAGCTGCCTGATCAGCTTATGAAGGTCTCTAAATTGTCTGGTAAATTCTCTGTTTATCTTCTTCCGATTCTCCAATTCAGTGTTGTGGATCTTCTGAATATCAATCAAGTCTCCAATTATTTCACTTTGGGCTGCATTCTGGGCTTTTAGACCTTCTATTTCTGCTCTGAGTTCCTTTTCCAGTCTGTATTCAGGGGTTTCTACTGCTTTCCCCTTCTCTTGGGTAGTGGGTTGAGAAGATGATTGACCTGCACTGGAACTTGTGACTGGTGGCACATGTGAATCCAATCTTCTTCTCCTAGGGTCACTGGGGCCTTCTCCATGGTGTTGTGAAGCAATCGAATCAGTCTCAGTCATTTCTTCAGTAACAGAAGCACCGAGGGGAGGATCCTCTGTGGCTTTCCGTTTTCTAGTCAGTGGCGTCTCAGCTGTTTCTGTCTCAACTTCCTCAAGATTGATGTCATCAAGATACGTGTCATAATTGATACTATCTTCACCTTCAAAATTCAGTGCACCAATCTGCACATCTTCTAAGTCAAAATCTTCCCAGTCTGAACTATCTGTGAGTTCAGTAACAGGCTTCTTAGAGGCTGGCACATTATGTTCTTCATCAACAACTGCATTTCTGTGCACAGGAACCCCTTCTCTTGATATCTCAGCAAATTCACCAATTTTGTCACCAAAAGGCATCTGATCAGACAGTTTCTTCTTTGGGTTGATCATAAGGAAGACTTCAATGCCCATAGGCTTTGTATCATGAGTGTCGTTTGTCTTCCTCAGAGCTGGATATCTAGAATCCAGAACTAGCTGAATGAACCTTGGTACTGCTGCAAACTTCTTGTCTCTGGTCACCACAGCTTTCACATCATCAAAGATCAACCTGGACCAGTTGAAACGAACTCCTCTAACCAGTGACACCATAGCATGGGTGTGCACCTAGTTCAGTTGATCAGTTGAGCTCTTCTTTGCAATAACACATTTCTGTAGATAATGAGCCAACATCCTCCAGTATGGTGGAAGAAGAGCCTTCATTGTGGGAGGAGAAATTATTACATAACCCATTTCCTTCAGGCACTGGGACACCATTTCTTTATCCAGAGTGATAGGATCAGCAGCAACATCTTTCAGTCTGAGAGCTTGTCTGAAATTTTCTTCAGTCAACACGATTTCTGTTGCTTGTATCTTTGCCAATATCTGCTTTCCATCATCAGAGACATATGCTGTCTTCCAGAATTCTTGTTGCATACGTTTGCATATAACCGGGTTTGCTGTAAGTGCATAGTGTAGACAGCACTTCTTCAGTCCTGCTATCATCGACTGGTATTTGGGCATGTGGATCTAGCAAGTATGCCACCGTGTTGTGGTCTTTGATAAACTCCAAGTCCCTGCACTCACAAACACAGACAAACATGCAAAACACACAAGAGTTCATTAGTTTTAGGGATTTCTCGAAAAACGGACAGCATAATGGCTTAAAATTAACCGAAAAACCATTGAAAACGTCATCTGGTACCTTTCCGATCGAAAAGCAGGGTTTTCGTTCGGAAAGCATCTGTCCGATCGGAAAGTATCAAGCACCTGAGGAGCCTGATCGAAAAGCCTTAAGACTGATCGAGAAGCCTGATGGCTTGATCGAAAAGCCTTAGGCTGATCGAGAAGTCCTATGTCTCAATCGGAAAGCCTTAGCTTTGATCGAGAAGCATAAGCCTTCGATCGAAAAGTCTAAATAATCGCGATCACTAGTCGAAAAGTGTGTCCTCTGATCGAAAAGCCTAAGCTTTTGATCGAAAAGTCTCTGGTCATCGGTGACCAGTGATCGAAAAGTACCAGGGGCGATCGAGAAGCCCCTGGCTTGATTGGAAAGTCTCATCTTCTTCGTTTTTCCAACCTGCAACTCAACCAACAGTTCACATATGTATATTTCGAACATATTTCAAGCAAAACACATTCCCAAACCATTATCCCTTCCATTCCCGACCCAAATGCGCAAAAATTAAACACATACTCCATTCGGTCCTTGGGGGGTCGGGCAACGCGCTTTAATCGAGGTGCCATAGAGTGAAATCGAAGGTGGAGATGTGTTCTTGGGGTGATTCCGACTGGCGGGGTGTCGTCGGATGGTGGAGATGGTGGCGGAGGTCGGTGGATTGAAGAGGGGCAGCAGCGGCGGCGATGTGGCCGGCGGAGGTGGTACGGTGAAAATTTTCCGATAGGGAAGGTGGCAGTGAGGTCGCTGTGGGGTGGCGACGGGAGTGGTGGAGAGCGATGGTGATGGCAGTGAGTGGTGGAGGTGATCGGCGGTGGTGGATGGTGGGGCTAGGGTTTAGCGAGGGAGAGAGGGAGACGGAAGTGAAGGAGCCGGTCTCCCTTTTTCTTTCTTTTGTTAAAATTTTTTTCCATTCCACCCCCTCAAATTTTTTTGAATGATCACAAGCCACTCAAACCTTCCACTAACTTTATCTTTTCTTAAAAATGGTATAAAAATTAAAAAAAAATCTCAAACCCGTTTAATCAGACAACTTCCCATGAGATCAAGCCCGAGAGTTTTACGATCTGGCAACTTTTACTAACAAAAAAAATAAATGAACATAAACTAAACTGAAACACATGAAATAAATCAAAATAAAATAAAGTAGAATAAAATACAATAAACTTAAAAAAAACAACACTAAGTTCTGAATGAAAAGGTGTTGTAAGGGATCATACCAGATAGTCTGTGACTGAGGAACCCTTTTCAGCTTCAGTTACTTTGCATGTTCAGGCGATTGCCGGTATTTTGGTCCATCTTTAAACTCATGCCGCTTTCGCTTACTCAAGCAGTTTCATCACACAATTTATATTTTAAGGTTTATTTAGTTATGACAATCTATCCAGGTCACACACATAAGTCCTAGGTATAATTTGTACACTCTATCAAGCACACCTGGTTTCCGTACAACATTTTTCACGACACCTTTCCTTAAGCCCAACATCATGCTCCAGACAGGTTGAGAAAAGAAAAGAATAGATCACGGGGGTTTTGTTGGATAATATACAAAGTCAGCTGAATTTTTGAAACATTTTTAATAATGTTCTCATCAGTGACAAAGGCTGAGGGTTTTGGATGCTTGAGGGTCTCTTTTGATTGTGCACATTGGCATCTTTTTGGTTTATCATATATATACAATGTGATCTTAAAACGTACGTGGATCAGGTTGGTTCCAGGTCTCCGCTTTCGTAGAACAGAGGAGTCCTGACTCACGTACAACATTCCCAGGTCATTGCTAACGCAAAGCAGAGGGAATGGGATTTTTGAGCATGACATTAACACTCAGAACCGGGCGTGTGTCTCAGGATTCCTGATGCACAGTCAAATAGAAATTGTACTAACCTAAGTGAGTGTTTCCTTTCAAGCATCATACGTTATCTTCAAGTGTTGTGATAAAACATACCTTTTGATTGATTGTCAGCAGAGCCTACCTAGCATATCGACCATGAATCACTACTTTTCACATCCACCTTACACGTGTCAGTCAGCAAACACCTGGAAATTTATATCACTTCCCAACCTGGTCAACCAAAACCAGTAAAAAATTTAAAAGCACACACTTTAGAGGAAATGTATATCTTATATCTTCCCCTTGCTTTTAGATTTTTTTAAACTACCAAAAAAGACACTATTTTTTGTATTTTTGAATTGTTTTTCAATTTTTTTTTAATATTTTTCAAAATTTTTCAATTTTTTTGAATTTTTTCAAAATTTTCAAAATTTTTTTAATAAACTAAATTACCAGACTACTCATCAAAGGCTATCATTCGGAGGCCTTTGAAACACATTTCAAAATTTGCACTTGGAAGGGGTTTGGTGAACATATCCGCCACATTGTCCTCCGATGCTACCCGTTCTAAATGGATGAGCTTGCGGTCATAGCAATCCCGAATGAAGTGCGTTTTGATATCTATGGGAGTATCAAAGAAATTCAAACCATAATCTCCCAGCTGATGCTGCAACCATACCACCTGTGAACAGCAAGCGGATGCAGCCACATATTCTGCTTCGGCTGTCGACTGGGACACTGTGTGCTGCTTCTTGCTCTGCCAGGATACCAGCCTGTCACATAAAAATTGAGCTCCAGCAGATGTTGATTTCCTGTCAAGCTCATTGCCACCGTAATCACTGTCAGAGAAAGCATACAAGTTAAATCCTGACACTTTAGGGTACCAGAGGCCTAGACGAGGCCGACCCTACAAATATTTGAAAATACGTTTCACAGCAGAGAGATGAGAAAGTTTAGGATTAGCCTGATAGCGTGCGCATTGGCACACAGCGAGCATGATATCTGGACGGCTGGCGGTTAAGTACATCAGAGACCCAATCATGGACCGGTACATGTGCTCGCTCACCGGTTGACCGTCTGGATCCCTGGTAAGTGCTGGGCTGGCCGCCATAGGTGTGGAGACAGGCTTTGCATCCATCATTTTGTACTTGTCCAAAATTTCCGTAACATATTTGGCCTGATGGATAAGTATCCCACTGTCATTCTGCTTTACCTGTAGGGCGAGGAAAAACTCCATCTCACCCATCTGACTCATCTCAAACTTTGTGCGCATTACCTTCTCAAAATCTTTGCACAAGTCTTCATTGGTAGAACCGAAGATGATGTCATCAACATATACTTGCACCATGATTATGTCATTCCCAACCTCCTTCCTGAAAAGTGTCTGATCCACTATGCCTCTTGTGTACCTATATGCTAGAAGATGATCAGTCAGAGTCTTGTACCAAGATCGAGGGGCCTGATGCAAGCCATACAAGGCCTTGTCTAGCTTGAACACATGATACGGGTGTTCCTCATCAATGAAGCTAGGAGGTTGAGTGACATAAACCTCTTCATCCATGTCAGCATATAAAAAGGCTGTTTTCACGTCCAACTGGTAGATTGTGAAGTTCATGTAGGATGCATAGGCTAAGAAGACTCTTATTGCCTCTAATCGGGCAACCGGTGCATACACTTCATCATAATCCACTCCTTGAATTTGTTTGTGGCCCTGAACTACCAACCTGGCCTTGTTTCTGACAATGATGTCATTGTCATCTTTTTTATTCTTATAAAGCCACCGAGTAGTGATGACCTTTTTGTCAGCGAGCCTTTCTACTAACCTCCAAACTTGAAGCCGGGAGAATTGATTTAGTTCTTCATGCATGGCCTCCACCCAACTAGGATCTGTCAAAGCCATAGTAATGTTGGGGGGCTCAATCTGTGAGATGAAACAGGAGTACATACAGTGATTGATGTCTCCTGACTGGCTTCTTGTTACCACCCCGGATGCTAACGGACCAATGATGTTGTCCAAGGGGTGGTATTTATGAATTCTGGTCTCCGCAACAGCCTGAACGGGAATTTCATGAGGTAAATTTGATTGATCGGGTCCAACGTTTGTTTCAGCTGTACCTTCTGCATCAACTCCCTGTGTTTGAGGAGTGTCTGAGGCGGGGTCGACTTCTGCATCAGTTTCCTGTGTTTGATTATCCACAGGATCAGCAGTCTCCTCTACTGATGTGGTATCTGTTTCGGGAGCATTGACTGGAGCCTTAGTGATGGAGTGTGATAATGGCGGTCCTGAAACTGTATCTTCATAAAGTTCTTCAGCTATGATAGGTTCCAAACCCAAAAGACGGAAGAATTGATTATAGTCGAAAGCTTGAGGAGGACCCACTCCACCATCAAATGGATTTTCTTCTAGCCAATCCACATTGGTAGACTACATCACAATGCCGGTTGTTTTGTTGAAAACCCTGTAAGCGGAGCTGGCAGAGTAACCTACAAAATAACATTCATCAGACTTAGCAGCAAATTTGGGAACATCAGTATTTACTAAAACGGTGCATAGACACCCAAAGGCCCGAAGGTGTCCAATTCTGGGCTTATCATTGTAAATCAGCTCATATGGAGTTTTCTGCTGCCGCTTGTTGATGAGCACCCGATTCTGCCCAAAACATGGTAGGTAGCTTTGAATCACACAACATAGTGCGAGCAGCTTCAATCAGGGTCCTGTTCCTTCGTTTTGCGACGCCATTCTGTTGGGGGTGTAGGGAGCACTGAATTGATGCTCAATTCCCTTGTCGGCACAGAAATTGTCAATTGTTTGGTTCTTAAACTCCGTCCCATTATCACTCCTGATGGCCTTCACTTGCAGCTTTAATTTATTTTCGATGAGCTTGATGAAAGCGATCAGTATACCTGCGACATCACTTTTCTTTGACAAAAAAACACCCAAGTGAAACGGGAAAAATCGTCAGTAATAACTAAACAAAATGCACATCGGTTAAGGCTTAACATACTGACGGGACCGAAGAGGTCCATGTGAAGCAGCTCCAGTGGTGACGAGATTCTGTTGAAGACCTTTGGTTTATGTGGACGTTTGTGCTGCTTCCCCTTAGCACAAGCCACATATTTCTCCTTGAGCACAAATTCTTTGATTGGGAGGTCTTTAACAAGCCCTCCTCTAGCAAGTCGATTTAGGTTCTTCAGATTCATGTGACCCAACCTTCTGTGCCACAACTGAGCGTGGTTCTCAGCTGTTTTGGAGAGGAGACAGGCCACCTCAGATGTGGGGGGTTTCTGCATGTTGAGCACATAGGAGTTAGCATATCTGGGTGTTCTCATTAACACCCAATCATCGGGGATGGAGTATCCAGGTTTAAGAATGAGACACTCTTTATTGTTGAATAGAACTGGATACTCCCGATCACATATCTGTGAAACACTTAACAAACTGTGTTTTAACTGCTCCACATAAATGACATCGTGGAAGCTAAGACAACCGTTGTGAACTGTGCCTTTCTGACTGATATATCCTCCAACTCCTCCGGCGAACGACACATAACCTCCATCAAATTTTTCCAAGTCTTGTAGTAGGGATATGTCACTCGTCATATGCCTGGAACAACCACTGTCAATGTACCATAGGTTGCTGACAGTCCTCCTTGGCTGTTCCTGCATACAGAGAAGATCAGTTAGATTTTGGTACCCAGGCCTTAATTGGTCTAGGTGAGACCGGTCTGTCCTTGTTTGGACTGAGGATGTCTTTTATGTTGACATCTCGGGGGTGATTTTCCTTCCCAAGCCACTGTTGATTATTTTTGTTTATTTTGGAACTTTTAACCTCTTGAAAAGACATGGAGTGTTTTTTGTACACTCCAGTAGGCTTGAAGGACAAATTCACAACTTTTGGGACATTCCACCTATCATTATCCATCTGATTGATTGATTGTGTGATTCCTTCAGGTTTTGAGAAAAATGGTACTGAAAATCTTTTGAAAACCGGTTGAGGAGGAACAGGTGATTTAAAAAAAATATTCTGCTTTGCGCGAGAGACAGATTTTGAAGGTTTAACAACCTTGGAAGCCCTAGCAGGTTTAGTGAAAATCTTTGAAGATTTCTTAGCATTTTTATTCACCTTACTTTTCACAATTGGTGGTTCCTGTTTAGGTGACTTGGGCTTTGGGCTCCATTTGTGGACATTGGGCTGTGGTTTGCCCTGCTGCACCTTTTGGTTTGAAGATACAGTCTTTGCTGTTGGCCTAGCATGTATATTTGCCTGTGAGGGTGGTGATGTGAACTTCTGCACCTTGGAATTTGAAGGTCCAAACTTGGGTTTTGGGCCAACATGTGTTTGGCCCAATGGGACAGTCTTTAGTTGGACCTTCTTAGGATAGTAAGGCTCATAAGGACGGTGCAGGCAGTTTCTTGCCATGTGTCCTGGTTGGCCACACACATGGCATGATTGTTTCTTTGGATACACGGGAGCCTGTTGTTGGTTTCGCCCAGTGGATATCCAAGTTGGCTTTGAAGCGTTTTTATGGATCCAAAGGGTTTTACCATGGGGGCTTTGTGGTCAGAGTATACTCCCGTTGTATTGGTTGGACCTGGTCATATGCAGAGTTGACTTCTGGGTACGGGACAAATTCATGGGGTTTTGTGTCCCGCACTTTCTGTACATTTGGAGTAGGATAATTAACCTTATCCTCAGAAATTTTCGCACTACCTGTGGGTTTGGGACCATCAACCTGCGATCCCTTACCCCTTCTTAAAATTTAACAGTTCTTAGGGGTTTCACAGGTTTTATATCACATTTACCAACATTAAACACACCACATTCAGAAAGTTTATCACACACATAAGACTCCGGAGTTTTAGACTCAAACTTAACAGAAGTTTCAGGTTTCTCAAAATCACAATTTTTAAAACAAAAATCAACTTCAGACTTCATGGGATTCTTAGTGGACTCCTTGCAATTTACTACCCCTGCTTCATTATTACCTTTATCTGCACAAGAAGTAAGAGTATTAGCAAGGTTAGAAACAGGAGCAGAAATTTTAATGGAACAGGCGGCCAGTTTCTTTTCTATCTCAGCCTTAGCTTCTAAGGAAGTCTTAGAACACTCATAATCGGAGATCATTTCATGCATCAAGGGCATCGGTACTGTATGAGTGGATTTTTCATCTTTTTCCTCAGTACCGAGACCCAATCCAGAGTTGGCTTTTAGATGTCGCATTCGAGCATCTGTGTTATAAAAAAGAGAACTAGCCTTCATCATTTCAGACACAATTTTATAATTGCGCTCAACTTTGGTTTGTGATGTTTCTGATTTACCTTTAAGTTGTTCAAGTTCAGATTTTAATGTGACAATCTCTTCATTAGCAATTTTAAGATATGTGGTTTTGTCACTCAAATCCCTTTGAAGATTTTTTATGTCGACTTTGGCAGCTTCTAGTTTTTCATTTAAGGATTTAGTTCTACCTTTGTATTCCCTCAAATCTTTATCAGATAGTTCACGATTTAAAGTTTCATTGAAGAACTTACGTTGCCAGTCTTGAGATTCATTAAATATAGTTTGACATTTAGGGTTAAAACATACCTCATTGCTGCTGGTTGAGGGCCCTGGAGTTATGTCTGCCATGAATGCATGATGGAGTGCTGCAGCAGCTTCTTTCTGAACTTCTTCTTCAGCTAATAGGGCTACATGATCGAGTGACAAACTTAAGTCTTCCACCTGAGGTGTCCAGTCATATCCTGGCGTATGCTGAACCACCAGTGCCTTGTCATTCTTTCCAGTCTCCTTCTTCATGCCTTCACCTCTGTTGTCGGTCTTCCTTTCTCTATCAACCCTTGGTTTGGTGCATTCCCTTGCATAATGCCCATACTCGTTGCAATTATAGCACCTCAGATTTGCTTTATTGAAGCTGAGCTTTATTCCTTTGCCACCATTCCAGTCCTTCTGTCCTGTCTTTGCCATGAACTGCCTAGCTCTCAGGGCTGACATTCCCATTTGGTAAGATATATCCATGTGCTCCAGGTCATCAAGGTTTACTTGATTCACATCATCAGGAGATAGATCCGTGGGAAGCAGTGAGCCTGCTACGAGTGCCTGATAGCAACTCATAATCCCTACCCCAAGGGCAAAGCCGGGATCTTTAGTTAAAGTATTAACATCTAGTGAGACAACATTTGATGTTCCAGATGTACTCGACCCAGTGGCTTGAGCAATGAATCCCATTGGAGTAGATGGTGGGTTGTTTGGAGCGACAGCTGGCTAAGAGATGAAAGCTTGATTCATTTGATTCATTAATGCTCCGTTGCCAAGCTTCCTTGCCCTCTTCTGTTTCTTCTCTTCATAAGCTCTAATGGTAGACATGAGCTCACTTAGGGGTGATGTGGACATTTGCACCGTCTTTTCAATCAGTTCAATGGTGCTGTCCCAATTTGGTGGAAGAGAGTTGACCAGCTTTCTGTTGACCTCCACCTTTGTATATGTGACACCAGCATCTTTCATTCCAGTGACTATCTTGATGAAGCGTTGAAGTTGAGTCTCAATATTTTCACCCGGGATGTAGTTGAACTCATTAAACAATTCTCTTAAATTTTCTTTTCGAGATTCCTTCATATCATCATTTCCTTCATAAGCGGCTACAAGGGCATCCCAGAGGGTCTTAGCGGAGGTGTATACTTTGAAAGCTTCAGCAACTTCAGGAGATAGGGCCATGGTTAGAGCGGCCATGCCTTTCTATCTCGTTCCACCTTTTCCCAGTCTTCATCAAGCCATTCAGTTTTAGCTTTAGGTGTAGGTGGCTGACCCTGTGCCCCAGCAGTTGATGGGACAAAGTCTCCCACCTCGACCGAACGCATGATCTTGGAATCATGGTAGTTGATGTAGTTGACAAACCGATACTTCCAGCTCATGAAGTCCTTGCCAGACAACAGACGGGGTGGTCTGGCATTTGTTCTGATTTTGGCGTCCATTTCCAGAGTGGCACTCGACAAGGTAGACATGTCAAAAGCCATTGCAACAGAGATTTAAAAAAAATCGAATAGGGGTTTCCGGTCGAAAATGGCTTGATCGAAAAGTACTTTTCGATCGGAAAGTTGCTGGTCGAAAACTTTAGGGCGATCGAAAAGTGATGTATGGATCGAAAGTCACTGAGGGGACTTTTCGATCGAAGAGCACAGTGGATCGAAAAGTCACAGGGGACTTTTCGATCAAGAAGGCGGATCGAGAAGTCTCGAGGGGACTTCTCGATTAAAATGAAACGGATCGAAAAGTCACTAAGGGACTTTTCGATCGAGGATGCTGATCGAGAAGTCTTGAAGAAGGACTTCTCGATTGAGAGCTGCCGGTCGAAAAGTCACTGGAGGGGACTTTTCGACTGGAATGGCCTGATCGAAAAGCCTCAAGGGGGCTTTCTCGATCGAAAAGGGGCGGCAGAAAAGGGTTTTCGATCAGTCCGGCTGATCGAAAAGTGCTTGGCTGGGTCGAAAAGTCTCTAAACCGCGAGCTGTTGGTCACGAACACTTTTGATTTTTTCGAGACCTGCAAAAAAACAATCTTCCAACCTTGCTACTGCGAAAAACACCACAAAACTCAAACGGTTAGTTGATAAAAACTTGAATCGGATATCGCGAGAGCCTCGAAACTTGCGTTTCTTGGCTCTGATACCAATTGTAAGGATCAATCTAACCCTCACGCTATATCAAAGACTAGTAAAACCGTGCGGAATCCGGTTTTAGCTAGGTGATTCAAGTATAAACAATATAAGCTAAGATCAAATATTATGAAAACACAAATAAAGAACACAAACCGATGAGTAAACTTTAGAAACCTTGAATGTCGATTGCTAAACACCTAGAACCGAACCTTTAATGGTCTCGGCTATGCAACCCCAATTCGCAAAACACTAGCAACCCTAAATCGATTAAGGGAGGGTCTATATATAGGAGAGATTGACTTGGTAAACAAGTCAATCTCTTTACAAAATTCAAACCCTAAGCCTTTCCCAAAACCGATCGGACCCTATACAACACAAGCCCACATTTTAACAAGCCCACTAACAAAACACTAGACCAAACTATCAACTAATTAACTAATGCAAAAGCCTCAAAAGCCCGGACTCTACAGTTTTAGCCAGATATGTTAAAAAACCATGGCCAAATAGGTTGCTGAAATCATAATTTTTGTCCCAATACGCGTGGCCAAAGGTAGCAATGACCACGTTAAAATATAAAAAGTGTGGCCTTTGGTATTATATGGTCACGTATATTTGTGTTTTAGCCACATATATTTGGAAGAAAAAAAAGTGGCCAAATGGTAGTTTAAATCAGATATTTTGTCCCAATACGCGTGGCCAAAGGGTGACAACGGCCAGGTTAAAATATAGAAAGTGCGGCCTTTGGTATTATATGGTCACGTATATTTGGGAAAAAAGTGGCCACAGTGTAGTTGAAATCAGATATTTTGTCCCAATACGTGTGGCTAAAGGGTGGTAACGACCACGTTAATAGAACAAAAGCGTGGCCTTTGGTAATATATGGTCACATATATTTGTGTTTTAGTAACATATATTTGGGTAGAAAAAAAGTAACCAAAAGGTTGTTGAAATCAGATGTGTCCTCGCTATACGCGTGGCAAATTTAAAACCTATGACAAATTATTAATTACAAATCAAATAAAAATCAATTACAAATGAAATAAAATTCTATTACAAATCAAATACAAATGAAATACAAATAAAAAATTAAAGAAAATTACACTGCATACAAGCATTATTCTCAATTTAATTTTCAATCCGGGAGCCAACAACACTACCACGTGATCTTCATCTTCAACTGTTCAGATTTGAGCTTAATTATGATAATTATTTCTTGTATGCCTTCCTATACCAAAACATATAATTGATAATTAGGTTATGAAAAATTTATCATAATATATATAGCAATTTTGAAATACTTACCGCCATGATACATATGGACTAAGGAGTGTCATTTTATTGCAAGTAGTATGGGTCATCAGGTCCTACAATTCAATTGATTTCCAGATGAAAATTAGATATCCAGATGAACTTAAAACATCCGGATGAACATCACATTAAGTTCCGGATCAACTTCAAAGTCAGTTGAACTTTATTTGGTACACATCTCACCATTTTTTCTAACAATCCCTAGCTAGCCGAAGTGTTTGAGGTACCAAATAACATTTAAAATGGGACTACATGACATTACCAAGAAGATTACTGTGAAACTATAGAACATAATGAAACTTGACTGGAAAATATTTACCTTTTTTCTTTTCAACCGATTCAGACGAGGTTGATCGACCACCGATTTCACGCCCTACAGTTCAATTAATTACTTTATTTAAATGAGCAATCAAACCGATAATAAGTTTGACAAATACTAACTGTTATGTGTATGTCAGCATGATTAGTGCTGTGGTTAGATCCAACACAAATCACCTTAGAATTTACATAGAACAATGTTTTTGAATTGGTAAACAGTGAGAGCAGAATAATGACGCGGACCTATCATGAAAGTGTCCTATGTAACAAGGCCAAATTTTGGTTACAAGATATTACAGAGGAGAAATAGATGAGAACCGGATGAACTTGGCTGGCAGAAGAGTTGATCCCGATACGATAGTATTTATTCTGTTTTTTTTATCTAACATAAGTTGTTCCAGATTTATTCATACAGTTTATGTATATACTCTATTTTTTCATATTAACATACATTTAATGAATCATAGCAGAGCTCCTTTTTACTCAAACCTGTGTTCTTACATGAAGTATATATTCTTATGTACTTGGAACTTGCATCTATTTGTGTTCTTCAGACAAGAGTTCATCCGGATTGTGTTCTTCAGGAACAAGAGTATATGTTATTATAAGGTACTTGAGAATAATATGATTAAGTTGTGATGTAAAGAATTTACCTCTGTAGATGTCAGAGCATTAAGTTGTTGTGGTAACATGAGCTATAAGTAGATTAAGTTTTTTCTCCGATTCTTCAATCTTCAAGAAGAGGGCCTTAACTTCTTCATTTTTTTCATCCCGAAGAAGCCTCTCCTCTTTAAGTTCCAACTCAAGTTTATCCAATTGACCATCAGTGTTGTTGGATCGACCTTAAATTTTGTACAATTAACAGAATGTAGTTAGATGTTTTTTTAACAAAGTACATAAATAGGAAAGCATGGAGACCCTATTGATTCATTATTTCTTAATTAGTTCTTCAATAGTAATATATCACATAAAGACCATATTGATTAATTATTTGATATGTTATACACAAATTAAAGACATCTAAAGGGAAGAGTGGAACACATCATATCTTTAGTGGATATAAACAAACAGTTGATCATTTCTAGCAAAGTAGCAGACGCATGACATCAACATTCTTCTATTCTTCTAGAGGGGATTTAAACGACAATTTGTTTACTTTGTAACCCTCTAACATGGACCTACAAAAGATGTTAGAAATATTCCTATATATGTCCTCTAGGATCATTTCCTAGTAATGACCAGAGTAACATAAATTAGTTCTTAATTATTAATATATCACATAAAGACCTTATTGATTAATTATTTGATATGTTATACACAAATTAAAGACATCCAAAGGGAAGAGTGGAACACATCATGTCTTCAGTGGATATAAACAAATAGTTGACCATTTCTAGCAGTGTACATAAAGAAGAAAGAAGGTTCATCAACATTCTTGTATCGTCCCCCCCCTCCCCCCCCCCCCCCCCCCCGCCCCCCCCCCCAAAAAAAAAAACAAAAAAAACACTAGTAACATGAATCTACAAACATGTGCAGATGCTTGATCTCAACATTCCTAGCATAAAATAACTAATTTAGCATGCTCCTACAGTCATTTAAGAAGGTAAATAACTAATTTAGCATAAAATGAATGGGTTGAAATGAATGGAAGGGATTTCTGCAATATATACCCCTTCCTAATTAATTCTGTATGAAACGAAATTTTATCGATCTGTAACTGTAATTGTACACAAATACAGGGATAGCAAGTTAAACGTATCAATAATAAACAAAACAAACAATTTTATGAAAACATATTATAACTAATGAAACAGAATAACTTGACAATTACCGTTTTCTGGACTGATTGGTCTCCCAAATCACATGGAATTCTGAAGAATCGCTAGTGCTGTCTGTTAAAGCTATTCGTTGTTGAAGCTCCATGGAAGATGAGAATGATATGGATGAGAAAGAAGACCTAGTTATTCGCTGGAGGCGTTTAACTGGAAATTTTCTGATAAAGTGAGAGGGAAAAGTATCTGATGAATCAATAATAAGTAAATTTAGTTCGAAATTTTGGATGAAATTTGAACTAATGGTGGGAAATTCAATTTTTTGGTGAAAATTTTTAATAAAAAGGGGGGGGGGATTGTTCAAACTGATAATAAAACCGAAAATTAATTTAAACAATATGTATATTAAACATAACTAAACCTAAAATTAAACATAAACATAATTAATTAATTAATTAAATGTCTCCACGTGGCTCTTCCGGCGGGTTCTTCTTTAAGATGAACTTCATCATCCAGTTTGTAAAAGTCTTCAAGTGCCTCTTCTTGTGGGTTATCGGGCAAGTAATAATCGAACACCCAATTCCAGAAGGCTTCATCCTCCCAAAGGTCATCCACCTGAGCTTGAGCAGGAGCTTCATCCTCTTGAGGTGTTAAAATAATGACATTGTGAAATTGTACGAGTACATCAATTACGGTTGACATAACTGTGATCCTTTAAGCAGATCCGGACGATGATCGGAGTTAAAAGCCCTAACAAAAATTATGTTTTAATATTAATTTTATTATTTTATTTTAGATATAATAAACAAGATTTTACTAACACGTGCTTTGTGGCCGGAATAACGCAACTACAAAAAATGGTGACATTACTAAAACACTAGTCAAAAATGAAAATCATAAATTACTATGCAATTCAGAACAAAAATACGAAAAGACTGCCATGCTGCGAATTTCTCATGTATAATAATTTTGTTTTTAAAAATATTAAACGAGGGCCAATTAGGATGGTGAGGAGCAATTAGGAGCAATTAGGGTCAATGAGGACCAACTAGACTCAATGAGGACTAAATACTGACAATTAGCGTCATTTAGGATACTTTAGTGAAGACCAGTTATGGTCAATTAATATGGTCAATGAATACGATTTAGGACCAATTCAATCAAAAGGTCGATTATGTTTATAGGAACGATAAAGACGGAGCACGAAAGAACATATAATGAGTATCGATGATCAAGTATGACCAATTAGGACTAATTGAGGCCAATTAATTTGAATGAGGACCAATGATACCAATACGGGTAAATCAGGGTTGGTGATGGTCAATTAAGACCAATTAGGTTCAATTAGGGTCAATGAGGACCCATTAGGACCAATGATGGTCGAATATGCTCAATTAGGACCAATAAGGATGAACTATGACCTATTAGGGCCAGTTAGGACCGATGAGGGCTAATTAGACAGAATAAGTAACAATATGGCTCAATGCGGGTTAATAAGGAGCAATTTGGCACAATTTGGACCAATAAGGACCAATTAGTGTCAGTTAGCCTCAGTAAGGACCAACTAGACTCATCGAGGACTAATTAAGGGTGTTCAGAATAACCGAAATCCATAAAAAACCGATATCCGAACCGTATCCGTAACCGAAAAAAACCAAACCGTAATAAAATTTCGGTTTTCGGTTCGGTTAGTAACCGTAACCGTAATAAAAATTCGGTTTTCGGTTCGGTTTACGGATACGCATTTAAAAAAACATCGGTTAATTCGGTTTATTCGGTTGAACCGAATAAACCGAAAAATATTAATATATGTTTTATTATTTATATAATTATATAATTATATTACCAAGTTTAACCTAAATTGTCCCTAACCCTAACTTTTAGTTTAGTCGCCTCCCTCCCACTCGCTGGTCAGATTCTCACTGTCAGCCGGTGATTGTGAGAGCTTCCTCACCGTCACCTTCCTTCTCGCCCGTAGCCTTCCTCCCCGTCGCCTTCCTTCACGCCGGAGACTTTGCGAATTTCGAGAGCTTTCAATCATCATCAGGTACTTTTCTTTCGATTATCTTTTCTTTCGTTTCTCAAACTCAGGTTTGATGATGTGTTCTTTCGATTATCTTTTCTTTCGTTCTCTCTTGGTAACTTTTATACTTTGTTTGATGATGTGTTGACTAGTTGTTGTGAGACGCCTCGTTATTTCTTTTATGTTTCCTTGGGTTTTGTTTCAAGTTGGATGGATTTATTTTGGTCCTTTGAATTTGTTTGGAATGATTTATTTTGTTTCAACCTAAGATTTGGAGGCTGGAAATTGCAAGTTGCAGTGCTTTTGGTTAAATTTGGATAAATTCGGTTAATTCGGTTATATATGGTTAGTTCGATTTTAACCGTAACCGAACCGAATTCAGTTCGGTTCGGTTTTGGTTCGGTTAGTCATTTTCCAAGTTCGGCTCGGTTCGGTTTTCGGTTAGGAAAAAAAAAAATTTAACCAAACTAACCGAACCGTTTAAACCGTTTTAACCGAAAACCGAACCGATGAACACCCCTAGGACTAATTACTTTGAAGTACAACAAATTTGAGTCGTTTAGGCCTAATTGACCCCAATTGATTATAATTGGTCGTAATTGACCATAAGCGATCTTCATTGATCCTAACTGAGCCTAATAGACTATAATTGACCTTCATTGGCCCTATTTCATCCTAATTGAGTGTTCACTGGTCCTCATTGGTCCTTATTTGTCAGAAATCACCATGACTGACCGTAATTCAGTCTACTGGCCCTCATTGAGCGTAATTGGCCCTCAATCGGCCTAATAGACCCTAATTGCCCCTAATTGGTCATATTTGGTCCTCATAAGGCGTCATTAAGCAAAATCGACCCTCGTTAGTTATAACTAGTCTTCATCATTGACCCTAATTGATCCTCATTGACCCAGATTGACCCCAATTTACCCTAATTGGACCTCGTGGCTTCGTTGGTCCTAATTGGTCATAGTTTATCTTCATTGGTCCTCATCGGTCCTAATCTACCCTAATTGATGTGGATTAAATTAAAATAAATTAATAATATTATTCTAAACGAAATTAAGTTATCCAAAATTTCCCCCATCCCAATTTCAACTAAATGGACAAACTCCAATAGCTTCCTCTTAGGGGTGATCAAAAACCCGAGATCCCGAGAAAAACCGATTTCCCGTCCCGATATTTCCCGATTACTGGACCGAACCGACCCATACAGGATTTCTTTCGGTCCTTACTTTCAGTGTCATTCAGTCTCGGTCTCGGTCTCGGGAATGACCGAAGACCGACTGGTTATCCCGAACTCCCGAGAAATATCGAAGTCCAACACCCAGCCCAATAAGTTTGTTATTTTCGTGAGCCCAAAAGGATTGAATTTCTTGGACCCAAACTCCATTACGCTTAAGGACAGAAATCTGGAAACTCAAGAGTCTCTGTCGATCAACGCATCTTCTCCCTGTATGTGTGACACCCGAGAATTTCAAGGTTAACTTCCGTTAGACAAATCCGTTAGTTACGTTATAAGAGTTAACTTAGTAGCTAATGCATAACTAGGCCGAATACGTCCACGACCTTTGGTTGATCACCGAACCCGTCCATATGTGTTATGTGTTCATCATTAATTGTCTTTATGTGCAATGTGATTTAAATACATGACTTATTATTGTGAATAGCATGATTAAATTGTAAATACTTGATTATGTGAAAATTGCCTAAATTTGGTAGTCAGCGAAACTACCGAGCGAAACTACAGATTCGCCCGGTAGCAGGCTAGACTGATCAATGTACCCGAGACCAGAGCTAGTTTCGCCTGGCCAGCGAAACTGCCAGCGAAACTAGCCTCTGATATAAATAAACTTAGTAAACCCTAGTAGCCTCATTTGCCTCATTTCACAACAAACACACACACACAATTCTCTGGAGACTGGTCAGCCGAGAAAACCATCAAGAAACCGAGACCTCAGCCTCAAGACCATCACCTCATCTCATCTATCGATCTTAGAACCAACCGTGAGTCCCAAAACTATGTTTTCTTGCTTCTTCTATGTGTTTCTTTATAAAGTATGCTCAAACTTTCATGAAAACTTGTATGCTTCTGAGATAGTGCTTAGGGATGCTAGATCTACCATAAAGTCAGCAACTTTACGTTTAAAAACAAACCATGAGGATGATTTATGCAATTTTGGTCATTTTAGGGTTTAGAAGTGTTTTTAGAGATTTGATGATTAAAATGCATGTTAAACATGATAAAGCTGCTTGATTTATGTTGGTAAATGCCTATGGATGCTAGATAATGAATTGCATGTATGATCAGAAGCTGTTAGGTTGATTTTTAGGCAAATCCGTATGTTTTTCGCGACCAGCGAAACTGTCTGTTCTCTGGGCGAAACTAAGTAGCGAAATTATATCTCCTTCCAGCGACACTGACCAGCGAAACTATAGTGTCGCCGGTGACCTGACCAGACCAGCTCGAGCGAAACTATCGAGCGAAATATCTGAATGAAAGTTCAAACCAGTTTCCCTGCGAAACTAGGCTAGCGAAACTGCGTCAGCAGTTTCGGGCGAAACTAGCCTAGCGAAACTGTGTCGCCGGGCATTGCCTAGCGAAAGTGCTGCCCGTGCACCTAGCGAAACTGCCTAGCGAAACTATGCTAGCGAAACTAAGACCTGACCTAAAAACCAAACTTGTGAAATTTGCTTAAGTGTTATGCCATGACTTACATGATTCTACCATGATGAAACATGCTTGATATCTGATTTATATGAACCCTTGTTTATGATCAACCATTGGTGTCGTGTGTCGGTATGTCGAGTCATAGTTGCAACGTGCTATGTTATGGGCCATAGTGACGTTAAGTAAAGATTAGACACGAAACTAATACTTAAGACCTAAACGTGTTCTAGGTCTTCGTTAAGCAAACAATATTTGGATTACTTGAAGTGTAGCAGTGCAACCAAAGGTGAGTGTCACTAACCCGTTTACCGTGAGTCCGTTTGGGCCACACCGAATGATTTAACGAAAAACAATGCTGACAAACTCGAGAGTGCTAGGCACCTCACTGATAAACTTGAGAACTCGGGATGCTCGGCACCCACTTGATGAACTAAAGTGTTTTATGGAAAACACTTGTGGACTACAAACAAACTACTTTTCTGAAACAAAATTGAAAACGTTTTAATATGGCTAGTGTAGGTTAAAGTCTGAACCATATGATATCACATGTTTTCTAAGGATGCCTTATAACTTAAAAGTCCTCAACTTAAATTGTGCCATTAATTTGTGAAAGCGAGGGGATGTTGGGTAGATCTACTGGAGTTTGACAAACTCCGCCCCGTGGCACGGGAAGTGCACGGAGGAACAATATCAGCCTATTTGACCGTGGTCCCGAGAGGACACGGGGGAGGCAAAAACCGCGATGACTAGGTCCGCACCGTACGGGATGGCTCGGCCCCCACAAATAAGTCAGCTTTGGTACAAACTTCCTTAGAGCATGGAACAACGGATTAGCTACCCGCGATATCGGTTGAGTCCTTTAACTTTACGGAACTAGTACATACCCGATGACGTAGGTCACGGACAAACCATTTATAAACTGAGAATTAATTACGAGCATTGCTTTTCACAAATAATTATGTTGTAAGTATACTTGACATGAATTATGATTATGAGACCGGGCCAATGCATGACAAGCCCACTGTGAACTCACCAACCGTTAGGTTGACACTTGCGTGGTTTAAACTTTTGCAGATCGCTAAGGAGTATCCGCTGGAGGTTGGCATGACATGTGAAGATATTTATTTCTGTTAAAACTAAACTTGGGAATTTTAAAACACTGTTTATGTAAAGCACGTGGTTAGTGCTAAGACAACATTTTATTCCGCTGCGTTGTATTTGAGACTTTATTTATAAATTGTGTTTGAACTAACCCTGATTCGTTTAGTATTTGTAACTATGGTTGTGGATCCTGGTCTAGTCGCGCCCCTTAACGGTATAAGCTCCGTTAGTGGTATTTTGGGGGTGTTACAGATTGGTATCAGAGCCATAAGTTGCAGAGAACTGGAATCATTTTGAAAACGATTTGGAAACTGCAACTTGAAAACCTTGGTTACAAAACGAATAAACAAATTCCCAAAGACAAAATTTTTACGTGCCAACCTGGGATACTCGCTCTGCTGTGTAAGTAAAAGCTTAGTACGTACAGATATATGTATATATATATATATAAGTATATATATAGACCGTGTCTAAGTAGTCTAACGGAAAGACCTTAGGAAATTTTCACACGAATACGAAATGCGACTGCGAATACGCACACTACTCTGGGGAAAGCGACAACGAAACGATGCTACACGCTACGTCCTGATTTCTACTACGACGACTACGCCGACGGTGACTTTATGGGAAGCCGACCTTCGACGATAGCACTTACGACGTTCCTCGACGACGCCTCGATTTTGCACGAAAATTTTTCTGGACTAATAGTGGGATAACGGGAACTGGCTAATATACATAATATGGGATGTGTATAAAATATAACTGTGACTGAACACTGGCTACTTTAACTGTTCAGCAAGATGTCTGGAAGAGGAAACGGAAGAGGCGGCATAAACATGACGCCTGCACAACTGCAAGCAATGATTACTGAACATGTGCAAGCCGCGGTGGCAGCCGTCCAAGCTGCATATGCCGCACAGGGTAACTATTATGCGGATAAGGCACAACGCAACTATATTTTGACCTGTTTAATTTTAAAAATCCGAACTATTTATGCATCAGGAAACCAGCACCACTGCACGTTCAAGTCCTTCATGGACTGTAAGCCGATGACATTTTCCGGCGAAGAAGGAGCTGTAGGACTCCTTAGGTGGATTGAGAAGTCCGAAAAGGTTTTCTCCATGTGTAACTGCCCAGCTGAAAGCAAGGTGAAGTTTGCTACTGGTACCTTCGAAGGAGCCGCACTCTCCTGGTGGAACGCTGAAATTCAGATGGTTGGGCTAGACGCGGCTAATAACATGCAGTGGGCAGCATTTAAGGAGCTGATCATGGAAGAATACTGTCCACGTGACCAAGTCAAGAAGCTTGAGGGTGAATTCCTGAATTTGAAGATGTCTGGGTCTGAAATCGAACAGTACACTGCACGATATCATGAGTATGAAGTCCTATGCCCCACAATGGTCGACGCTGAGTTTAAACGCATTGAGCGTTATCTGGAAGGCCTCGCGCCTCAAATCAAAGGATTGGTGACTGCCAGCAACCCTGCGACCGTACAGCAAGCCATTCGTTTGGCTCACAAACTCACTGATCAAGAGGTCGAGAAAGGTACTCTACCTGCGAAAGCCACCGAGAAGACTGCCTTGAGTGGCAAGAGAAAGGCTGACGATGAAGCTCCTGAAAACTCGATGAATGTTCAGAGTGTTGGAAACAGCACTGGGAGGTCTTATAACTCCCAAGGTCAAAGCAAGAGGTCCGGGAATAACAGTGGCAACTACCGCCAGAGCGGAAATGGTCAGAGCAACTACAAGGGTAACCTGCCCTTGTGCAACAGGTGTGAAAAACATCATGCTGGTAATTGTAGGAAGAATATGAGCTGCGAAAGGTGTGGTAAGGGAGGCCACGAAGCAAGGGACTGTTGGGCAACTTTACCCGAGCGACAAAACCGCCCCAGAAGAAACAACAACTATGGGAACAATCGGGGCAATGGGAACAATGGTCAGAACCGCAACAATGAAGCTCCCAGGGGTAACGGTAACGGAAATTGTTATGAATGTGGTGCCCCAGGCCACATTAAAAGAGACTGCCCTCAGCTGAGAAGACAAGGGAACGGAAATCAGGGAAACCACGGTGGGAATGGTAATGGCGGAGGTAATGGGAATGGCAATGGTAATGGTGAAAACGGGAATGGTGGAAATGGTAGAGGTCGAGCTTTCGTCATGGGCCAGGGTGAAGCTCGCAATGACGCCAACGTGATTAATGGTAAATTTATTTTGAACGGTTTCTTTGCTACTGTTTTATTTGATTCTGGTGCTGAGAAAAGTTTTATTTCCACTAAATTTGCTAAATTGATTAACGCTAAACCGATCGACTTAGATGCTAAATATGTGGTAGAACTAGCAAATGGTAAACTTCATGATACGACCCAGATAGTTAAGGATTGTAAGCTAGAACTAGCGGGCCATACCCTAGGAATTGACCTTATGCCTTTCCCGATTGGTAGTTTCGACGTCATAGTAGGAATGGATTGGTTATCCGAAAACCGCGCCGAAATTCTGTGTAAGGAAAAAGTGGTTCGTATACCACTCGAAGACGGTAAAGTATTAACGGTCCAAGGAGAAAAAGGTGGAACAGTCACCGGCATTATTTCATTCCTTAAAGCTCAGAAATGCCTCCGTAAGGGTCACTTCGCGATTCTTGCAAACGTCACTGACACGACACATCCCGAGCGCAAAATTGATGATTACCCGATAGTTCGCGACTTCCAAGACGTATTTCCTGAAGATCTGCCTGGTCTGCCTCCATTTCGACAAGTTGAGTTTGGGATTGATTTAGCTCCAGGTGCCGCTCCGATCGCACGCGCACCTTACCGATTGGCTGTAAGTGAACTCAACGAACTCTCCGCGCAACTGCAAGAGCTACTCGACAAGGGGTTTATTCGTCCAAGTTCGTCTCCATGGGGAGCTCCGGTACTGTTTGTTAAGAAGAAGGATGGAACGTTCCGCATGTGCATTGACTACCGAGAGCTTAACAAAGTTACGAACAAGAATCGGTATCCACTTCCTCGAATCGACGATCTCTTCGATCAACTGCAAGGTTCAAGCTACTACTCAAAGATCGATCTACGGTCTGGTTATCACCAACTTCGTGTTCGTGAAGAGGATGTTCCTAAGACTGCTTTCAGAACTCGATATGGTCACTACGAGTTCCTGGTTATGCCGTTTGGGCTAACCAATGCACCTGCCGTATTTATGGATCTGATGAATCGAGTGTGCAAGCCGTACCTCGATAAGTTTGTGATAGTTTTCATCGACGACATTTTGATCTACTCTAAGACAAAGGAAGAACACGAGGAGCATCTGCGTCTTATTTTGGAATTGCTTCGCAAGGAACAGCTTTATGCTAAGTTTTCGAAATGCGATTTTTGGATTCGCGAAGTCCAGTTTCTTGGACACATTGTTAACGAGGAAGGAATTCATGTCGATCCAGCCAAAGTGGAAGCTATAAAGAACTGGTCTACCCCAAGAGCGCCAACGGAAATCCGACAATTTTTAGGACTTGCCGGGTATTATCGAAGGTTTATTAAGGGTTTCTCTCAATTGGCCCAACCCTTAACAGCCTTAACGCACAAAGGAGTGCAATACAGATGGGGTGAGAAAGAAGAGCGCGCGTTCCAAACGCTTAAAGATATGTTATGTTCGGCTCCAATTCTTGCGTTACCCGATGGAATTGACGATTTTGTGGTTTACTGCGATGCATCAATCCAAGGACTCGGTTGCGTGTTGATGCAACGAGATAAAGTGATTGCCTATGGGTCCAGGCAACTAAAGGATACTGAAAAGAATTATACAACGCATGATTTGGAAATGGGAGCCGTTGTTCATGCACTCAAGATTTGGAGACATTACCTATATGGAACAAAGTGCACAATATTCACCGATCATAAAAGTTTACAGCACATCTTTGATCAGAAAGACCTCAACATGCGGCAAAGAAGGTGGGTTGAATTACTGAACGATTATGATTTGGCAATTAAATATCACCCGGGAAAAGCAAATGTGGTGGCAGATGCCCTAAGCAGAAAAGAGTACGAAAAGCCTCGTCGGGTACGAGCACTTCAACTTACAATACATTCAGGATTACCGGATCGAATCCGTGACTGCCAACGAGAAGCTTTGAAAGCAGAAAACTTCGCAGCTGAAGCACTGCGTGGTGTTGATGGCCATTCTGAAGTTAAGTCCGATGGACTCACGTACTATAACGACAGAATCTGGGTTCCATTGTTTGGAAATCTCCGTGAGCTCGTGATGGACGAGGCTCACAAGTCAAGATACTCGGTGCACCCCTGGATCAGATAAAATGTATCAGGACTTGAAGAATCTTTATTGGTGGCCGAATATGAAAGCCGACATTGCTCGATATGTGGCTAAATGCTTAACCTGCTCAAGAGTCAAGATTGAATACCAAAAGCCTTCTGGTTTACTACAACAGCCAAAAATCCCAGAATGGAAATGGGAGGACATCTCCATGGATTTTGTAACGGGACTACCTCACCGATCAAATCAACCGGATGCGATTTGGGTTGTCATCGATCGATTAACCAAATCTGCACATTTTATCCCGATGAAGGAAAGTGATAATATGGATAAATTGACAAAGCTGTACATTGATAAAATTGTGACGCTTCACGGTGTGCCTAAGACTATCATTTCTGATCGAGATCCTCGATTTACTTCCCGGTTATGGCAATCAATGCAGGAAGCATTGGGAACCTGACTAGACATGAGTACAGCCTATCACCCACAAACAGATGGTCAATCGGAACGGACGATTCAAACCTTAGAAGATATGCTCCGTGCTTGCGTCCTTGACTTTGGGAAAGATTGGGAGACTCACCTTCCACTGGTGGAGTTCTCTTACAACAATAGTTATCATTCAAGTATAGGTGCTGCACCTTTTGAAGCACTGTATGGCAGGAAATGTAGATCGCCCGTGTGTTGGGCTGAAACGGGTGAGAAAGGACTTACTGGACCGGAAGTTATCCATGATATGACCGAACGAATTATTCAAATTAGGCAACGGCTAGCTGCAGCACGTGATCGACAGAAGAGTTATGCCGACAAACGCCGAAAACCTTTAAAGTTCGAGGTGGGTGACAAAGTATTGTTGAAGGTACCCCCCTGGAAGGGAGTGATACGCTTCGGGAAGCGTGGAAAGTTAAATCCTCGCTACATCGGTCCGTTTAAAATTATTGGGGAAGTAGGCCCGGTGGCCTATCGATTGCAACTCCCTGCTGAACTCGATGGAATTCACAACGTGTTTCACGTTTCCAACCTAAAGAAATGTCTGGCTGAAGACATCGAAATAATTCCTCTGGAGGAATTGGAAATCGACGAACATCTGAGATTTATTGAGCAACCGGTAGAAATCATGGGACGCGAGGAGAAAGCCCTTAAACGTAGCAAGATTCCGATCGTCAAGGTGCGATGGAACTCAAGACGTGGACCTGAATATACTTGGGAACGAGAGGATCAAATGAAGAAAAAGTATCCTCACTTGTTTGAGCAAACGTCCACAGAAACTCAAGGTATGATTTAATTTTGGGGACCAAAATTCCTTAACGGAAGGAGGATGTGACAACCCTAAAACTTTTGCTTTCTTTCCCCAGCGACGACAGCAACGACGACAGCTGATGCTGCGAACGCCACGACACAAGAATAATTTTCGGGACGAAAATTCCAATTTCAGGGGAATGATGTGACACCCGAGAATTTCAAGGTTAACTTCCGTTAGACAAATCCGTTAGTTACGTTATAAGAGTTAACTTAGTAGCTAATGCATAACTAGGCCGAATACGTCCACGACCTTTGGTTGATCACCGAACCCGTCCATATGTGTTATGTGTTCATCATTAATTGTCTTTATGTGCAATGTGATTTAAATACATGACTTATTATTGTGAATAGCATGATTAAATTGTAAATACTTGATTATGTGAAAATTGCCTAAATTTGGTAGTCAGCGAAACTACCGAGCGAAACTACAGATTCGCCCGGTAGCAGGCTAGACTGATCAATGTACCCGAGACCAGAGCTAGTTTCGCCTGGCCAGCGAAACTGCCAGCGAAACTAGCCTCTGATATAAATAAACTTAATAAACCCTAGTAGCCTCATTTGCCTCATTTCACAACAAACACACACACACAATTCTCTGGAGACTGGTCAGCCGAGAAAACCATCAAGAAACCGAGACCTCAGCCTCAAGACCATCACCTCATCTCATCTATCGATCTTAGAACCAACCGTGAGTCCCAAAACTATGTTTTCTTGCTTCTTCTATGTGTTTCTTTATAAAGTATGCTCAAACTTTCATGAAAACTTGTATGCTTCTGAGATAGTGCTTAGGGATGCTAGATCTACCATAAAGTCAGCAACTTTACGTTTAAAAACAAACCATGAGGATGATTTATGCAATTTTGGTCATTTTAGGGTTTAGAAGTGTTTTTAGAGATTTGATGATTAAAATGCATGTTAAACATGATAAAGCTGCTTGATTTATGTTGGTAAATGCCTATGGATGCTAGATAATGAATTGCATGTATGATCAGAAGCTGTTAGGTTGATTTTTAGGCAAATCCGTATGTTTTTCGCGACCAGCGAAACTGTCTGTTCTCTGGGCGAAACTAAGTAGCGAAATTATATCTCCTTCCAGCGACACTGACCAGCGAAACTATAGTGTCGCCGGTGACCTGACCAGACCAACTCGAGCGAAACTATCGAGCGAAATATCTGAACGAAAGTTCAAACCAGTTTCCCTGCGAAACTAGGGCTAGCGAAACTGCGTCAGCAGTTTCGGGCGAAACTAGCCTAGCGAAACTGTGTCGCCGGGCATTGCCTAGCGAAAGTGCTGCCCGTGCACCTAGCGAAACTGCCTAGCGAAACTATGCTAGCGAAACTAAGACCTGACCTAAAAACCAAACTTGTGAAATTTGCTTAAGTGTTATGCCATGACTTACATGATTCTACCATGATGAAACATGCTTGATATCTGATTTATATGAACCCTTGTTTATGATCAACCATTGGTGTCGTGTGTCGGTATGTCGAGTCATAGTTGCAACGTGCTATGTTATGGGCCATAGTGACGTTAAGTAAAGATTAGACACGAAACTAATACTTAAGACCTAAACGTGTTCTAGGTCTTCGTTAAGCAAACAATATTTGGATTACTTGAAGTGTAGCAGTGCAACCAAAGGTGAGTGTCACTAACCCGTTTACCGTGAGTCCGTTTGGGCCACACCGAATGATTTAACGAAAAACAATGCTGACAAACTCGAGAGTGCTAGGCACCTCACTGATAAACTTGAGAACTCGGGATGCTCGGCACCCACTTGATGAACTAAAGTGTTTTATGGGAAACACTTGTGGACTACAAACAAACTACTTTTCTGAAACAAAATTGAAAACGTTTTAATATGGCTAGTGTAGGTTAAAGTCTGAACCATATGATATCACATGTTTTCTAAGGATGCCTTATAACTTAAAAGTCCTCAACTTAAATTGTGCCATTAATTTGTGAAAGCGAGGGGATGTTGGGTAGATCTACTGGAGTTTGACAAACTCCGCCCCGTGGCACGGGAAGTGCACGGAGGAACAATATCAGCCTATTTGACCGTGGTCCCGAGAGGACACGGGGGAGGCAAAAACCGCGATGACTAGGTCCGCACCGTACGGGATGGCTCGGCCCCCACAAATAAGTCAGCTTTGGTACAAACTTCCTTAGAGCATGGAACAACGGATTAGCTACCCGCGATATCGGTTGAGTCCTTTAACTTTACGGAACTAGTACATACCCGATGACGTAGGTCACGGACAAACCATTTATAAACTGAGAATTAATTACGAGCATTGCTTTTCACAAATAATTATGTTGTAAGTATACTTGACATGAATTATGATTATGAGACCGGGCCAATGCATGACAAGCCCACTGTGAACTCACCAACCGTTAGGTTGACACTTGCGTGGTTTAAACTTTTGCAGATCGCTAAGGAGTATCCGCTGGAGGTTGGCATGACACGTGAAGATATTTATTTCTGTTAAAACTAAACTTGGGAATTTTAAAACACTGTTTATGTAAAGCACGTGGTTAGTGCTAAGACAACATTTTATTCCGCTGCGTTGTATTTGAGACTTTATTTATAACTTGTGTTTGAACTAACCCTGATTCGTTTAGTATTTGTAACTATGGTTGTGGATCCTGGTCTAGTCGCGCCCCTTAACGGTATAAGCTCCGTTAGTGGTATTTTGGGGGTGTTACAGTATGTCTTCTGTTGCTCAAGGAATCACCGATTCACCAAATCGTAATCTTCCTGTCATTGAGGTATAGTTCCAAACCCAATCGTAATCCCATGTACGTCTTCTGTTGCTCAATGTACTTCCATTCAACATCATCTTGGTTTTCTTAGGGATCAATTACTGTTATTAAGTTGTCTTCGCTTATAAAGAATTGATGATCATGTACTGTTGTCGATGTGTGTGTTGGGTGATTTACAATTTCTTGGGGATCGATTTCAAGTTCTATTGTGATAGTTCTATAAGTGTTTCTTTTTTTTTTGTTTACAACACGTTAATATTGATAATGATTATATTAGTAATATGTGTTAACTAAAAAGGACAACTGTTGGTCCCCAATGATCAATAAAAGTATCTATGTGTTAGTGTGCAATTGCTTAAGTTTTTTGGATTTTTGTTGATTATAAATTTAAAATCTTGATGTTGAATCCCGTACATATTAAGCGGATGAATTGATATGAGATATATGGCTGGAAAATAAGCATATGTAGGCTGGAAACAACATAGTTTTCGGTCTCTGGAAATAACTAAATCCCGACCGAACCGAGTACACAAGAATCGAATACCCAATTTTGGTTTCGGTCTCGGGATATGATATGTTTTTTCAAATTTCGGGAATCGGGTCGGGTCGGGATTCTTGGTTTCCTGACTTTGCTCACCCCTACTTCCTCTGTTTCAATTCTTAGGGTTCATTGTGATCCATAAGAATTGTCGTTAGTATAAAACTACATTTTCGAAAAACAGTTACCCTCTATTTCTCTCCAGGTTTCTAGTTGGCGATTTAAACCTAAACCTTACTCTCTAATTTCTCATAAATGGCACCCAAATTGAATGGAAAGGCTGCATCAAAGCCTACTCAACTGTTCTTCGCCGAACACAATGTTGTAGCGTACTTCAAGAAGTCTGATAAGTCAAAGCTATTTGATGAAATGAACGATTTCCTCGAGAAATCCAACACTCAATTTGCTTTAACTGTGAATCATGTAATATGCAAGCAGAGAATTACTAAATTTTGGGTCTCAGCCAAAAAATCTGTTGATAGCAATGGGGTTGGTAAAATCAACTCTAGAGTCAATGGGAATGAGATTAGTGTGACTGAAGAAATGATTCGGAAGCATCTAAAATTCATTGATGCAGGAGGTATTCCTCATACTTACATATCCAAAGTATTTCCTATTGTATGTCCAACGCTTTCCTTAACTTCATTGGCATCTACATCTGCTAGCTGACGTCTTGGCTCCCAGAGGAGTCTAGATTTGTTGGAGTACGTAATCGATTCGATCTTATCATCTATTAGCTCTGTCTAGATCGCGTTCTCAAATGACGAAATTCAAACGTTCTATATTTGGAATAGAAAATTAACTACAACGTATGGGTGGAGTAAGTCTTTTACAAGATCTTAGTGCACCTGTGGGTAGAGATGCTAGTTTTCAAGGCTAAAACCACTACCGACCTTACACTAATCTTTGATAAAATACTAAAATCCCAATGTCCTATCTTAATCTAGGCATTATATATAAGCTTATCTCAAGGGGTGCTATCTTAGTTTAAGTCCAGATACTATCTTGTACCTAGTTCTCTTAAACCAGTGCTCTGATACCAACTTGTAACACCCGCATCCCAGGATAAGCACTAGGGAGTGTTACGCATTGAATAAAAGAAAGCACATGGTACTAATCAAAGTTTACAGCGGAAGTCTTTTAACTTTATTCATAACAAAAGTTGTAGGATCTACAAAGTACAAAGATAATACAACATTGAAGTTCTTATTTGAAACTAGAAGTCTATGTCTTCGTCCAACCAAAATTCAGACTTATATACTAGCTTCTTCCTCGTCCCATCCATGTCTAGCTATCTGTGCGTCCAAAAGAAAAAGACAACATTTGGGGCTCAGCATAATGCTGGTGAGTTTCATAAACGTAGCAGTTCATATATAATTAAATTTTGACTACAACATCATATAAACATGTATATCCATGGCAGGGATCACAGAATCAGGATCGGGAATGATCGTCCAAGCAACTAGGTCTATTTGTATGCATACTACCTATTTGTACGTGTCACATGGGCCCTCTTCCAAGATCGTATCTAACCCTTCAGGCCTCAACATTTATAGATACTAATGGTAGTCAAATATACAATTTAATACAGAACAACACATCCCGTTTCATAAAAGTAATTGCCCAGTGAGAGAAAGACTCACCTTTGCCCTTTTACTCGAATAATCTCAGGCAGAATCTTCACTAAAGGCCTCGATCCAAACCTAATCGTGTATCGGGTTGTATTAATGCAAGGCTTTATATTATAAACATCTTCTATGTTCTATAATGCTAAGACTATACTTTCTCAGAGGTTAAAATGACCAAAATGTCCTTTATAGTCAATATGACTTTTCTAATTATAATATGAAGACGCGCATTCCTATAAGTAAACGCTCACTCTGAGATCGCCCAGTGAGGGATGCCAGGTCCCATTTGGGATTTATGCGACACCCTCCCTATGCCAGAAACCCCAGTGTACAGGCGCTTACCCTTCCGGTCCGCACGAACTTCTAAGTACCCAAATAGATCGGTATATTTTACTAATTATCACAATTGAACTTATATATATACTTATTATATATAAAAACATGTTCTTTTGTTGAATATCATTACCCTTGTCCAAGCCTTTATGCACTTGATGAGTGATTCTCATGACCGACCGTATAGGCGTTATCACGACCAGGAGGCGGGATTACTATGAGATATCACCCATATTTGTGTTTTAGTGTGGTGATGATCATGACCGACCATATAGGCGTTATCACGACCAGGAGGCGGAATTACTATGATCAAAACACCAATGTTTATGTTCTTGTTCTTGGTTTACTTGTTCTTGATAAACCAACATGGTGAAACCATACCAACCCTTCTTTAAACATGAAACTAACTTAAGGATTTCTTAAAACATGTTCTAATACCAAAAACCAACTCCCAATTCCTTATAGATAGTCCAATACTCGATAATCATCTTTCAAAACCCTAATTTTTTACGTAGTTCTCAAACTATCAGTAAAACTCTTTTTATTATCAAATAAACTTAGGGCTTCTGTTCATAATATCATTTTATGATATACTTCAAAAGATGGGACCCTAATTCAATCCCGATCATTCAATTTTAGCAAAACAACGTCTAGAAAACCTCAACTTTGACCCGTTTCCCAAAATCATACTAAACATTTTCAAATCATTAAATTAACTTAGGGCTTTCTTAAAACATGTTATTTTAAGCCTACATACCAAAACTCAGACCTTAACTCCAAACATATTACTCAATTTTAAAGAATCATGCTTAAGAATCCGAATTTTGGATCTTTTCTAAAAAAAACCTATCTAGGTGTTATGAATCACAAAATTGATTGAGAGCTTTTGTAATACATACCTAACAAAGCTTGACTGCAGAAAATTAGCTTCTAAGACCTCCTGGATCAACCGATTTCGAGCTATGAACGTTCTTGAGAGTTTTAGGGTTTTTCTAAGCTTTGATTTATGAATTAGCAAGTGAATATGATGAACTAAAGCTCCTATTTATAGTATAAGGTGTGAAATATGGTCTAGACACGTCCCATAGTGACTAGGATAAAATTTGATGAATCATAAGAAGTAATCATTCCAATGAATGATATTGAGACACATAAGTATGTGACTAGGATAGAATTTGATGAGTCATAATAAGTAATCATTCAAATGAATGATATTGAGACACATAAGTATGTGACTAGGATAGAATTCGATGAGTCATAATAAGTAATCATTCAAATGAATGATATTGAGACACCAAGACATTTAGATATTAGGATATAATAATTATTATACCTCGTATTCTGAACCTGTTAAATAATTTAATATTTCACAGACGACTTATAGAAATTCTCGAATAACTAATATATTACGAGAGTCTAATATAACTTTTATATTTTATAACAATTATAACCCAATTATTTAGTAATACCTGTTATTCTACTTTTTCTTCGGTGTTATTTTAGTAATGTTCGTGCTTAAATACGGTTCATTACAAACCGGGCCCAAATCACTATTTTGCCTTTTCCCGCTTCATCATAACTCGGATTCGAGACCCGTTTGCGCCTACGGTCTTTATTTTTCGTTATCTATCATATTCTATAAAGTTCACCTCTTGACGTTTCCTCGAATGTCGTGTCGAATATTCGTACGTGAATCCCGACATTTCTCTATTCTACGTATATATATTACTTCACATGTATTTTAGCTACTTAACACATATAGCACATGTATATAACTTAAGTCATGAAATTTTGGGGTGTTACAGGGGGTGACTTAACTTGTGGGACCATCAAAAAGGGACAACTACCCTATGTTTGGCGATATCTTGCTCATAACATTCTCCACTGCTTATCTCACAAGAAAACTGCATAGGATGAACTTGCTGCATCTCAATCATCCGCTTTTCATGGATTGGTAAATGGGTAACTTTTCAAAAATGATCTTTTACATGTACCCCAGATTCATCTAACACATTCTCAATTGTGAATTTCCAAATCTGCAAATCTCTGATCAACATCTTGAACTTAAATCTTTTACAAGTAAAATATTTTCTAACATGCAAGTGAACAAAACTGTTTTTCTTGGTAAAGACACATCACACCCTATGCTTAAGGCCAGGGCTGCTCCTGAGCAAACTACTCCTGGTGACAACATTGTTACATCAACAAGTGTTGAGCCCACACCAGACCAACCATCCTCTTCCACTGATATACAAATTCCCACCAAAAGGAAGATGATGTCCACATCAAAAAACCACATCCAAAAATACCACACCCACTCCACAATCACTCAAAAGGAAAAGGACTAGGTCTCCTTCACCTAGACCCTCCACAGGACTACCTCAGAATGAGGGTGATATATCACCTAGGCCATATGAAGTAGATTCACCAACCCTTATTGTAGGGAATATACTGATGGAGTTGGTTCAATCACCCAACCCATATTCTGCTGATAAGGTGACTTGTAGTTGTGATGAAGCAAGTCAGGTGGAAAGGGCTGACACTACTCATGATGTCCCACTAGACCCTGAGGACAGTTCCAACATCCTTAAGACCCAATCCACGGAAAATGTATCAGTCAGGGAACCTGTTCAGGAACCTTTGATTGACAACAGGAATCTCCGGTGCCAAGAAACCATGGGTGTTGAGCATGAACAAGGTCGGCTTGTTTGCTCTTCTTTGCTCAAAGATACTGGCAACACAGCAGTTGAGAGCAACAAGACACTTACTGAATTGACGGTTCGATGTACAAAACTTAAAAAATGAATTGGCAGCTCTTCGTGCAATTGTGAGAGCTCAAGGAGAAGAAATTGAACTGTTGAAGGCAGGACAATCTGTGAAAGCCACTGATAGGTAAGGTTGTCAACCATACGTTCAAATGAAATTCACATGTCAAAGTAGATTTAATTCAAAATAGAATCTTGCATAGGGTGTCTTCATCAGATGTTGATGAAGTTGAACAAGTTTATCCGGTTGAACAAGTTTATCCGGTTGAACAAGTTGATCCGGAGGAAGAAGGCCATGTTGATCCAGTTGAACTAGTTGATCCGGTTGAACAACTTCATCCGGTCAAAGTTGTCACACCCGACAAACTCAGGTAATTCCTGACGAACACGAACAATTATTTATTCGAGCATACATGCATTCACACATCTTTTAGAGTTCTTAGATGTGTCATTTGGTCCAAAGCATTCACACAATAGTCAATCCTTATCGTTGGTGGCTAATTAACAAAACGCTAATTGAACGAACGTTACTCTCACAACTTGTGAGATCATTATGATACGTGACATCGAATGTTAATTTACTTATGTGAGCCTAACTTCATAGCGTCTATGCGTCAGAAGAAATAATAATTTTTGCTTCAAACACATGTAAGCTTGCAGATTTATAAACTACTTGAACTACGGGGTTTAAAAAAATGAATTATAAATACTAAGGAAATAAATAATAAGAACTTGAGCTCTTTGTAGTTTTATAAAATCTCCCGTAGTTTTTTTTTTTAAAATGAAAGGAATTATTCACAATCCTTGAGTATGTTTTAGATAGGAGTTATCCTCAAATTTAAATACCAAGGAGGTTAGCTTCTCCTATAAACCCTCCTTTTTCCCTCATAAACCTCCTCCTAAACGTGACTACCTCCCTATTTCCCCTCACTTTTCACGCCAACCTCTATTCCTACGTTTACAATTGCAGCTCTCCCTCTCCCTTTCTTCGATCAACAACCCTCCTACATGCTGATCCACATAAAACCGAGGGCTACGTGATATGCTGATAAGTGTATATAAAAAGTAGGGTTCTACACTATCAAATTTTAAATTTATAAACTGGTAATTCAGCAGGGGACTATACCAACACACTAAGGCAAGTATACCTGTCGTGCGTAGCACAATATTGGTAAACACCAGATTGTCGAACCTCAAGGACACGGATTTGTTAAAATAGCCGATTAATAATTTAGCCGAGTTTTGTTTTTGTAATTTTGAAAATTAATTGCAATAAAGATTACTAAAACAATGCAATGAAAGTAGCGGAGAAAATTCAGTTTTAAGAGAGGATCGCTTAGGCATTGACTCCTCCACCTAGGTTTGATAGACACACCGGTTACGTTTATGCCTTATCGTTATGGTGAATTAGGGTCCTAAGATAAGGCTACCTAACTCCTATGGATAGGTTCATGTTTAGGGTTATAGACATGCCCTACACGGTTACTACTGCTCCATGGTTAAGGACTGATAAGTTGGTTGTGTTTCAAAGTGCCCTAGGCTAAGTCCAGAGCTATCGGTGACTCAACTCACAACTGTTTGAAGGGTTAGGATAGGTATGGTCCTAACGGTTCTAGGGTTATGAAGCGGTTGTGTTCCTATTGCATGGTTGACCTAGAAGGCCCGGGATACGACTAAGCAGCGGTAGACCCGACCTATCGGTAACTAATCGGTTACTAGACAATATCAAGGGTAGCTACTAGCATAGGGTAGATGATTTCTCACCCATTCCTACAGGTTGGACTCCTAATTGGATACTAGGGTTTCCTAACGATCACGACTATTTCTAGTTCGTGCATACACCGTAGATTCTATGATTCGGTTATACGATAGATTCCTAACTCTAGATGGCTTGCATACTAAAGATTCTAAGGGAATAATTTGTGGCTTGTGTATTAAATCATCACTTGGCGGACTATTTTGAAGGCCTATGTGATAGAATAGGTGGAGATTAGCTGGGTTATGGTTATATTGGGTCACTGGGCCAATTTAGATGTGGTTGGGCTCAATTAAACAATGTTTAGAGGGAGTTTAGTGGGCCTATATGGTAAAAAACGGAAATTAGTGGGTAATTAGGGTTACCAAAGATAGATTAGCTTGTTTTCCAAGCTAATCTCCCCCTATATAAGGATAGCTAATCTAGGGGTTTAGGGTTGCAGATTTTAGGGTGTTGGGAGAGGGTGTCCACGAAATTCTCTAAGGAGAATTTCGAGATTTGTGTAGTGCAACAAAGGTTTTCTAATCAAGTGTTCATCAATCGGTTTGTATTTCATATTGTTTTTCATTGCTTATTTACTTTATTAATCGATTGTTCTTGAATCACCAATCAAACCGGATTCCGCACGGTCTTGATTGGATTAGATATCGCGTGAGAACCGTTTTCGGGACTTACAATTGGTATCAGAGCCAAGAAACGCAAGTTTCGAGGCTCTCGCGATATCCGATTCAAGTTTTTTGACAACTAACGGTTTGAGTTTTGTGGTGATTTTCAGCTCTTAGCACCTTTCGGAAGTATTTTTGCAGGTTTCAAGTCAAGATAGGAGCTTTCGAGGTGCTTAATTCGTGATTTGGATACTTTTCGACCCTGTTTCTAGACTTTTCGATCGTCCTCCTGATCGAAAAGCCTTTTCTGTCGCGCCATTTCGATCGGAAAGTCCCCTTGTGACTTTTCGATCAGCCATCTGTCGATCGAAAAGTCCCCCTTGTGACTTTTCGATCAGCCCATTTCGATCGAAAAGTCCCCCTTGTGACTTTTCGATCAGCCCATTTCGATCGGAAAGTCCCATTGTGACTTTTCGATCAGCCATCTGTCGATCGAAAAGTCCCCCTTGTGAATTTTCGATCAGCCCATTTCGATCGAAAAGTCCCCCTTGTGACTTTTCGATCAGCCCATTTCGATCGGAAAGTCCCCTTGTGACTTTTCGATCAGCCATCTGTCGATCGAAAAGTCCCCCTTGTGACTTTTCGATCAGCCCATTTCGATCGGAAAGTCCCCCTATGACTTTTCGATCAGAGCATTTCGATCGGAAAGTCCCCCTGTGACTTTTCGATCAGCTTTTCTTTTCGATCGGAAAGTCCCCACTGAGACTTTTCGATCCGCTGACACTTTTCGATCAAGAAGTCTGCTTTTCGACCAACCCCATATCCGACCGAAAAGTACTTTTCGATCCAACCCTTTTCCGATCGAAAACCCACTTTTCGATCCATCCCCTTTTCAATCCGTTCAAATCTTTCAGTTCATATTTGATCTAGAAGTTCCATCCAAAGAATTTCATGGCACCCATTCTACCAGGTACCACGTCATGCACCAACAATAATGAGGCATGCCTAAACCCTAAGTGTTAGGCTATTTTGAATGAATGTAAAGACTGGGAACGTAGGTTTACCAATGAGACACTTAATCGTGAATTAATTGATAGAGACCTTAGGGAGTCCAAAGGTATGACCAGAATATTTAGAGAGAAACTTGAGGCCATTCAGATTGATGTTAAGAGTCTTCAAAGACAATTGAGTGATAAAAGCACCTATCTTAGGCTTGCTAACGCTAAGGTAGAAGAGCTAACTAAGGAGGTAGAGGAACTAAGAACCAAACTCGACACTTCCCAATCTGCCCTTGAGAAACATCAAGTTATTCAAAAGAAAATGATGGACTCTCATCGTGCTTTATTCAAATCAGAGGAGCGACTCGAGCATGTAAAAGAAACATCTGGCCTCGGGGATGGAAATTTTCCTCCCCCATTACAACATAAAATACATCAGAGCGCCCCAAACTGCCGATGAATTGTTGAAAGAGCGCCTGAATGAAGCAACCATGGTATATGGGCCTCAACCTGTACATAGAGATGAAAAGACAGCCACTGAAGCAACTCAGTCAAATAACACTACTGAGTATGCAGGTTCAAGCTCTAGTGAAGTAAAGAGAGCTGATGAAGAAAAGTTGGTTCCTTATCCAAAAATCGAGACTCCTTATTCCAAAGTTGTGGATGAGGTAAAGCGGGAACGAGTAGTGATGACTACAAGGCCCAATGGTAAGATATTCATGACAGCAGGGTCTATGTTCATTCCGATTGAAGGAGAAGAGCGACCCTCATTCACCACTAAGTTCAAAGGCTTGGGTCATGATGGTGGTTTATCATCTCACATTAAGAGTATAAGACCCAAGATCACCATCAAGCCTCCAAATTCCGTTCCAATCAAGATTGAAAGGCCCAAGATGACAAACAAGTCTTCAAACTCATCAGTGGGCTCATGCAGTGGCAAAACAACTTTCTCAAAGAAACCAGTGGGCCCAAAAGGTCAAATGTCTGGTTCTGCTCAGTTTTCAACGAACCAGAAAAGATTCAACGGAAATGGATCAAGGTCAGAAAGATCGAACAACTGGAGATCTGGAGTCTTTCTAAACATGCAACCGAATCTCAATGCCTCTCCATCAAAGCCATACAGCTCAAACGGTCACACTTCTGACTTCTACCTGAAGAAGCAAACTTGCTTTAATTGTGGCAATCCTGGTCACAATGCCCGAAATTGTCTCTATCGCCCCTATGAGCCATATTATCCACGAAGTCAAAGTGTTTCATCTCAAGAATCAGTTAAGTCTAAGCCAATGAAGATGCAACCACCTAAGGCTATGAAGACTGTTTCTCCTAAGATAAAACCCTCTGATCAACATTGGGGCGCTGCCAAAGAGCAGAGAAAAATTTCAAATCAAAAATATGCTTTTCAAAATTATGAAAATTTTCATAAAAAGTTGAAGAAACCAATTTCAAAACAACACAATGTTAAAAAACCTAAAGTTGCCCCTCCAAAGGTAACTAAAACTGTTTTGAGAAAGAAACCTGAAATGAAAAAGGCTGAAAAACCTAAAGTCACTATTCCAAAAGGGACTAAAACAACTCATAAATCACCTCAAATTGGAAACTTAAATCTATGGCACCCACAACTCCAATTCCTGATTTTACAAAGGGCATGTGTTTAAAAGAAGTAACTTTCGTTGATTCATCAGGTCTACCCAGAACCACTATGGCCTGGGTTCCATTGGCTAACTGATCTCTCACCTTGTGCAGGAACAGTCAAGGAGGACTTTCATTAACCTTGTTTGCTTAGTGATTGTTCCAGGCACAGGAAAGGAGGCATCTCTTCACTTCATGACATGCAGATCTTTATGGGGGGTATGTTTCCTTGTGAAAGGTAAATCTGGAAAAAAAATCAGCAAGGTACTGTCTGAATTGTTTGTTTCTTGGCTAATTGTTTGTTTCAGAAAATTTTCAAAAGATAAACTTTGAAGGTTAGCATGGCCAGTTTTAGTAGATATTTAGTGATGTGTCTGTGTGTCAATAATAAAAAAAAAATAAATAAATAAATAAATGTGTGTTGATTTTAAAAATCAAAAAGCAGGGGAAGAATAGAAAAGATGAAATAGTTGACCCCTCAAAATCAAAAATTGTGCTTTTTAATTTTTAATCTTTTGTTTGTGTTTGAGAAGGCAGGGAAGTGAAATATTTCCGATCTCAGAATGACTGACACGCTTAAGGCAAAAGTGAAAGACATGATCCAAGGTGATGTGCTCGGTAGGCTCAGTTCCAAAAACAAAGGTATAGGTCACGACACTTAAAGATAAAGTATGTCATTTGACGGGAAATACACACTTAGGTTAAGTGCTTGTTCTATTTGACTGCGAAATTGTTCCCGATACACACGCCGGACTCCAAAGTGTTGAATCGAAAATCTCAAAAAGTCGGCATCCCCTCTGTTTTGTGTGAGCAAAGATCTGGGGATGTCAAAGCCGTCAGTCAAGTCTTGCCTCTGCTTTGCGTGAGCAATGACCTGGTGTAGAATGGTTGATGTGTTAATCAGACTTTCCTCTGTTTTGCGTGAGCAAAGACCTGGTTAGTCTGGATTAACGTGCTTGCAGATCACTGTATATAATTTACACCCCAAAAGATGCCAATGTGCACAACAAAAGAGACCCTCTAGCGTCCAAAACCCTTTAGCCCTGACTTTGTGACTAGGCTTATGTGTTTGATGAAAGGTTACCACCTGAGTGATAAACGCCTCTGAGTTGAAATCATACAAGTCTTTGTATATTATTCCTATCACTTTTATGATCTGTTCTTTCTCTTCTCAACCAAGTCTCGAGAAAAGATTCAAAACTCTGGATATGGGAATGTGAAAATATGTGGTAGGGAATGATCAAGCTTGATAGACTGCACATATTAATTACCTAGGATTTGTGTGTGACTGTCGGATGTTCATAATTAATGCACCTAAAAGATAAATAAGTGACAAACAGCCGGGAAAATGAGGAACATGGGTTTAAAAAGGACCAATATACTGGCAATCGCCTGGACGTGTTCGAGTAACAGATGCTGAAAAGGGTTCCTCAGTTCAGACAAAGACGGTTTGATCCCAAAATAAAACCTTCTCGTTTAGTAATTTGGTATGTTTGTTTTGTTTCTTTTGTGTTACCTTAAGTTTATGAATTGGCCAGGTTGATTTGAGAAGTTTAAATAAATTTTTTATGGGTTTTATGAAAGAAAGTTTGACCCTCCCTCAGAACCTCAGGGGGAGATAATAAAAAGAGTCCTCGGGTTCAGGGAAAGTTGTTTGGTTAAGTAATGCTAACCCGATAACCAGTCATCATTGTCTGGTTAGTGTTTGTTCCATGTTGTGCTTGACAGGTTAACTGGAAAAAAAATAACTCATGAAAAAAATCAAGGACTCAGTTGATCAAAGCAAGAACTCTGCTGCTGATCAAGTTGAAGAACCAGCCGGAAAAGGACTTACCTTATGCTTAGGGGAAGTTTGTCGGTTGTTCAAGAAAAGCTTCCAAAGACTCAAAAGACACTGTTCACGAGTTGAGGGGAAGCTAAATGCCGTCAGTTCAAAGATCTACAATCAAGAATGCCAAGATAGAGGTTTTCAAAATTTAACCTCTGAAGTTAATGGCAAGTCAAGACAGTTACTGATGATTCAGCAAGGACTCAACAGTTTTCAAGAAGGAGCAAGTATTTGAGAATCCTCCTCTCATTACATGTTCGTCATTTGAAGTCCAAGCTAATGTTGATTGAGAGAACACTCCCTAAAGTCATTTGTTGTTGCCCAATGAAGATTGTTAAAGAAAGGAATCTTCACCAACCCATGCTCAAGCCAAGGTGAAGACTGCAAGTTCTGAAGATTGCAAGTAGAAGACATTTAATATCACAAGCCAAGGGGAAGATTGTAAGGGAATAATTTATGGCTTGTGTATTAAATCATCACTTGGCGGACTATTTTGAAGGCCTATGTGATAGAATTGGTGGAGATTAGCTGGGTTATGGTTATATTGGGTCACTGGGCCAATTTAGATGTGGTTGGGCTCAAATAAGCAATGTTTAGAGGGAGTTTAGTGGGCCTATATGGTAAAAAACGGGAATTAGTGGGTAATTAGGGTTACCAAAGATAGATTAGCTTGTTTTCCAAGCTAATCTCCCCCTATATAAGGATAGCTAATCTAGGGGTTTAGGGTTGCAGATTTTAGGGTGTTGGGAGAGGGTGTCCACGAAATTCTCTAAGGAGAATTTTCGAGATTTGTGTAGTGCAACAAGGGTTTTCTAATCAAGTGTTCATCAATCGGTTTGTATTTCATATTGTTTTTCATTGCTTATTTACTTTATTAATCGATTGTTCTTGAATCACCAATCAAACTGGATTCCGCACGGTCTTGATTGGATTAGATATTGCGTGAGGACCGTTTTCGGGACTTACAAAGATAGGTTTCCAGAAGGTTAAGAAATGGACCAGATTCAATATGGAATTCAATTACACCAACCAAACAATAAGACCAAAACTTTTACTTTGAAAACACAATCATAAACGAAAACCGATACAATAAATGATCAAACCATAGTTGGATTCGTCTTAGCCTAAACGATCTTATGAGATTAGCCAGCATGTTCATATTCATAAAGAAATAAACAAAGTTCAAATTGAAATGCATAATCAAACTCAAACAAAATACCGAATTGTAGCTCAAAATGATGAAATTCAAAGATTCTCGACTCGTCGAATGCTCCAAGTCTTTGAATGCATTGAAAGGCTTTGCTCTAGGCTTGTTCTCTGCTCCCTTGGACGAGTTTTGATGGTTGGGGAGGTCCCCTATTTATAATAATTCGAAATCTAGGGTTTCCATAATTTTTCGGTCTGGCGCACCACTTGCAAGCCGTGGGAGGGAGTTTCACGGCTTGGGAAGTCATGAACCATCGGCAAATCAGCTCTGATCACTGTGACTGGGCCGCAGGGCGTGGGACTGTGTCAGCACACGGCTCGGAGGCCATGAAAGAGCCTTTCACGGCTTGGGCATGTCATGAACTGTCCAAAATCAAGTCTTCAAGTCATGGAAGCTTGTCTCATGGCTTCTGGTCACTGGTGACACCCTGACTCCTGATCACATGGCCTGGCTAGTTATGAAAAGGGGTCCCATGGCTTCCAAGTCATGAGTTTTCTCAGCTTTACTATTTTCTCCGTTTTTCGCCTTGTTTTCTGTGTCCGCATCGTTTAAACCTGAAAACTCACAATAATCATCAGAAACAAATATAATTTAATATTTTCAAGTTTATTTTGACGTTTTTAGCCTGAAACCCGTTATCATTTCACGTTGAAAACCACACACATCACTACGAGAGGCTGCTACTTCGTTGAACTACACCAAGTCGATCCTAGAGAGCACCCGAAGCCATGACAACCGAAGGTAGTCCTTTCCCCTTTCTTGTCCTCCTATCTTTGAAAACCATAGAGGGTTTTAGTCATTGATTTTCTTACATGTGTGGTATTTGATAGTCTATACGTTAGTGCCGATGAACATTACATGTAAATTATTCGATTAAAAAGGAACCATTGGGGTGCATGTAGGATCATAATCTCTATGAGTTAACATGAATCATTTATGCTGATGATCATTGTTGTGTAATGATGCAATATTGTATGAATACTAATATTTGTTACATGTTTTAAGAGTCATAGGAATCTAGATGAATAGCTACTTGATGTCCAAACACAAATTCGTCAGTCACAATGATTATATATATATATATATATATATATATATATATATATACATGTGAGTTCTGTTAGAGCATATTCCTATGCTAACGTTGTGTCTCGTGTATTGTATCTAGACAAGAGCTTCTGTGTGAGTTAGTTAGTCATCTGGCCGGATCGCATGATCCGCCGGACCAGTTGATACGGCGGACCAGATGGTCTGCTGGTGGTCCGCTGCCTTATGACTAACTAACTATAAATAGTTCGTGTTAGAGAGAGTTAGAAAGTGCTGTTATTCTACAACTCTTAACTGTGTGTAAACTGAGTGTGTTTCTCTCTCTACATTGTATTCTCTGAGTGAATCAATAAAGCTAAGCTTTATTTACCTTCTTGTTGTTATCCAATTACCGAATCATGCAGTAGTAAGATCATATCGTGCTTTTTCAAGTGGTATCAGAGCATTCCAGGTTGCTCTACTGCTGTGATTTGGTAAGTTTTCGAAATTCTAGAGAGAGAAAGTTTGGGTTTTCTACGTTTTTCATCAATTTTTCATAATTCTGAGTGATTCCGAGGATAAAAATGATTTATGTATGCTCCTGGAGTGTTTTCGCATCATACTGATCCAGTATCTAGCTTCAATTGTCGAAATCTGTGAAAATCAGTCGAGTTTTGTGTTTTCTGCAACTGGTCCGCCGGTCGAACAATTGATCCGCCGTTTGATCCGCCCCAGCAATCTTCATCAGCTGATCCGCGACAGTTATAGCGTATCAGTCTGATCCGCTGACCAATCTGATCCGCCGTATGAAATTTGGTCCGCCGGACGAAATCTGATCCGGATCTGGTCCGCTAGTACAAATCTGATCCGCCTCGTTAATTTGATCCGGAACTGGTCCGCTGGTAGTATTTTGATCCGCCAAGTTGTGTTGGTCCGCTGGCAGAAAACATATCATCACTAAAACTGACGTAACTTGCAAACCGTTTGGAGTTACGGAACCCAATACCAGCCAAAACGTTCGTCTTTCCGAGATCTAGGACGTGTACTGCCTACGGCCAGTACCGTCAAGTTTTGACCCCCAAAATCCGCTTGGAAGACGCCCGTTTTTCAGTTTTAAGTTTTCGCATTCGGTATTGAAATTTCAAAATGAGCGATTTTCACGCTTTTTCAGCTGTTCAATCATCAATGCAAGCCATATTGAACTATGATAACGAGATAGGAACAACTCAGAAAGTTCCTAAGTTACTTCGATTGGAGGATTATGAGAATTGGAAGCAACGATTTGAATCATTTGTTAATGCTCTTGACATTGATTTGTGGATTTCTATTGAACAAGATTATACATATCCTAAGAAAAATGGAGAACCAATTCCACGAAGTGATCTTGATGAAGATCAAAGGAAAGTTTATGCCAGAGAAAAGAAAACTTATGCAAATCTCACAATGGCATTACCAAGAGAACTTTTGCATCAATTCAAAAACTGCACAACATCAAAAACCTTATGGGATGCATTGAAGGATAGATGTGCAGGAAACGAGCAATATAAGAAGAGTCGAAAGAAAGTTTTGTTAAAGGAGTTTGATAACTTCCAGCATTGTGAAAAAGAGAGTATTGCAGATTTGATTTCTAGATTTTCTCATCTGATTAATGAACTCGATATTGTAGGAGTCCAGAAAGAGAAAGATGACTTGAAAGAAAAATTTCTGGAAGCTTTACCGGAAACATGGGAGAATTTTGTTATGATGCTTTCTAATGATCCAAATTATTCAAGTTGGACTTTCAATCAATTGTTAAGCAAGTTACAAGCTCGAGAAATGGAATTACTTGTAAAGAAGTCAGCAATTCCATCGGTTCAAAATCCTGCAGTTTATTTTGGAGAGAATTCTGCTACTGCTCATGCTAAAGCCAAATCAAATTCTATTTCAAGCAGTAATCCACCAGTAACAGCATTTCTTGCTGGAAAATCAGATAATGGGTGGTATTCTTCTGGATGCAGTTTTACTATTCCTGCTAAATCATCAAGTAAGTCAACTTCTAATCAAGCAACCGAAGATCTAGCTGCTTTGTTATCTGCTTTTATATCTTCATCGTCTGGATCGATTTTCGGTCAAGTTAGTGATGCTGGTTTAAGTGGAACTGAGTTAGAACAGCTGGATGATGATCAGTTAACTGAATTAGATTTGCATTGGCAATTTGCAATGATGGTTGAAAAAGGAAGACGATTTATCAAGAAACATGGAAAGAATTCTTTTGTTCCAGGAAATCGGAAATTGGGTTTGGATAAATCTAAAGTAAAGTGTTACAATTGTTCCAAGGTTGGACATTTTGCTCGTGAGTGTTCTCAATCATCATCTGATAAGAGTAAATCTGATAAACCTGACGCAAAAGCTATGATATCTCAAACTGAAGAAGGTTATGATTGGGCTAAAGATTTTCCAGATGAATCTGCATTCGTGGTTCATTCTCAAGACAGTTATGCATTGATGGCAAATATTGAGGTTGAATCGAGTGGGTATACATCTGAGACCAGTAAATCTGCTTCAAGTCATTCTGATTCCGAAATAAGTGGTTATGAATCCGTGTGTGAATTTTGTTCACAAAAGGATAGTCGAATTAAAGGTTTGATAAAAGAAATAGAATGTCAATCTGTTGAAATTAAACGAAAGGATGAAGAATTGGAGAGTTTCATCAAGACATGTCAGGAATTTAATGAAGTTTGCAAAACAAATGCAGAGTTACTCAAGGAAAAGAGTGTGTTGGTGACAGAATTAGCGAATGTTCAGAAACAATTGTCAGAAAGCTGTATACAGAATGATCAACAAAAGTTACAACTTCAACACGAGAATGATGAGTTCATGTCAAAAATTGTCAAGCTTACTTCGGTCAATGAAAAGCTGGTCAAGGAGGTTGCAGAATATAAGTCTCAAGTTCAAGATGTTAGTGAAGATTTTGAACAGTTATTTCAAAAATCTATCAAAAAGGTTGAAGTACTTCAGACATCGAATAATGAACTTCAGAAGGCATTGGATGAAGTTACTGCTGATAGAACTCAATATCAGATTGTTCAGTCTGAATTGCAAGATACAATCACTTCTTTGAAGAAAGATAAAAATTTATTAACAAGGAATATTGAGATATATAAGGAAAGAGTGGATAAAGTTACCAAAGAAGTGCATGCTGCTCATGATGGGATGAGACGTGAAAAATCATTAGTCAACACCACATCTGAGAAATTGATTCAATCAGAAAAAGTTTTTGCTGAAGCTCAGAAGATCATAGCTGATTTGAAAGTTGAAATGCTCGATCTCAATCGTCAATTGCATAACTTGAAGAATTCTCATTCTTTTACAAGTTATTTGTGTCAAGACGACAACTTCAAGAAGGTGTTTGGAGGAGAAGAATTCAATCAAAATCCACATCTTGTTATTCAAACTGATGCTCGTAATGATTTTAGTTCTCCTGATGCAACACAAGATTATTCTGAGTTTGCAACTGAGAAGTCAGATTTGAAGAATTCTAAGAAATCGACGAAGAAAGAGGAGAAGGAGGAAAGTGTGGTTGATCAATCTACATCAAAGTTTGTTTCTGGTGGGTTTATAGCAGATACAACCATTCTTTCTAGTGGAAATAAAGTTGAAAAAGATGAGAAGCAGTTGAATGAAGAAAGGATTGCAGCAAAGTTGGTTGGAACTAACAAATTGAAGGGTATCAAAGCTGCATTCAATCAAGCTGCAAAATCTGGTACTTCACGTTCGGAAGTTGATTTATCAACACTGCCAGGTTACAAACAGTGTGGTTTGGGTAGTGGAAACAAGAAAGTTGCAAAGAAAGACAAGAAGAACATCTCAAAGAAGGCTTCAAAAGAAAAGAAAGATACAAGCTTGGAACAAATCTACCATTTGGCTCAAGTCTTCACTTCTACCATGGAGAAAGGATTCAAGGGTAAAAATCAGAAGAAAGATGTCTCTGAAGGTTCTTCTACAATTGGTCAGCAGATCAAAGAATCTTCTTCATCTGGTTCAAATTCTACTCCTCGAAGTCCTACTTCCAAATGGGTACATGCCAATAGGTTTCAAGTCTTTGATGATTATTCTGATAGTTTTGAGTCTGAGGATAGGTGTCATGTTTTTCAGGGCAAACCACAATCAAAACGATCATATCGTTTGTGCTATCAATGTCGCCGAAAGGGACACATGGCACAGGATTGTCCTGAAAATGATAAACAAAAGTTTTCAAACAAATCTGCCACTATAATTGATGAATCTGGCAAAATTTATACCGAGTCTCCATCATCCAAACCAATTTTCAAAAAGAAACAATTTGTCAAAAATGTTTCAAAGTCTGATGGTTCATCACAGGATGATGACTCAGTTCATACTGAGAAAACTGTAATGCAGTGGCGAACTAAAGTGGTCAGCAAAGCTGCAACTGACTTTGTGGAAGATACTGGTCGACCAGAAGCTGTGTGCTTCGGGTCATTTGAGTACTAATTTTTAAATCAGTGTGCAGGTATTCCTAGAAGACCCGTTGGTGATTGCAAAGTTGCTGATGGAGGAGTATTCTGCGTTTCTTAATTTAAATTACATGTGATATCATTTTTCACACTGAAATTTTCTGAAAGCTAAACCTGACAGGTATCAGTATCGATTGGTCAATTTTCTTTCTTTTACATTTTGTATGTAGTTTAGGGGGAGAAAATTGAAAAGCCAAAAATAGTGTCGTTGTGTTTTTTGTTTTTGTTAAAATGAAAATTCAAAAATAGAGTTTTCATTTTAAGGGGGAGAAAATGAAAAATACAAAAACATCGAAAAATGGAAAAATACAAAAACATCGAAAAATGGAAAAATACAAAAACATAGAAAAATGGAAAAATACAAAAACATTGAAAAATGAGAAATTGTATCCGACATGATTGGGAAATGATGGTACATTGGCTTACGTGTCTGACTCATGGATAAAATAGATGAAAAAGCCATAAGATCATTGTTCGATGTACTTGGTAGGCTCGGCATTAAATCAGAAAGTATTCAGATGTGATAAATACTAAATACTAATGCTTGACCAAGTGGACAACATCTTGATGCATATCTCATGATATCAAAGAAAAGATATGTGAAAAAGAAAATGAGAAGTCACTATGTATACATGTGTTCATTTTGCAAAGATTTAAACTTGTTTGATTTTCTTTATTTTGTCAAACGATCGGACTTTCTCTGCGTGTCGAAAGACCGACCTGATTGTTGTTCGTTTGACGTTCTGCTTTATTTTCTTTGGTGTTTCGTATAACTCATCGGACTTTCTCTGCGTGTACGGGAGTACCGACCTGATTGTTGTTGAGTTATACAATTTCAACTTGTTTTATTTTCTTATTTTGTTAAATCCGAGGCCTTATCTGCGTATCGAAAGATCGACCTTAAGGTAGACGATTTAACGTTCTTATTTCTTTTTGCATGGAACACAGTTGACAAAATCATGAATACAATCATTATGTGATTAAATCACAAATGAAATCACAAAGTGTGATATAAAAAGCAAAAGCATATCTGAGTATGTCTGATAGTGTGGGGTACACTGGTCAATGCAAATCTAATCAATACAATAACATATCCAGATGGTATGAGTATGATTGTGCCTGAGTTTAGAATGGACAAATTATACCAGTAATCGACATGACTTATGTGCTGGAGTAATTGAAATTGAAGTGTAGTTCAGCATGTTATGACCAATATGATCCCAAGTTGTGATCTTTCTCGCAAAAGACAAAAATAGTGTGTGATTCAGTATTTCATTTCTGTATTGCATTTATGTTTTATATCTGAAAACTCAAAAAGATTTTAGGTGTGTTTTGATATAAAGTTTTAAAAAGCCAAAAAGATTTTGTTTCTTATTTGTTTTCGATCGATCGATACTTGATACAAAATTCAAAATTTCAAAACTATATCTTGGATTCTCGAAGAGAGGTTTTGCGCCAAGATTAAATTAATTTTCAAAAGAAAAGGAAAACCGCGTTTCTGTCTTCTGAAATTGCAGGTTATCTGAGTGAGACGATTCAAGCATGGTGAAAGGGGGAGTATGTTATATCTTTCACAAGTGGATCTTGAAGTTCAAAGATGATTCAAGATTGATCCAGCCATGCGAGCTCTAATTCTGACAAGATTTCAAGTTGAAGATCAAATGCAGTCATGCTGAAGTTTGAAGACTGAAGTTGAGTTAGAATATAGATACACTACACGTTAAGGGGGAGTTTGTTAGAGCATATTCCTATGCTAACGTTGTGTCTCGTGTATTGTATCTAGACAAGAGCTTCTGTGTGAGTTAGTTAGTCATCTGGCCGGATCGCATGATCCGCCGGACCAGTTGATACGGCGGACCAGATGGTCTGCTGGTGGTCCGCTGCCTTATGACTAACTAACTATAAATAGTTCGTGTTAGAGAGAGTTAGAAAGTGTTGTTATTCTACAACTCTTAACTGTGTGTAAACTGAGTGTGTTTCTCTCTCTACATTGTATTCTCTGAGTGAATCAATAAAGCTAAGCTTTATTTACCTTCTTGTTGTTATCCAATTACCGAATCATGCAGTAGTAAGATCATATCGTGCTTTTTCAAGTTCTTGCAATGTTATTGATCTAACGAATAATTCTAGATAGTCATAAACTAGAATGCAAATTGATATAAATGTTAACAGGTGTTAGAAACAACCTCGTGGGTTTTAGAATCACATAAATGGGTTTTTGGAGATGATGACACTGCGACTGGATTGCTTTAATATTATCGTAACTCGATAAAATCAAAAACTAGAATCTGCCAAATGTTAAGTCTGGCAGGTCGCGGGTTCGAATCCAGTGCCAAACAGCTTTATGTTTTTTTCTTTTGTGTTTTCTAGTTCATCAGCACCTTATTTCCTCCCTTGTAGTGACATAATACATGTGCTACATGATGTTTCCATGAAAAGTGTTTCCTTTGATGCAAAACATGACACACAAAAAATATAACTACACTTTTGGATATTTAATTTGCGTACTTATTTTACTAAATGATCTAGTGACACCGTAACGTATCTTGCATGGTAAAAAGAGTATGTAATTCTGTGATCTTAGATATCGTATTAATTAAGTTAGATCATTAAATATTACGTGTGTATCTAACATGTTTAAATGGGAAATCTTTGCATGGAAAGTGTTTGGTGTGATTGAAATTGGTTAACGTGTGTATTTGGTTCGCATGATTATTTTAGGAAACGTTGTTACCAAGCATGTCTAAATGTGAAAACCTTACGTTCTCCTTGTTACCACTTTGAAACGATTAGAATGCATGCTAGAAGCAGTTAACATGTGCGTACCTGCTATAATTGGAAGCTTGCTGATTAAAGGAACTTTCCTAAAATAAAAACCTTTCATAATTGGAAAGTTTAACTAAACAAACAAACATATTAGTTAATAAGTCACCAACGTGTCGTCAGGGTCGATTGAGTCAGTCTAAGTGTTCTTTCACCGTCGTCTCACATAGACACATAGTTACATACATATAGGTGATTTGTAGGATAATCATCTGCATCATATCAAACTCTTGCCAAGCACCCTAAGGTGAGTTCACTGCCACGCTTTTTAAGTATCTCCTTTGGGGGAGAAAACATGCTTACAAACATACATACAAACTGTTGGATATTAATGTCCATATCCGACAAATTAACATGACCGACCCGGTCATTGACCCGTAAGAGTTACACCGGGGTCAACGTGTCAAGAAATCTGAATTAATTTATTAATCGGTAAACGAATGAAACTTAATTACTAAGTTTAGTAATTTTGGTGGATAATTATTTAATTACAAAATTAGTTTAGTTAATTTAATAAAAGAATTTAAATTAATTAGTTAATTGTAATTATCTTAATTATGAATTTGGATAAATCAATTAGTTACTTAATTGAGTGGATAAATAAGAGGCTTAAATAAAAGGGTTTATTTAAAAGAGGATAATTGATATTAAAACGTATTTGAGGTTTATCCAAATGGTTTTAGATCGGTTATAAATAAATAACTGATTTGAGAGTTTTAGGTTAATCCAGTCTCAAACCAAAACACCCTAAAACTCTCTATCTCTCCCCTCTATGCGATCTCGGTCGACCACCCCCTCGGGTTCGACCACCGCCGACCGCGGCCTCCTCCGCCGCCAGCCGCCGCCCGCCCGCCGCCGCATCTCCACTGGCCCACCTCCGATCGCACCACCATGGTCCCGTCGCCTCGCCGCCGCGCCACCACCGCTCCAACCGCCGCCGCTGACCATGCCGGAACCACCGATGCCGCTGCCACTCACGCCAGCACGCCGCCGCTGCCACCCCGACGATCCCGTCCCGCTCGTGGCCTAGTCCACTCTTCCCGGTGAAGCTGTCACCGGATTCCGTCGCCGCCCTGCCTCCTAAGATCAGAGCACCACCACCGCCGGCCGCCACGTCGCCGCCGGTTGTGACCGTTGAGCACGGGGTTTCTAACCCCGGTTCCGGTTTGTGCTTCGGGACGATTCCGCCGTTATCGGAATTCATGGATCAAGATCCACCGGTCACCCAATTTCTTGATAACGATGAAACTTATCCGGTCAACTCGGTAGAAGACTTGACGATGAAGTTTGACTCTACGGTTTCGTTCAACCCTAGCGTAGACATGTTGAATCCCGATGTCTCAAACGGTTGTTCGGATCCGGATAAGGTATATCTAATTTATTTAGATATTTATTTTTATCGTTGTATTTGATTTCGTGTTTGCGTGTTTAAGGTGATTTGATCCTGTAACGGTTTTCGCGTTTTAATAAAATTAATGTTTCTGCCGCGTTAATCTGTAATATATATTTATTCGGTTTAATAAACATATATTTGTTTAGTAAAAAAAATTACTAAACGGGTAACCCGAACACCACTCTAAAACCCAACAGTGGTATCAGAGCTCTGATCACTGCACGCAAATCGAAAATCAGTCTTTTATTTTAACCCGTGATTCGCGATTTCGATTTAATTCCAGATCGCGAATTTAAATTTAGATTTGTTTTGAATTATTTCATAATTGCAAATATCCATATATATATATATATATATATATATATATATATATTTCGAATTTATATGGATAAATAAATATATATTATATATATTTTTCAAAAATATATATATAATATATGTGTGTTTCATCCTGACCCTCGTATTTAATTTTATTAAATTTTATGGTTGTTGTGGTTGTTTATGGTTTGGCCCAATTGTTGGCTCATTATTGTAATTTAGCAGTTTTGGTTTTATTGGCCCAATTTCGGGTTCAAAGTTGTAAATTAGAAATTAGGGACTCTTTTTTTTAGTAACTTTCCAATTTTGGAAACTTTCCATTTTTGTAAACCAAAGACTGAAGATCCAACAAGAAACCAAGAGGAGTCCTGGAGGTCAGTGGGAGCTATAACAAGACACAAGACGCAAGAGTTGCCTACCGTGTGGTTGTTTTATATTTTATATAATTGTATACCTCCTAACCCTAAATAATCTTGCTAATCAGGCTCTAGCAAGATTAAGTGACCTAATGGCCGATTACAGACATATAAATCATTCGCGAACGCCTAGGCGATTTTAAATAATAGGTTATTTAAAAGGGTGTCCCGAGTGATGATATGGTTTTTCTTTCTCGATCAAACGATAAAGAAAAATATATTAAAATTGGTTTAATATCCCTATCCGGTAATTAATAATTAATAGTTTATGCCGTCCCAGGTCTAACCCAACTTGGAGTACATTTACCAAAACTTCAGTATTGGAGCTACAGCACCGTACTTGGCGCATAGGGTGTACTCTAAGGTACATACTATTGGAGCTACAGCACCGTAGTTGTACGTGTGGCCACCTCGGATAATTATTCCTCTACTTTGCAGGGGGTCACGTTATTGGAGCTACAGCACCGTAACGTGGATCCTTGTAAATAGAAGTGGGCATAGATGAGGATAAACGTATCGCATAAAACATTTGATGTTATTGCGGCCTCATAAACGAGAGTTGTGACAGATCATTCACAATTGACATTCGATGTCAGTTCTTTTACTTAATTACTACTCATTGCATGCTACAACTGCCTTTAGTAATTAACTGATTTAATTCTCATGAATTCTTAAATATAAATACTTACCACATTTTTTTAAGAATTCCAAACATCGAAAATACTAATTAAAATACTTTGCTTTTTTTTCAGAAGACTATTGAAAACTCAAACCCGTTAAAGTCAATGATAAATTGGACACTTTGACCGAGACCAACTTCATCTCATGGCAAGCCACCCTAAGAAGTGTTCTAAAGGTGTTTGGCAAACTCTATGTCCTGGACAGGCCTATACCAAATCTGTCATCATTCTTGCACAATGACCGTACTAAGGCAGAATTAGATAAGCATACTAATGATTCACATGAGGTAACTGAGCTTATCATGTCCAGCATGTCACTGGATTTCCGGTACAACTTACATGACATGAGTGCCTACGACATTTTTTGGAAGCTCAAAGATTTGTTTGAGTTTCCACAAAGAAAGGAACGATACTAAATTTTTCAAAAGTTTGTGAACACTAAAGTATCGCCTGACTCCTCTATTTATGAACATGTCGTATTGATGAAGGCCCATCATGACCATCTGATTGAGCTAGGGCTACCCATACGTGAGTGTATGGCTTTAGACATTGTCCTTAGCAAGTTGACTGAATGTTATCGCATTCATGCGATTAACTGTTCAGTGGAAACACTGGACCAGCTCATAGCACTTTTACCATGTGCTAAAATCAGAACCACATCCGATGTGCTTAAGGTCATAGATGGAGGTGTCAAGAAGAAATCCAAGACTAAAGCTCAAATGGTCAAAGGCAAGAAAGCAGATAAATCAAAAGCGTCACCTTTAATGGAACGTATCTGCTTTGAATGCAATGAAGTGGGACACTGGAAACGCGACTGTCCCGTTCATCTTGCAAAGGTGAAGATGACTAGAAGCTCTCAACAGAGTTCCTCATCAGGTTTGTTAATAAATGTTATTGAACTTTTCACTGTTTCCTCCAATACATGGGTATTTGATACTGGATGTGGTCACCACATTGTTAATGTTTTTCAGGAACCTGAGAAGTGGAAGAAACTGAAACAAGGCGACATGGAGCTTATTGTAGGCGATGGAAAGAAGGTCCCGGTTCTTACAACCGGGGTTTACTCTCTGACATGTCATTCTGGCCTTGCAGCTAAATTAGTTAAGTGTTTATATGCACCAGGATTGTCCAGGAACATTGTTTCTGTTTCTTCATTGTTTGAACAAGAATTTAAATATAGGTTTAATGGTTTGACTATTCATGCTTATTTTAATGATATGTTTTATTTCGAAGCTAAACCTAGACATGGTATATACAAAATAAATGTTCAAACAAACGACCAAATCTATCATGTTTCTAAAAGAAACAAAATTGATAGTATTGATTCCTCGTTATGGCATTATAGACTTGGTCATATAAGCAAGGCACGCATCAAGAAGCTACACAATGCAGGGATTCTTGAATCCACAAATGCAGACTCCTTCAATAAATGTGAATCATGCTTATCTGGAAAACTAACCAAGTCACCCTTCACAAATGTTGGCGAACGGGCCAGTGGACCTTTAGGACTAATACATACTGATGTATGTGGACCCTTAAGGACCACTACGAGAAATCAAGAAAGGTACTTCGTAACCTTCATAGATGATTATAGCAGATTTGCTTATACTTATCTAATGAAGCATAATGAAGCATAAACATGAAACATTTGAAAAGTTCAAAGAATTTCAAAACGCAGTACAAAATCAGTTAAATCGAACTATTAAAATACTTCGATCTGATAAAGACGGTGAATACCTAAGCACCGAATTCCTTGAACATCGAAAGGCCTGTGGAATTATTTCACATCCCACTCCTCCTGGAACTCCACAATTAAGCGGTGTGAGTGAAAGGAGAAATCGAACCTTGCTAAACACGGTTCGATCGATGATGTGTAGGACTAACTTGCCACACTCATTCTGGGGTTATGCCCTTTTGACCGCCACTCACTTAATTAATCTGGCACCGACGAAGAAGTTGGATAAAACATCATACGAGATATGACATGGCTCTAAGCCTAAATTATCCTACCTCAGGATATGGGGTTGTGATGCTTATGTCACAAATGATTCTGACAATAAGCTCGATTCCCGAGGAGAAAAGGTAACTTTTGTCGGTTACTACGGTAACTCTGGTTATTATTTCTACCATCCAGATGCAAATTGTATTTCCATCAAAAGGAAAGGTAAGTTCCTCGAAGAAGAGTTTCTGAAACGAGGAACAAATAATAACCAAGTGGATCTTGAAGAAGTTCAAGAAACACAAGTAACTGAGGAAGTCGTTGCGTCTGATCAACAAGAAATTGTTGGACCATCAGACATAGACACAAGCATTCGCAGAAGCAGTAGAATACGATGGGAACCAGATAGATATCTTGGATATCTAAATGGACCAGAAGTATTGTTAGTAGAGGATTCATCTGATGAACCTCTTAACTACAAAGCTGCTGTTTCAGATTCTGAATCTGAAAAATGGCTAGAAGCCATGAATGCTGAGATGCAATCCATGCATGATAATTAAGTATGGGACTTGATTGAGTTTCCTCCTGGTTCTCGGGCCGTAGGCAGCAAATGGATCTTCAAGAAGAAGATCGACATGCATGGAATTGTGCAAACCTATAAAGCACGGCTTGTTGCGAAAGATTTCACTCAAACCCAAGGGATTGACTTTGAAGAAACCTTTTCGCACGTTGCTATGATCAAATCGATCAGGATATTACTTTCTATAGACGCGTATTATGACTACGAGATATGGCAAATGGATGTCAAAACCTCTTTCCTAAATGGACTCCTTGAAGAGGATGTCTATATGGTATAACCTAAAGGTTTTGTCGATCCCAAATATCCTAATAGAGTTTGCAAACTGAATAAGTCTATTTATGGACTTAAACAGGCATCGGAGCTGGAATCTCCGTTTTAATAGGAAAATAAAAGAGTTTGGTTTTGCTAAAAAAAGAAGATGAGCCTTGTGATGACAGAAAGGAAAGTGGGAGCACTATATCATTTCTCATATTGTATGTGGATGATATACTGATCATAGGAAACGATATACCCATGCTTAATGAAGTTAAGAAATGGCTATCTACTTGTTTTGCTATGAAGGATTTAGGAAAAGCCGCTTACATACTGGGAATAAATAATTATGGAGATAGAGATAAGCGACTTCTAGGACTCAGTCAAAGTACATACATAGATAAGATAATAGCTCGGTTCAACATGGAAAATTCCAAGAAAGGAAATGTTCCTATGACTAAAGGAACAGTGTTGAACAAATCACAAGCTCCTACCACGGACCTTGAAAAGTAGAAAATGGAAAGGGTTCCATATGCTTCGGCTATTGGATTAATCATGTATGCCATGCTCTGCATGAGACCGGATGTCTCATACGCATTGAGCTTGACCAGTCGTTACCAACAGACTCCAGGCATTGCTCATTGGACTGCTGTAAAGAACATATTAAAATACCTTAGGAAAACTAAGGATGTGTTCTTGGTATACGGACAAACGGATGAGGAGCTCACTGTAAGATGTTACACTAACGCAAGTTTTCAGACTGATCGAGATGATTCTCGATCACAGTCCGGATTCATATTTACTCTGAATGGAGGCGCTATTTCATGGAAGAGCTCGAAGCAGAGTGTTGTGGCTGATTCCACAACCGAATCTAAATATATAGCCGCCTCAGATGCTACAAAGGAGGGTTCTTGGATAAAGAAGTTCAATACTGATCTTGACGCGGTTCCTTCAATAAAGCAACCGATCGAGATGCTCTGTGATAACACAGGAGCCATTGCTCAATCCAAGGAGCCCAGAGCAGATCACAGAGCCAAGCACATTCTGGGAAAATTCCACTACATTCGAGAAGTACTGGAACGAGGAGATATCCGCATAAGCAAAGTAGACACAGATCAAAACTTAGCCTATGCGTTTACTAAGCCCATGGCTCAAGCTCCTCATGATATTCATAGAGAAGCTATAGGACTTAAATCGGTTAATATGTTTTGATTTAGTATTTGGATGTACGAACATTTAACAGTTATCTATTTATTATTGTTATTCCATTAGAGAATGCAATTGAAGAATTATATAATTGTGTTCATTTTTAGTACGTTTAATTATCGAAGAAATTGTTCTAAATAGTCCATAGTCGGTCAAACATGGTGGGAACGATGTTTGAATTAAGACTATTTCAACTTTTGAATCTCAAAGCGGTTGACATTCAAAACTTGAAGGCCTTAATAACGCTAGACGTAACTCGCATGAAATGAAACTCCATGGATAAAGAGATATCTTTGATTACAGGTATACTCAATTGTGTCCTTCGACCTGAGACGTATACTAGAACTCTCGTTTACCAAGGTCTATTCTTTGATTGTAGTCAACCGTTGTCGCGTTAATGCCAGTAATAAAGGCTACTTTTGGGAATAAATCAGAAGTTCAGTGGAAGTTTGTATACGGGAAATACGGGATTTTGTACTATTGTGTAATTTATTACACAATAGCTAGACATCATGGTGCCCTCGTTGATTCAAGTGATAAGTGTGAGGCCTCACTCAAACTTACTGTGTGTTTGATTGGATCGTTGAGTCTAGAACGAGAAAATGATTGAACATAGTATGAGAGCCATGTCTCATAGTTCATCAGATGTCATCTATAGAAAGGATCAACTGACTTTACACATACCTTAAGTCCTAAGTATTATGTCTGGTCTACAGATATACCTTGGCTGACGACTTAAAGCGTCATGACTAGTTGGACAGTCATGCATAGCTAGAGTGCCTCTGAATGTACACGTTAAATTGTCTGGATCAGTCCATGTGCGAGTTTGTTGGATATTAATGTCCAGATCTGACAAATTAACGTGACCAACCCGGTCATTGACCCGTAAGAGTTACACTAGGGTCAACGTGTCAAGAAATCCGAATTAATTTATTAATCGGTAAACGAACGAAACTTAATTACTAAGTTTAGTAATTTTTGGTGGATAATTATTTAATTACTAAATTAGTTTAGTAAATTTAATAAAAGGATTTAAATTAATTAGTTAATTGTAATTATCTAAATTATGAATTTCGATGAATCAATTAGTAAATTAATTGAGTGGATAAATAAGAGGTTTAAATAAAAGGGTTTATTTAAAAGAGGATAATTGAGATTAAAACGAATTTGAGGTTTATCCAAATCGTTTTAGATCGGTTATAAATAGATAACTGATTTGAGAGTTTTAGGTTAATCCAGTCCCAAACCAAAACACCCTAAAACTCTCTATCTCCCCCCTCTATGCGATCTCGGTCGACCACCCCCTCGGGTTCGACCACCGCCGACCACCGGCCTCCTCCGCCGCCCGTCGTCGCATCTCCGCCGGTCCACCTCCGATTACACCACCACGGTCCCGCAGCCACTCACGCCGCCGCCGCCACTGCCGCCGACCGCCGCCGCTGCCACCCCGACGATCCCGTCCCGCTCGTGGCCTAGTCCACTCTACCCGGTGAAGCTGTCACCGGATTCCGTCGCCGCCCTGCCTCCGGCGATCGGAGCACCACTACCGCCAGCCACCGCGTCACCGCCGGTTGTGTCGTTCCGGTTTGTGCTTCGGGACGATTCTGCCGTTACCGGAATTCATGAATCAAGATCCACCGGTCACCTAGTTTCTTGGTGACGAAGTAACTTATCTGGTTAACTCGGTAGAAGACTTGACGATGAAGTTTGACTCTACGGTTTCGTTAAACCCTAGCGACGACATGTTGAATCCTAGTGTCTCGAACGGTTGTTCGGATCCGGCTAAGGTATATCTAATTTATTTTTGTCGTTGTATTTAATTTCGTGTTTGCGTGTTTAAGGTGATTTGATCCTGTAACGGTTTTACGGTTTTTGCGTTTTAATAAAATTAATGTTTTCGTTGCGTTAATCTGTAATATATATTTATTCGGTTTAATAAATATATATATTTATTTAGTAAAAAACATTACTAAACAGGTAACCCGAACACCATTGTAAAACCCAACACAAACATGCTTACAAACATTGAGATCTGGTAATTCAGTTATACTCTCCTTCCACTGATGTGCTTACATGACACACTTAAAAATCCTTAACATATTGGACAGTTAATATATGGATTATAGCGAGGACGTATTAAGTAGTACTACTGGGTCTAACAAACCCCGCCCGAGTTAGTCGCTCTAACTTGACTGGAAGTCAAACGGGTGTAATATTTTTCCTAATCAGCGCCCTTGTTCGTGTTAGTGTAACACCCCAGAATTTTGTGACTTAATTCATATACGTGTGCTATATCTGTTAAGTAGCTAAATTGCATGTGAAATAATATATACGTAGAATAGAGAAACGTCACGATTCGCGTACGAATATTCAACACGGCATTCGAGGAAACGTCAAGAGGTGAACTTCATGGAATATGGTAGATAACGAAAATTAAAGACCGTGGGCGCAGACAGATCTTAGATCCGAGTTATAACGAAGTGGGAAAACGCAAAATAGTGATTTGGGCCCGGTTTGTAATAAACCATAGTTAGGCACGAACGTCACTAAAATAACACCGAAGCGAAGTTAGAATATCAGGTATTGCTAAATACTTGATTTATAATCATTATAATATATATTCGTGATATTCGACACGAAAAACGGTCAAATCGATAATCGGTGTTGTTACGCAATAATAACCGAAATTAATTTGGTTAGTCGTTCGAGATTCTTTTATCGCCTCGGCAAAGTATAAATAATTATTATAATAATAATTAAGTATTTCAGTCGAAACAACGTACTTGGTTTATAAAACGGCCACGATCGTAACACCGATTGGACACACGCTTTTACCGCATAATTAAATGAACGTTTATCGGTTTACGTCATAACCGAAGAACAAATATATTAATTATAATTATTAGACTCCCGTAATATTTTAAATGTTCGGGAATTTTTATGAACCATTTATGAAATATTAAAATATCTAAGGGGTTTAGATTACGGGTATAATACCTTCTTATTAAATATTATACCCTATTAAAAGAAAATATCTTAAATATTACTTGATCCCTACTTCTCAATCTATCTAAATCTATCTAGTATCTGTCAATTTGACATGCTATCTGTCGAAAATTTTAATGTGATTCAGCTCACAATTTGATTACTCACCATGCTTAGCTGTAAGGATATAATTCACCTAAATATGTATATATATATATATCCATACGATGCACACAAACAAATCAATACACACACACAAAAGCTGTATACGACAGAAAAATAATAAAAGAAAGGTTCTTACAGGGACACCCCCTCTTTTTGTAATACACCACCTAAAAACGTGAAGGATAGGGCTATCCTTCACGTATAGTGGGGGTGTAAAAATAAATTCTCACGTTTTGTTCCCTCCTTCACCCCTCAAAACAGCAAGTCCAGTCAACTGACAGAGTTTGTCGGAAGTTTTTTTATCATTCACGTAAATGCTCACGTTTAGAGCCCTCCTTCAACCCTCAAAACAACAAATGCTCACGTTTAGAGCACTCCTTCACCCCAAATGATTGTTTTCTTATCCTTCACGTACAGAGCTATACGTGAAGGTTAGGTTTAACTAATAATTTGTTTTATATAAATCACTTGATATTTTAACGTCAAACATATTCTAATAAATCCTAATAACAAACATGTACTAATAAATTCTAATAACAAACATGTACTAATAAATCCTAATAATAATATATTCTAATATAGTTGGTTCCGGTTTGACTCTCGTATGCTCTTAATAATCATATCCATAATTACTTTTAAATATTATTATTAGAATATATTATTATTAGGATATTTTATTATTATTAGGATTTATTAGAATATGTTTGACGTTAAAATATCAAGTGAATTATAAAAAAAATTAGTTAAACCTAACCTTCACGTATAGCTCTGTACGTGAAGGATAAGAAAACAGTCATCTAGGGTGAAGGAGGGCTCTAAACGTGAGCATTTGCTCTTTTGAGGGTTGAAGGAGGGCTCTAAACGTGAGCATTTACGTGAAGGATAAAAAACTTCCGACAAACTCTGTTAGTTGACTGTACTTGCTGACTAAACACTAAACGTGAGGATTTATTTTTACACCCCCACTATACGTGAAGAATAGCCCTATCCTTCACGTTTTAAGGTGGTGTATTACAAAAAGAGAGGGTGTCCCTATAAGAACCATTTATCAAACAAGTGGTGTGCATCATATCTAGCCAACTATCAATATAAACTCTACTCATCATTTAACCCATTTATAACTTTAGCACCATGTATGCATATCAAAATCATGAATTTAACATCTATTACTACAAACCAAGTGTTATTTTCACATAATTCAGCAACCAAACCACCTTTCCTTTCACCCACATACGAAATTGAGTTGGAGAGTAAACCCCACCATGATTTTCTTACTAAACACACAAATACTAGCATGCACCCTAACATTTGAGTTCCATGGAAACATATGTACTGCCAACAACATCTAGAATGCGTTCAATCATTCATCAAACCAATCTACATATTAAGCAACTTACTTGACAAATAATCAAGGATTTGGGATGAGTTTTGTAAACTAGAAGCCCATAAATCCTCAATTTCGACACCTCCCTTCTTAATCTCCCCTCCAATTGATTCAATTTGGTGAAAGGTCAAGAGTTGCTCCCTCGCCAACCCCTGGTCGTGATTTTTTCTTGTCTGGAATATTTCCCAGACTTCATTTAGCCGCCAAATTACAACCCAGTCCCCTCTACTTTGATTTTGTATTAAAATCTTACCACAACTTATATTTATCATTAACCCCCTTGAACATTTCTAGTTATTTAATAGTTAACTGAAGTTTCTCGTTATCCTGCTTTAGTTAAGTACAACTTTTGTGTTATTATTTTATTTAAACACTCAACATCTTTCAGCCAATAATAATAAAATAATATGTCACACCCTCAAAATTCCACCCGCGGAGTATCACCGTATTGGAGATATGACCTACCAGGATCTAAGTCATCAGGCACACAGGGTTTAGAGTTCACAATACGACATATATCAAATGTTTATGAATGCACACAGGCATCAATACGACATCAAATGTTTATGAATGACGATGCATCACCTCGCAAGTGCGCCCTAGAAGGCGAGTGGGGTTAAAGCGACTGTCACACCCCGACCGGCTGTGGAATACGTTGGTGCATGTCGATTGTCCAGATGCACACAACACTAAAGTTAGGTTGTGATATTCTTAACTAATACCAATTTCATAGCATAATATAGAACAGCTATCAAACCGGATTCATAGAGAGTACAATCCAGATACAAACATGATAATAATATAAGTCTTAAATTGTATTTAAAGGTGTCTGCAGCCTCTCACAACATACGGTGTTGAAATCTAACATCAAACCGCATTACCTACAATATGTTTATAAACAAGAGTCAACTAAAATTATATATATATATATATATATATATATATATATATATATATATATATATATATATATGGGGAGTGTTATAATAGAAACCCTTCTAAGTGGAAGAAACCAAAGAAGCTTCATCATGTGGTTTACAATAAGGCCACATCATCAATTTCCATTTTTTTTGTCTTATAGCAAAGAAGGGTGTAATAGTCTTTTACCATCTTTTTTGTTTTACTCCATAAAAAATTCGGACAAGACACGTGATACCTGCCAATTAGTATTATCTTTCTTACCTTTTTAATTCTCTCTCTTACCTTTTTAAATCTCTCTTACTTTTTCGATTCTCTCTCTTACTTTTTCAATTTCTTCTCTTACTTTTTCATTTCTCAGATTCGAAATTATTATACATATTTTACACATCCGCACTGAATTATTTAAAAAATAAAAAACAAAAAAATAACAATTATATATTTTATTAACTTATAAGAAACATGTACAATCAACATTAAACGTTACAAAAATGTTTCATACGAACTGAAATATTTAAATAATAATAAAAAATTATAACAAACCTAACATAAAATACAACAAACTACGGAAAATTTATATAAAAACTAATTATGCTTCAGTTGTTGATAATCATCTTCATCTTTGATGTAAAAAATTTATTCACCTACGAAGGAAAAAGTTCATCAATTCATATATGTAAACGTTACACATGTTATATATACAAAAACCAAGAAACATGTTTATATGAGCTACACATGTAACAACTAGTAACATATGTAACTTATTAATCGACTCACGAATTTTTGTATAAGTCTAAGCTACTATTGTACATTTAATGTGTCAAACAACTTACATATGTAACATAAAAAATAAAGACTCGTAATGAATTAAAAAAAAATAAATACATAGTTTACACATGTAACCATCAAACAAAAGTTACAAACTGTAACAACAAACAAAGTTACATATGTAACGTTAGACAAACACGTCAAACAAGTTATATATGTAACATAAAAAAGTTATATGTGTAACACAAAAAATAAAGACTTTGTAATGAATTAAAAAACCATTAAATACATAGTTTACACATGTAACATCAAACAAAAGTTAGAAACTATAACAACAAACAAAGTTACATATATAGTTACACAAACTTTAAAAAGTAACGTTACACCAACTTGTAACATATGTAACATTACATGTGTTATATAGAAAAATCAATACATTAGTTTATTTCAGCTACGTATGTAACATAATTAGAAATAGAGAAGGTCAACAAAACATTTTTGTTACTCGTTGATAGTTATTTTTTATTAATCGACTCACAAATTTTCATATAAGTCTAAACTGCTATTTGTACATTTAATGTGTCAAACAAATTACATATGAAACATAAAAAATTTACATATGTAACATAAAAAATAAAGACTCGTAATGAATAAAAAAAATTAAATTCATAGTTTACACATGTAACATCAAACAAAGTTACAAACTGTAACAAAAAAGTTCAAAAATTAAATAAGTTTTGAAGGTCTCACATTAAGTAAAATAATAAAATAGTACAACGATACTCTTTAATGAATTTAAACATCAAATAGTTTTTACACTAAAAATAAATGAAAAATAAAAAGATAAAAAGGTAAATAAATCTAAAAAGTTCTTAAATAAAATAAGATAATACAATGTAATAGATCATTAAACATCAAATAAACTTTCAGAGAGAAATTAAATTTGAGTTAGCTTTGAAAATTGAAAAATATTAAAAGGTGATCATCCAATTTTGGGCAACGAAACTGGCAAAGTAACTTATTGAAAACTTAAAAACACAATTAAATATTTAGAAACATCATATTAGCCTTTTTTATTTTCTTTTACCATCTTATTAATTGTTTTTAAAAATCAATAGACTGCCAAGTCCCTTAAAAAAACGTGGATCTAAATATCAACGGCGGAAATCTAAATATCAACAAAAATCGCCGATGGATCTAATGGTGATGATCTCAAGGTTATTGATATCGATCAGATCCGTACACATGAACTACCGGAATCGGAACACCTGCTTAACGATATTGATACGTACCTCGGTATAGATGGATCTGACTGATGATCTCAAGTCACCGGTCGGACGACGGGAGTCGGCCGACTCTTCCTTTTCTCTTTCCCTCCTTTTCTCTTTTCCCTTCTTTCTTTCTTTACTCTTTCTTTCCTTCTTTTTCTTGTTTTAAACCCAGATTTAGACACAAGATGAATGATTTGTTGTTTTAAACATACATATATGTACGGGTCCGGCGGAGCTTCTCGACGTCTGCTCCGGCGGAGGAGCTTCTCGACGTGAACGGCGGCGGTGATGGATGGTAGAGGGTGGATGGAGATGGTGATAAGGGGATGTAGATCTGTAAATATAATATAGAGGAGTATATATGAGGTGGGTAGATCTAGATCTATAAATTTTGAAATATTTGAAAAATAGGAAATATGTTTTAGAAAGATACAGTGACAAGTCTGAAAATAATAAAAAATAAAGATGCCAACATTACCATTATACCCTTTTCACTAGTTAAGACAAATAAATTAGTAAAAAATAAAGATAAAATGGTTGGAAAAAGAATAACCATAGGATCAACAAGATCAATGGTTCAAAAGAGGGTTCTTTGGTTTCTTCCATTCATGATGGTTTCCATTTTACCCTTCCTCTCTCTCTCTATATATATATATATATAGGGTTAGGATCAAATGAGAACTTTTTATTTTGAGAACTTTTGAGAACTAAATCCCAACCACCAATTTCAGGTGAGGACCACTATAATTCATGGGGGGTTTTCCATATATATAATTTAGTGGCTTACAATGGTTTTCAAAAGTTCTCAAAACTAATTAGTTCTCAAATGATCCTCTCCCTATATATATATATATATATATATATATATATATATATATATAGGGTGAGGTTCATTGTAGACACTTTCGCATGTGAAATAGCTCTTTTTCACATGTGAAAGTTTCTAATTAATGAGAAAAAAGAAAAAAAGAAAAAAGAAAATTAATCACAACCATTAGATCAAGAGATCTAATGGTGAAAAAGGGTGTCTACCTGTCTACACTTATGGGGGTGTCTACAATGAACTTTTCACTATATATATATATATATATATATATATATATATATATATATATATATATATATATACATATATTGTAAAATGCGGATACAAAATTATAGCAATTCAATAATAATTAACTTTATTTGAATAAAACGATTGAGAAGGTATTATGCATTAAAATACAATTTTGAGCGACTTTTGACAACATTTACCCATTTCCTTCCTAAGTTTTTTTTATCTCTTTGACCCATTAATAATAAAATAGCACGAATCAACTGGTTCACATGTAACTGGGTTAGAATTGTCACATCTGTGCTCCTACAAATTGCATCACCAATGATAAGGGGTGTCTTTATATATCAAATTATTTAGAAGTTTAATTTTTATATTTTTTTTTAATTTCGAACTCATTTAAAGTAAATAAATGAGCAAAATTATGTAAGGCAATCACTAGTCCAATAAATCATACGGTGGAGTGCAAAATTTTATAGCAAATTATCGTCGATTTATAATTAAAAAGTTATATATAAGGACATATATTGTAAACTTGCATCGGGTATCTAAAATCTCAGAAACGTCCGTTGAAAAAAAATATTAGAAAATCGAGCTATAAATTACCACTGTAGCTATTTTTGTTTTATATTTTCTCACTAAAATTACAGCCTTTTAGGATGTGTGTGGTGTTATAGATCCGTCTGTGTACATTACCCTCATAGACCGCGTCTATGTTTAATTTTAACACAAAAGCGATATTCAAATCCCATCCCATTGGTTTTCACTAAAACAGAGATTCATCTAATTTTTTATGAGATCTAGTAGGCATTAAAATAACACCGTGTACCTTTAGTAAGAGCTGTGTAGGCGACCTTGGCGGCGCTCAGCTTTGATGCTCTCTTCGTGTTTCTTTCTTTGCCCGGATAGCTTTCACCTTTTCAGGAGCAAATCCAAGATTTAATTATGATCAGATTATGGATTGCCATAACACAATTTTTCTAACTTTTAGACGTACATATAGGTCGCACGGACCTGAGATGTGAAACGTCGAAACAAAACGAGGTAGATGGGGTGGGCCGGTTTTATGTGTCGAGTAAACCGGTACAACAAGATCCATCTCCAAAGCAAGTTGTTGTAGCAAATTTTTGTATAAACAATCTGCACCCTGAATCACAAACTACAAAACAAGAGTCATTGAAATAACAAAGTAACACGAACATAATAATTTATAGACATAGTTTAAGAATCTAACTTCTTGTGCTCCATTTTCCTCCTGTGATAACGCCGTGAAGGCAACTTTAGCAGCTGTTTGTTGTGACGCTTTTTTGGTTGTGCAAAACCCAGGTCCCGGATAAGCATTTCCATCAACGGTAACTTGTGATCTGAAGAGACGATCATGTGGAGGGCCTAGTTCTTCAAGCATAGAATAGATAGGGGGAGCAAAGCCCATCTTTAGAACAAGGTTCTGAAGCTCCGTTTTGTATAGATTTTCCATTTCTGATCAAAACACATTAATAGAGTATCACGTTAATCATGAGCTTAGAAAACTAGAATTACATACTTAGATCTTTAAAGGCAATTGTTTTAGGTCACAAAATTGAACTCTCTAATATCAATCAAATCACATCACATAGAAATAATAATAAAATAAAAAAAACTTAAAACTTAAAAAAAAAGAACCAATCAACTGGATCGATCATTTGTGTGCATGAATGCTCACAGTTTATATTTTAAAAAGAAAAAAGAAAAAAAATCATCAATGCGAGAATCAACGAAAACCAAAAGTAAACAGCAAGACTCTGAAATCAGAACATCGAGGAGTTTAGGTACTAAATGCGGAGCAGATTAAGGCATGCGTTTGATTATCGTCGTTCAAAAATAAACTTGAGAACTTCGAAACAAGTTAAGATGGAAAAACTCACCTGCTGCTTGTTATGTGCTGAGAAACTTGAGAACTGTTTGAGGTAGATAAGGAAGATGAGATTCAAGGTACTTAAAATGATTAATAGTTATTCTTACTAGGGAAATGAATTAGGCCTAGGGAGACCTAGCTAGGGAGAATTCTTTCTTTTTATGGTATTAGGGCAAGGGGTATACCCCGTTATCCTGTGTTAAATATCTATGTGGCATTTTATCACTGCGCTAAAACCATCCCTTGTCTCCGTGAATTGACGCCACCGAGTGATTCCGCCAAAAGTTTGGCGCATGAAATGTTGGCATGAAGAAACCTCTCCTCACCTCTCCTCCATTATGCTGAGATACGTATCTTTATTTTTAATATATAATAATTTGATTGAATATTTATTTTGGTTAGAATCTGGTTTTCCTCACATAACTTTTGTATGTTAACATCTTTAAAAAAATAAATTTTGAATACTTTTTTTTTCTGAACACAATGGTATAAGTTTGAACGAAAACGAACTAACTTTTTTATAATTATTTTTTGTCTCGTGAGCGCTTTTTTGATATGTTTGTCTTATCGTAAGATAATTGTACTTTTTGACATGTTATTGAACACCTTAGTGAATACGAACGATAATTTGATAATTTTATAGTACTTTTATTAAATTTATTTAATGTCTCAAGAGCGCTTTTTTTTAATATTTGTAGTTTTTTATCAAGTAATTTATGTTTTTAATTTAATGTCTTATTTATTAATTTGAAATTAAAAAAGAAAAAAAAATTAATACAATATTCCTTAACACCACACCATATAACATGGAGTGTACACCATCCATGTTATATAGTGTTAACAATCCAGTCATCGCTGACGCGGCGCTGGTTAAAGTTTAACACCACATGGGTATACCACATTCCTTAAGTAAAAGTCTACTACTTTAATAATATTTTGTATTATATATTAATCATCTCATATTTTTATAAGATTTTGATACGTATAAATGTATTTTTAAAAGATATTTTGATTAAAGAAAGTTTTAGACCAATGAGGTATGTAAAGACGTAATTAAATTATGCATTTTAATTATTGTATCGTATTTTTACTGTGGGACCAATCAAACCTGATCTGAATCTTATCCGATTCAAATTTTTTAATGTTTGTTTTTTAAAAAAATTGTGCCCCACACTCAATAAAATTTCTGGAGCCATTAGGGGAAGCGGTATGGTAGCCACATGGCTTGGGGGAGCCATGCCCACTACCCAATCATAAGATGCCAACTCAAATTTGGGTATGTAAGCCCCTTGGAGCCAAATTGAGAAGGTATGGAAGCCCCTTGGAGCCATGTGGTTCCCTTCTTGGAGCACACGCCAAATCATAACAAATCATCATCAAATCACCCGGCTCAACCTGGCTTGGGGAAGCCACTTGGAACCGCTAAAGTAAAGCCTAGATGGGGAACCGCTACACGCGGTATGGTGAGCCACACGGAGCCACCCGGCTCCCCTTGGAACCGGCCTCCGGCTCCCAACCATACCGCCTCCCCTTAGCCAACTCTACCCTTACTCTTTTTCTAACCGTCAAAACTCTGTGAAGTTTCCACTTTACCTTACCGTGTACTTGTTATTGAGATGTGGGTAACCTCTGGTACAACCTACCTCTATTGACCTGCTCCCTGAAACACTACATGCACTGTCAGTCTGTCACATATCACTTTTCCATCCCACAAGCCATCACTCTTTTTTCTCCATATATCCTTATTTAAAAACTTCCAAATCTTATACATAGTATATTTTTGGCGCCTCTCCATTTATAATTAATTAGAATGTATATCAACTAAATTAATAAGTTTTAATAAGTTATTAAGTTCTCATAATGTTAAAAGATCAAGAGAAAATTCAATTAGAAAATTATTAATTAAACTTATACACACAAAATTGAAAACATATACATATATGTATATAATTAGATTTAATAATAAGTTTCACTTGTATTCGTCGTTTATGCATTTATGAATGACGACTAATATATATGGGCTTCTAGTTTACAAAACTCATCCCAAATCCTTGGTTATTTGTCAAGTAAGTTACTTAATATATAGATTGGTTTGATGATGTATTTAAAACATCGATTGACGCATTCCAGATGTTGACATATGTTTCCATGGAACTCAAATGTTAGGTTGCATGCTAGTATTTGTGTGTTTAGGGTAAAGGCAATACCCTTCCCGATCCAATCGGGAAGGTGAAAACGGGGAAAATCGGGGAAACGGGATCACGAGGAAACCATTACTTGGCTGCTCGGGAAAAATCGGGGAAAGGGGAATTCGGGATCGGGAAGGTTAACATGGGGTTGGGACCCCGATTTTTTCAAGAGAGAGTGGGAGAGTGTGGAAGGTTTTTATGGGGTGTTTGGGAGAGTGGGAGAGTGGGGAAACCATTACCCACAAAATGGGAAAAAATAGGAAGGGGTGGGGAATGATGAGGTGGCACCAAAAATGGAGTGGGGGATTGGGGAAATGGGGAAACCATTGCATTTAACCTTAGTAAGAAAATCATGGTGGGGGTTTACTCTCCAACTCAATTTCGTATGTGGGTATATGTGATGGTGGTTTGGTTGCTGAATTATGTGAAAATAACACTTGGTTTGTAGTAATAGATGTTAAATTCATGATTTTGATATGCACACATGATGTTGAAGTTATAAATGGGTTAAATGATGAGTAGAGTTTATATTGATAGTTGGTTAGATATGATGCACGCCACTTGTTTGATAAAGGGTTCTTATAGAGACACCCCCTTTTTTGTAATACACCACCTTAAAACGTGAAGGATAGGGCTATCCTTCACGTATAGTGGGAGTGTAAAAATAAATTCTCACATTTAGTCAGCAAGTCCAGTCAACTGACAGAGTTTGTCGGAAGTTTTTTAGTCTTCACGTAAATGCTCACGTTTAGAGCCCTTCTTCAACCCTCAAAACAACAAATGCTCACGTTTAGAGCCCTCCTACACCCCAGATGACTGTTTTCTTATCCTTCACGTACAGAGCTATACGTGAAGGTTAGGTTTAACTAATATTTTTTTTACTTATAAATCACTTGATATTTTAACGTCAAACATATTCTAATAAATTCTAATAACAAACATGTACTAATAAATCCTAATAATAATATATTCTAATATAGTTGGTTCCAGTTTGACTCTCGTATGCTCTTAGTAATCATATCTATCATTACTTTTAAATATTATTATTATTATAATTATTATTACATATACGTACAATAATTATATTATTTATATTATTATTATAGCAATTAGTATTTTTATTGTTGAGTTAATCTTTTAAATAATTTTAGGTTACAAAAAAAAATTATACTTAACGTGGACGCTCATCCGTGGGGTATAGGTGACTGAAACTATGGTGTTGAGCTGCCGTGTAAATAGCAAAGGTCAAGTATGGAGGAAAAAATGGGTCACGTATAGGCCTTAGGGTGACGTGTGGAGGTAAAAAAAGGGTCACATATAAGGCTAATGGTGACGTGTACAGCTCCCATTTAAGATGTTTAGCTCCCAATTAGGCCTATACTCCAGCTTTATATTTGTATTTACATGTGTAATTATACCATAACGTGCCTAAATACATCGACATAATCATACGATATAGATACGTTGCTATTATTATCAAGCATATATAGACGATACGATTGTCTATTATTATTATTAGAAGATACACGCATACATACATAAACATACTCATACGATATCGATACAAATAAACCACACACATATAAAAACACAAGACTCATACAAATAAACTTAGTATGCTTTCATATATACATACATATAGTCACATTAATGCAAGTCTATTCATACATACATACATACATACATACATACATACATACATACATACATACATACATACATACATACATACATACATACATACATACATACATACATACATACATACATACATACATACATACATACATACATACATACATACATACATACATACATACATACATACATACATACATACATACATACATACATACATACATACATACATACATACATACATACATACATACATACATACATACATACATACATACATACATACATACATACATACATACATACATACATACATACATACATACATACATACATACATACATACATACATACATACATACATGCATACATACATACATACATACATACATACATACATACATACATACATACATACATACATACATACATACATACATACATACATACATACATACATACATACATACATACATACATACATACATACATACATACATACATACATACATACATACATACATACATACATACATACATACATACATATAGTCACATGTATACGAACGAGTCCATGGAACAATACTGTTGGTAATGTTGTATGTATTACGTGCATCTACACAAACGTATATTATTACTATGATTATTGTAGTAATATTAATGTTATTATTATTAGAGTGGTCGAAATATACGATGAACATTGTAATCAAACGTAAAATATTAAAATTTAAATAAACTATTACATGTATGAAATTTAATAAGTAGTTTGGAGATTATTATTTGTTTCTTATTATTACTATTACTTTTATTATTTTATTACTATTATTTATTATTATTATTATTTTTTTTTTTCAACGGTGCGTTGTAACGTGAAATCTGTATGTGCACTATTTTCTGTTATTTTTCGACATAAAAAAATAAACATAACAATCAATATTTTCTTACAAAAATAATTTCTTAAATCTAAAAAAAATGTAACTTTTATATCTAAAAAATGTAACCTTTTAAGTAAGACCTAAAATTTATTAGTCTTATAAAACCATATGAATAATTTAAGCAATTAAATTAACTAAACCTGAATAAATATAATTTTAAATGGAATTATATATCTTTTTTATTATATTCTTTTAAAATTTCATTTTGTAAAAAAAATGGTAAACTTTATGAGCTGTACATAAGTTATACGTTATCAAATAGTAACCTACTACCTCCCTGGGGAAAGATCTATAGAAAACCAATAATTATCCAGAAAACCAAAAAACCAACCTTTTTTTCTCTATAACTTCTTTATATATTAATATTTTTTAAAAATAATTTCACCAAAAATTCTATAATTTTATTAGCTTTATTTATGGGAAAAAAAAAATTAAAAAATAAAAAGTTTAGTGATTTTTTATTATTGCATCATGCAATAGTACCAATAGTATTGCATAATGCATTATAATTAAAACTACTTAAAAACAAGAGACTTAACTTAAATATGAATGTGGTTTATGCGAATAATGTAAAAAACAAAGAATTGACATTCATAAACCAATTTTATATTATTGTTGCATAGTGCAATATTAATTTCAAACTAAAATTCGAATTTTATTTTATTTTTAAAAAAAACTCGAAAACGTTTTTAAAGTTTTTTCTTTTTCCAATATTCTTAAAATCATGAAAGAAACATATAAAAAAAGTTTAAAGAAAAATAATTTTTTTCCTTGGTTTTTTGGTTTTTTATAAAATATTGGTTTTCTATAGAACCCAACCCATTAGTTAATTATATAATTATATATTATATAATTATATATTATATAATATATAATATATGATTATAAAAAAAGTAAACTTTTTTATAAGTTATACATAAGCTATGTATCATCAAATAGTAACTTACGATTCCCTTAGTTAATTAAATTCTTATTCTTATTATATATATATATATATATATATATATATATATATATATATATATAGGGTCAGGTTCATTGTAGACCCCTTAAAAAAGTGTAGACCCGTAGACCCCTTTATTTTTCTATAAAACTCAGTAAAAGTTATAAAACTCATTGCTCATGATTTTGGTGTGCTTTTTTATTTTTCATTTTTTTTATGGGATACGTTTTTAATAACAAAAAAAACCTAGAAAGTTGTTGAAGACATTGAAATATAATTTTTGTTAAAAAAAATTATATTGTTTCATAAAAACTCACTAAAAATTATAAAACTCATTGCTCTTGATTTTGATTTGTTTTTTTTTTGTTTTTTACTTTTTTATGCGATAAGTTTTTAAAAACCAAAAAGAAAACTTAGAAAGTTGTTGGAAACATTGAAATACAATTGTTGTTAAAAAAATTATATTGTTCCATAAAACTCACTAAAAATTATATTATTTCATAAAACTCACAAAAAATTATAAAACTCATTGCTCTTGATTTTGTTTTTTTTTTTGTCATATTTCTGTCTTTATATTTTAATTGAGGGTTTATTTCTAATGTTCTTAGTTTTTTTATTATTTTTTATTTTCTTAAATTGAAATTATAGTTTTCAGTGAGTTTTATAGAATGTCTATTTTTAAAGTTGCGGTGAGCTTTAAACACAATGAGTTTTAAACACAACAGGGAGTTTTTAAACTTAATAGTGAGTTTTATAATTTTCAATGAGTTTATAGAACATCAATTTTTAAAGTTGTAGTGAGTTTTAAACACAATAGTTTTTAAAACTCAGCAATGAGTTTTATAATTTTTAGTGAGTTTTTATAAAACAATATAAATTTTTTAACAACAATTATATTTTAATGTCTTTAACAACTTTCTAGGTTTTCTTTTTGGTTTTATAAAACTTATCGCATAAAAAAAAATAAAAAAAAATAAAAAAAAAAGCAAATCAAATCAAGGGCAATGAGTTTATAATTTTTAGTGAGTTTTATAGAACAATATAGGGGTCTACGGGTCTACACTTTTTTGAGGGGTCTACAATGAACCTTTGACTATATATATATATATATATATATATATATATATATATATATATATAGGGTTAGGTTCAAATGAAAACTTTTTTCTTTGAGAACTTTTGAGAACCATTCTGAGCGACTAATTTTCAGGGGGGAGGCATTCAAATTCATAGGGGGGGGATTTCCTTATATATAACTTGTGGCTCAGAATAGTTCTCAAAAGTTCTCAAACCCAATTGGTTCTCAAATGATCCTCTCCCTATATATATTTATATATATATATATATATATATATATATATATATATATATATATATAGTGAAAAGTTCATTGTAGACACCCCCATAAGTGTAGACGGGTAAACACCCTTTTTCACCATTAGATCTCTTGATCTAATGGTTGTGATTAATTTTCTTTTTTTTTCTTTTTTCTCATTAATTAGAAACTTTCACATGTGAAAAAGAGCTATTTCACATGCGAAAGTGTCTACAATGAACCTCACCCTATATATATATATATATATATATATATATATATATATATAGGGTAAGGTTCATGTGAAAACAACTTTTATTGCGAAAACACGAAAACAAATATTAAAACCTCTATAACTTTTTCATACGTTAATATTTTTTAAAACAAATTGCACCAAAATCCTTAAAATTATGTTATCTTTAGTTCTGGAAAATTTTTTTAAAAATCAAGTTTTTTTTAAAAAAATTATTATTGCACAGGTGCAATAATGTTTTTTTTGTTATTACTGCACATATGCAATAATAATTACAACATTTATAACTTTTTCATATTTTAATTTTTTTTATAAAAAGTTGCACCATAAATCTTATAATTCTGTTATCTTTAATTCTGGAGAAAATAAAAAAAATTCAACGTTTTTTTTTATTTTTTTATTATTGCACATGTGCAATAATAAATGGGAAAAAGACGAAAATAGCCGTCTTGACCACAGTTGGACGAGAATAGCCATACCCACGGTCGCCTAGCACCCCCCATATACGGTCGTCCGACCGTGCAAATGAGCGAATCAGAAGATGACACCTCATCAATCCACGGTCGGATATTCATGTGTCCAAGGTCGTCCGACCGTACGATAGCCCTCAACGACCGTGCATCAATTCTTTCTGCAACGGTCGGGCCGACCTTCTGACAGCCATGTCGGAGTCGCCACGACCGTGAATTTTTTTTTAATTCTAAATTCGTTTAATTATACGGTCGTGTAGGCGAAGGTCGTCAGCGACCGTGTCTAAAGTCGTCCGACCGTGGGCTTATATTTATTTATTTTTTAAATAAAAAATCAAATATTCTTTATATTTATTAATTTATTTTTTACTTTTTTTACTCACTTTAATTAACTCTGTAAATAGGAGGTAGTTCACCCTATCACTTCATGCATACACAACTATCAAATCCAAATAAAATAATGTAGAGAGTTGTGAGTTGTGTGACTTTGAGTGATGTGGTAAATGTTTAAAAATAAATAGTTTTAATTGTTTTAAAAATAAAAATAATTTTAATTGCTTACACGGTCGGGCGACCGTGGGTTTCTCGAGCGCGACCGTGCAAATACACTGTCGTGGCGACCGTGACCGTTGTGTCAGACGGTCGTCCCGACCGTTGCAGAGAGAATGACAAACGGTCGTCGATACTAGACGCACGGTCGTGCCGCCCGTGAACATTCAGTAACGTGGCACGCGATAATTTAGTGGGATCAGACGGTCGTACGACCGTGGTTGTGCGGCCAGGACGACCGTGGATGGTGGCTATTTTCGTCCAACCGTGGTCAAGACGGCTATTTTCGTCTTTTTCCCTTTTTTATTATTGCACATGTGCAATAATATTAAAACCTTTATAACTTTTTCATACGTTAATATTTTTCATAAAACATTACACCATAAATCTTATAATTCTGTTATCTTTAATTCTGGAAAAAGTTAAAAAAAAAATAACGTTCTTTTTGTTGACATTGCACATGTGTAATATAACTAATACGTATTATTGCACATGTGCAATAATAAAAAAATCACGAAATTTTAAATGTTTAATTTTTTTTTCCAGAATTAAAGGTGACATAATTTTAAGACTTTTGGTGCAAATTTTTTTATAAAATATTAACGTATGAGGGAGTTATAGAGGTTTTAATATTTGTTTTCGTGTTTTCGCAATAACATCTTGTTTTTATTTGATCCTTCCCCTATATATATATATATATATATATATATATATATATATATATATATATATATATATAGGGGAGGGTTAAAATAGAAACCTTGTTTAGTTAAGGAAACCATGAAACCCAAATGAGAGGCCCTGGTTCATCCACATCAACCTTTTCTATGATAAAGAAAAGGGCAAAAGAGTCTTTTACTCACCTGCAACTTCCTCCTTCTCTCTGACAAGATCTTCCTCCTCTTTATACGATTTCTGATTTCTGTACATCCTTCTACCTTACTTGTTTAAAATCAAAAATTAGGTTTTCATCTTTTCCAAGACAATAAAGTAATTGTCATGTCAAGAAGGAACAAGACTTTCCTTCCAAAAAATTCTCTCTCAATACCTTTCTTCCATTTGTGTAAAATCCCTGTAACTTAATTGTCTAGAAAGATTTAGTTTTTGTCTTTTCCAAGACAATAAAGTAATTATCATGTCAAGAAGAGTTTCCCTCCAAAAAATTAGATCTCAATACCTTCTTTCCACCCATATTTAACTATACCATCTCTGGGGTCTCTACCATCTCTATCAATGAAAACACACAACTCCTCAGAGAATTTAATGGACTCACCAGTTAGGGTTTTTCCATTAAATTTTGAAGACCATGAATCATTAACTTCGCCGTTAACAACCATGGGAGAAGAAGCAATAGTTGAAAACACCGACACAGAGTCAATAAATGAGAATGAAGACACTGACACAGACTCCATGAATTCGTATGGAGACCCAGACACAGACTACATTAATGCCAATGAAGATATGAGTGAAGGTTATATATTTTGTTTTCTTGTGTTTAATTCTGTCCCTTTATAACTTCCACTCATTAACATTTATTGTTTTGTTTGTTTTTTTTCTTGAAAATAATCAACAGACATCTTAAATGAAGAAGACAATGTAGCTGAAGTCGATACTTCTGAAATATACATATCACCAAACGGTACGAGAATGTGGTTTCCGAAGATGGAAGATAGGCTGAAACCAGTTGAAGGTACTTGTTATCCAGATTTGAAAGCTGTTCTCCTAATGTACAAAGAGTATGCACTAGCTGCTGGGTTTTCGGTTAGAATAAACCAAGGTAAAAAAAAGGATGATATAGTTGTGCATAAGTATTTTAGGTGTAACAGAGCTGGCAAACCTCAGGGCCAAAAAATTTATAACTCTGAAACCAAAATCAGGCAAAGTACTTTTAAGAGTACGAATTGCATGGCTCATATCTCTGTTAGCTTGGTTAAGGGTAAATCTAATTATTGCCTGTTGAAGTTTGTCGAGGGACATAACCACTCCCTAGTTGATGGTTTTAACAATGATTTAAGTAAATCATCTTGTATGCTTCCCTTTTCAACAAAAGAGTTCATCCACAACATGAGCTTGAACAGTGTTGGTCCTGTTAGAGCTCATCGTATGATGGTTTCGATGATGGGCGGGCACCATAATGTGAACGGCACCCCTAGTGATTTCAAGAATTACAGTAAAACCACTAGATTGTTCATTGGTAATAGAGATACACAGCTTTTACTTAATCGTTTAAAGGAAAGGTCTAGGGATATCAAAGAATTCTACTTTGATTATGAGGTTGCTGATGGAAAGCTGAGGAGTTTGTTTTGGGCGGATGAAATTTCAAAGGTTAATTACAAAGCATTTTCAGATGTTCTTGCTTTTGATGCCACGTACCAAACCAACAAGTAAGATTATTAGTTGTATATGAGTATCGTATATAATGTTGCATATGTAACATACTACTTATTTAAAAACAATTGATAAGTTACATATGTAACTAATTGTGTCTAGGTATAAAACAGCTAAATTTAAATATTTTGTACTTTTTTATACAGGTATGACATGATTTTCGTTCCATTCACGGGGGTGGACAACCATAAGCGTTGTGTTACTTTCGGAGCAGGTTTACTGTCAAATGAAACCACTGAATCTTACATTTGGCTACTTGAAAATTTTGTAAAGGCTCATCAGAAGCAACCAACTCTGGTTTTAACAGATCAGGATCCTTCAATGAGAAAAGCTGTTTTAAGGGTGTTAAAACAATCTCGCCACAGGTTATGCATGTGGCATATAATGAAAAAGCTCCCTGCAAAGGTACTTTATTTTTAGTAATGTGTTACATATCTAACATTTTTTTATGCAACCTGCAATATATTAAATGTTACATGTGTTACAAATTAACATGTTAGCTTGCTACTTAAAGACATGGGATAATTGATATTTTAAATATTAAACATATATTCATGCAAGAATAGGAACAAATTGTATACTTCATATGTGATGTGTGAAAACTTCTAACTGTTATATGTGATAAAATTTGCATGCAAGTGAAAAACATGCTATATTTGAAGTGTGACATATGTAACTAAGGTGTCTGATGTAACTAATTACAAGTTTAAATTTTGAACGTAATAGTGGTGTTATTTGAACTTACATTCAATTGTTATGAATTGTTTTTGAAGATACATGCGGATGTACTGAAAAACACAGACCTGAGATCAAGTATTCATCGATTGGTTTAGAGCACATATATACCAAAAAACATAAACTTTTGAGAATAAATGGATGGATTTAATTGAGAGGTATGCACTACAGAAAAATGACTGGTTGGCAGAAATGTATGAAATTAGGGACAGATGGGTTCCGGCTTATTTCAGAAAAATTCCAATGTGTTGTTTGTTGAGGACTACTTCTGTTTGTGAGAGTTCGAATTCATCTTTCAAAGTCAACTCCACAAGTGCCAATACCTTGGTCCAGTTCATGCTCTGTTTTGAAACCAGAATTGAGAGTGAGAGGTATAGACAAAGATGTGCCGATTTCAAGACTAATACAGTTGCATACTATTCAGAAGAAGACATTCCAATACTAAGACATGCATTTGAAAGGTATACTAATACCATATTCCATGAAGTGAAGCGAGAAATTACTGAGGGGAGGTCTTATTGTTATATAAGTCACTGCGAAATGGAAAATGGAGTTTACACCTACTGGGTTAGTCAAAGAATCAAAGGTGATACAAGGGTGAATACATTCAAGGTGTGTGTATACTATTTTATTCAGTTTATTAAGTTTTTATACAAGACTTACATGAATACTTATTACATATGTAACATCATGATAATTGATTGTTGAATACGTAACAATGTTCTATATAACTTATGTACTGAATTATATAAAATGTTTTATCCTGGTATTTTTGTAGGTAAAGTTTGATCATGTGGAGACTACAGCCCTTTGTTCATGCATGTGCTTTAATAAAATCAGGTATTTATGTAGCCACGTGTTTTGTGTTTTTCGGGTTTGCCATATTGAAGAAATCCCATCAAAGTATATTATGAAACGTTGGAGTAAAAAAGTTCTCCAAAAAGAAGTTTACGCGATTGATAACAGGTATGGCGTTAACAGCAGACCAGGGAGTGTGATGAAGAAGGAGATAATTAAAATAGTTACTGAAT
>JBCNJP010000002.1:1899172-2084183 GCA_039602395.1 Deinandra increscens subsp. villosa
CGGAGCTTCTTAAGCTGAGCTTTTTTAGTATTACCATGTGTCCCAAAATCACAGTCAAAAATCTCATTCCTACCAAAGTATTTTTCCATGTGTCTCATAGCGAAAATGGGATTTTCGATTGAGGAAGCTTTTGTAGCCCGTCAATTTTAACCCTTTGAATTTGACAATGTAAAATCTTCTCCGCTTTGGGGTGGTGGATGTTCTCCAAATAACAAGTAAAAATGTATTTCTGCAATAAGAAAATATTAATGTGTAACAACTGTGAGATAGTTACATATGTAACACTATACCGTATAACATTAAATTTTTTCATCTTACCATCCTGTATGCGGAGTCCTTGTTGAAGTACGAATCATCATCAATTCAACTGATCAAAGGTTTTTTCTCAGGGAAGCTATCAATGACAGATATTGCTGGATACTTCAATTCAAATACAATAATGTAGTAGACATCAGCATCTTTAATTGGAAAGAATACCATGTCTACTCCCTTTAACTCAGGGTTGATGTTATTTTTCTTAAAAAAGCAATACAAGTAGGTCATAACCTTTTCCATCTTCTCATTTAAATTAAAAGAAGTCCCATATATCGTCCATTCGTCCTGTTGGAAAATAATAAAATATTAATCTTTTCTTTGAATTATAAGATGATGTATTCTCTAAAAAAATATACTTACTATGATGTTGGGGGGGGGGGGCAGAAATAACGAAATGGGGATGCATCCGACCGTTTCTTCTCATCGTAATTGAGGACATCAACAAAGGCATCAAGTACACGGGTATTCAGAATTTTATCATAATTCAAAGATTTCATGATTTCCGTCTCAGCTTCAACATGTGTGGCACTGTAATAAACTAGATCGCTACATGGGAAAGATACAAACGTTATGAGATATGGGACTGGAAAAATGTAATTTTATAATTTCGAATACTTTAAGAAATACCTATTCAACAGAATTTTTTCTTTATTCTTTGTTGCATTCTTTCTCATGCTATAAGAAAAAAATACAATTTAAGTGATGTAACAAAATATGATATGTAACATATGTTAAAACGATGATAAAGAATTATGACATACTTTTGTGGGGTGGGTGGATGAACTTTCATTATAATGTCCCACAACTTTTTTTCCTCCTTAGTAAATGCGGTTTCAAGAATCACTCCCCCATCAAAATAAGGGGATCTCAAAGCACTATGCAGAGGTGGCTGCCTGAATGGATTTATCCTTTTAGAGTTCAGCTGTTCAGCAACTTCTTGAACTTTTTCCAATGTGGGGACCGCAGATATGGGTTGGACCTGCATGGCTACTACAACTTCGCCTTCTACAAATATTAAATTGTTAATTAAATAAATGATAAAATTAGAATGTTAGCATAAAGTTTTTTACATACCTGGTCCTGTTAATGTAACATGTTTGACCCCATCCATTGAATTGGGGATACCTGTGGGAATTAATAAAAAGTTATGGAAAGAAGAAGACGTATTATGCAGTAAATCTAACATAAGTAATTATGGGAGAGATAGACTACACTTACCAGCTTTGGGGGTATGTATGGGTGTGTAAGGTACAATAGAATCACATAAAAGTTCCTCGGTGTTACCTAAAAAAAATAATAGATTATTACAATGTACAAGTATATAAATGAAAAAGAAATTGATAAAATAATTTATAAAAGAAAAAATTGATTTGAATTTAATTGAGGGGGAAACCTGAAGTTGTAACTACATCTTCCGTGGGAAACAGAGTACGTGGAGTTACAAGATATGTTTCCTCCCAACTTTCATTGTGTGTTGCGTCTAAAAAAAATGGATTAATGTATTTCATTATTAAAAAAACAAATGAAAAACACCTACTTAATGAAAACAAGGTAAAATGGTGAATATAATGTATACCGGCAGTCAAATCAACCAAAACATGAGAAATAATATGATTAGGGTGAACACCGTGTGTGCAGTGCATATCTTGTTGGTTCGTCAGGAAAGTTGTAGAGCAACCTATATTGGAAATGTGGATTAGTAAATATGGTTATTTACTAATATTGTGAAAAATATAACTGCCAAGGTGTCCATGTGTTGATTGAGGGGATCTTACTGTTATGAGGATCATCAGATTGAAGGGGGGAGGGGTTTGAATTTGACTAACACCCACACTCCAGTTAGGACCGTCATAGGTAGCTATGGATAATAACGAAAATGAAGGTGGTAAAATATGTACCAATTATAGTAAAAAAAATAACGTAAGTTACATTATGATAAACAAAAAAAATGGTGTTTATGAGAGTCGGATACCTTGGGCTCGGGAACACTTACTCTCCATAATTTTACCTTCCAGGAATGGAGGTGATGAATTTAGATTTAAATGATGGCTAGAACTGGGATCATCTACATTAAACATGTAACAATGATATTAAAAAAATAACATAAGTTACATTAATATAATAAAAAAAGTTGGAATATATTATATACGGATAACTTTGGCTAGATATCACTTACCGCCAAAATTGTTTACATCCAGAATTGCAGGTGATGAATTTAGATTTAAATGTGGACTACAACCGAGATCATCTACATTCATTATGTAACAATGATATTAGAAAAATAACATAAGTTACATTAAAATAATATAAAACCTATTGCTTATTATATACGGATACCTTGGGGGGGGGGGTGATTGAGATATGACAGACTTCTGTTGAACAAGAGACACTTTGCTTCCGACATCAGTGGCTGCAAAAGAAAAGAAAATAAATTGATGATGGGGAGTAAAATGAGTGTATTAATCATGAAGTTAAAAAATGTTAAAAGGTTATAAAACCTACTGTTCTGAATTATTGCATCATGGGCTGTGTTGGGTGAAGATTGATTACCATGTGGAGTAAAATCCACATGGTCATTATCATTACCTTGTTCATTGTGAACATCATTACCATCTTCAATGTCATCGGATTCTTCATTATCAACATCATTAACGTCTCTACTTATTTTGTCATCATCATTCATTTCTTCGAATGCATCGCCTTCTTGGGTAAAGTCATCATCCACCTCATCATTGTAGTCACCTTCTTCATTTCCAACATCATTCACATCTTCGTTGTCATCGGCTTCTTCATTGGAAAAATCATTAGCATCTTCATTATGATGATCTCCATCATCGTCATCAAAATCATTTTCATCATGATCTTCATCTTCGGTGTCATCAGCTTGATTTTCCTTATGATGTTCAACTTCATTTTCCATATCATCTTCATCGTCGGTTTCATCGGCTTCTTCTGATCTTTCTGTATCATGTTCATTTTCCATATCATCATCATCTTCGATGTCATCAAGTTCATCTTCGTTATGATCAGATTGAACTGGGATATCAGCTACGGAAAAATCTTCTGGATAATTGTTTTGCAGTTTAGAAAAATCATATAAAAATACAAACAACAAAATGACATGTAATATATAATAATGAATAAGTAAACATTACCTTCGGTCCATATCATATGAGATTTAAAAAAGGAGTCATATCTCTCTTTTAATGAATGCGCTTCAACAGAATGAGGGAACATGTGAATAAGCTGGTTCAATGAGTTGTCAAGCTTTTCTTTTGCATTTTGTATAATCTCAAAATTCTTTTCAACTTCTGAAACATTATCCTAAAAAAACAGAAATACGAAAACTTTCAAAAAGTTACATATGTAACAGTTAGATAATAAATTGCAAAAGCTTTCAAAAAGTTACATATGTAACAGTTAGATAATAAATTACAAAAGCTTTCAAAAAGTTACATATGTAACAGTTAGATAATAAATTGATAGTGTAACATACAGATAGGGTTTCTCCAACAGACAAATCATGTATTCCTGATGAACCATTATCAATGACATTTGAAAGGCCTTTATACTTTCCTTTGCCAAAACCACCATTCTTCATTTCGAACTTTTGCCGACGCTTTTGGTTATCTTTGGTCCAGAAGGTAATGGCATTTTGGTTACGATCAACCTTCATTCCTTTACAATCAAAGCTATCGACATACAAAAGCTGGAAAAACACATAAAAAATATAAAAAAAGGGTAATAATAAAAGGAATATATAGGAAGTAATAGAAAGAAACTAACAATAAGGATTGCAAGGGGTCCATGAAATGAAGAGGTAGTATCCATTCTTCTCCAACCTTTCTTGCAGACTCTGAGAGCATCAATAATATACTCACACCAATTGATGTCAGCCCAATCAATATCAGAAGAAATGTACTTCAGAATTTTTTCCTTAAGGCAACCCAGACTTAAGCATTCAACCAAAACAGACATAAAACAAATTATAAAATCCATCCTAAAATTAAATGTATCTCCATCTGGGGAACTTTGAATGTGGTCAACCAATTGTCTAGGGGAAACAAAACGGCCAGGATAAAGCTTCCTGCACGCATCAACAGCTGGATCTCTCTTCTTCAATTTTTTTGCATAAAATTTTTTACTACCCATAGGAACACCCATTAATTTGTGAATGGAGGGGCTATCAATCTTCAAGCACCGCGAACCAACTTTGATGACCATTTCTTTTGGACGGAATTTGTCAACAACATAATGTGCCAACTGGGCAGTCACCCCATCAACCTTCCAACTCAATAACTGACCAAATCCCATACTCCTGACAGCAGCCCTTTGCTTTGGTTTCAGAATGGCAATGCACCTATTGAACTGTGCAGGCGATGACCTAGTCCTAATGCCAAACCATTTAGTAGTTATAGGCTTGGGAGGGGGGGGGGATCAGACTTGGGGACATCATCAGGCTTGTTAGATATATTAGTTTTGGAAGATTTACTTTTCTTGCCCTTTCTGTTTGATACGTCAGGCTTGGGAGGCTTGTTACACTTTGGGGCTGTTGGAACATAAAATGAAAAATTTGTTAATCTTATAAATGAAACATATGTTGTAACAGAAATGTAAGGCATGTTAGATTTACAATTAAACATGGAACGGTACAAAACTGTACAAATATGAATTAGGACATAATTTAACATATGGGAGTTTTTACATACCCTTTGGGTATGTAATAGCTTCAAGAATGTTACATACGTTAGAAATTAGCTATGTTAGAACTCACAAAACTGTAAAAATATGAATTAGGAAATAATTTAACATATGGGAGTTTTTACATACCCTTTGGGTATGTAATAGCTTCAAGAATGTTACATACATTAGAAATTAGCTATGTTAGAACTCACATTTTAACTTTCCCTTGAAAGTCTTCAGGGTCATCATATAAGGGTCTTCGGGAGAGGACATGGAAATCACAACAGGGGAGGCTGTTTAGAAAAAAAAATATATAAGGTTATAACAAAAAAACAAAGGGGGGAATACAAAAATATTATACTACGTTAATGAGTTATCATACCCTTCTTCCTCTTGAAAGGTTTAGTATTTAGTTGAACATCAGGGGAGTCAAGCAAAATGATATTATTTGAAGAGCCTGGAAGTTGAAATGTAAACAATAACAATGAGAGTTACTGACTAGAAAAACATACAAAAAGATGAAATCCATCAACAATTATGAAAATAAAAAATAAACAGATTATGATAATTTAAATACAAAAGGACATAATATTAAGGATGTGAATCTTCGTAAATACCTGGATCATAATTAACTAAACTGAGTGATTGTTCAGAAATGTTAACTGGGGAACTAACATCTTCTGAAGATTGTGAAACTCTTTTCCTGCAAAATGAAAGAAACATCAAATTCTTACATTGTCAATCGACGGGAAACAATAAAGACAAAATACGATTTTAGACTGTGAACGAGAGTTTGGAAGGACGGAGCATTACCGTTTCATTGTTGCTTGGGTAGAAAAGATTGTCTTAAAAGTTGTTGTGACGGTGTCGTGGACTGCCGGAGGAGGGCGGTTGCGGAGAAGGGCGTGGGTGGCTGTAGAAACGCCGGCGACGGGAGAGAACGGAGGGAGTGAGGGTGTTGTAGTGGTGGTGACGGCCAGAGAAGGAGATGGTGGTTGGTGCGTCGTCGGCTACAAAAAACCCTTGGAACCCTTTCTTGTTCTATTACAGTAACTAGAATTGAGGAACCCTAAACCATGTTTGAAATGTGAAAAAAGTAACATACAAAGGAGGATTTGGGAGAAAAGATTGGGGGGAAATGAAATGATGAAATGGCGGTGATAGGAATAGAGTTGGGTGGCAGTTGATTTGACAATGGAGAGAAGTTGAATGGGTCTTTTGGGGGGAAGCAAATATTTTGAGACTATAATACCCTTGAGGCCTTATTTAAAAGTTATATGATTATTAAAAATAATACAAAATGAAACAATAAATATCAGCCATTGGATTGACAAGATGAAGGGTTAAGATGAGGGTTTCATGGTTTCCTTGACTCAACAAGGTTTTCATTTTACCCTTTCTCTCTCTCTCTCTATATATATATATATATATATATATATATATATATATATAATTATAATATAATGAGATCGACAAAATTTATGAAGGTTTAGGCTATTCTGAAAAAGTTAGTCAATATAACTATATAAATTTATAGAATAAGTATGAAACAATATATTGTTAGTATCTCTTAATAAAGCAAAACATATATCTACTCATTATGATATAACTTTTAATGTTTAGATTATTATTGTTGTTACATTTTTTGTCTTTAACATTTATAAACTACAGAATTTGATGCCAAGAACTTATAGTAAAGTATTTAAAACTGATCAAAACTAATAATAAGATTGGTATTGTGGTACGAAGAGATTGTAAGTTAGAAAGAAGAAACTTACCTTCATATAAAGCTTAGAAAAACGTCATAACCATTGAATGTTGATGCGAAGCAATTGTTGAGAAATAAATTTAAAAACATCAAACGCCATGATGTTTTCTACTTTTATTTGTTGATGGGGAAATGAAGGTTTGAGTTTGATTCTTTGTAGGTAAAGAAGATGGATTTAACTTTATTTATAAGAGAAATATGAGAGAAAAATGTTTGGTAGGTGGTTATTAAAGAAATTGAATGCACGGTAGATAGGGAGAACATGGTGGGTGGTTTCATTATTATATTATTGGTTTTCTAAATTTCAAATTTATTGGTACCTGCAAATTACTATAATTATATACAAATTGAAAACATAAGAAATTTTAAAAAGAACGAAGACATGTATGTTAAGCAACAAAACTTGTACGTATATTCTTATATATTGTAGAAAAAAGGGAATGAGGATTTGGTGATTATATTTCAAAAAAGTTTGTATTCTTATATATTGTAGAAAAAAGAGAATGAGGATGCTAGAGGATCGATTGAATACAAATTTGCAATTTAGTTATGTAAATGATGTTATATATTACGTATGTTTGAGTTTATGAGTTGTTATTTTACTAATAGGCAATCGCTGGCAATGCAAGATAATAGACACTCCCAAGGCAACGCTACACCCATAAGCCGAGACCAACACGTAATTCAAAAAAGCACGTCGCGCGCAACGCGCGCTCATAGAAACCTTGTTATATACAAATTGAAAACATAAGAAATTTTAAAAAGAATGAAGACATGTATGTTAAGCAACAAAACTTGTACGTATAAAACCACCATGTATCCATCAATTTCGAGATGCTATCTATAGTAAACAACGTAATTTGGATGAATAATGAAACATATAATCAAACAGTGCATGAAATTGAAGAAAACGACAACTGGTTCTTGTAACCACAATACAATTCTTCACAATCTTGTTAGCCAATGTCGCAGCCCATGGAAACCGGAATTTCCCCTTCGCCATCCCTAGTTCTGACGGCTTCAGTTATTCTGTTCCCTATCTGAAAAACACAACTAGAGGAAGATATTAGAGTTAGGAATTGAGAAGTAAAAGTAGATATAGAAAACCTAATCAGAGATAAAACTTCGATCGTAGATTCGAAGGGCTTCCCCAGATATGATTATTCATGTACATTTAGAAGGAAGTGGCAGACAGATTGCAGACCTCAATAGCCGAAGACGAAGTATCGGCGGGTAAGCCGCCACCGATGACCTGCAGACGCCAGAATCGAAGCAACAGACGGAGAAACGACAGCAGCACGCTACTTCCCGTCACCGCCAACACATGATCTATTTCAAGAGATAAAAAGAATCGGTACCAACTTGCACAATCTCTTAATAAAAATCGAAAATCACAACAATAACCTAAAGCTCCACATCGCACAATTCCTCAACGGACGGTAGCCACATCAATGTCGCCCGGTTGTGCCACCGGATTTCGTCACAAACGACGCTATCCGCAAGTGACCGCCGCCATCAACGACGGAGCAACAACCTTCTCTACGCCGGAAGGCCTCGGAGGACGGTGGATAATGGGAGATGAGGTTCCTCATGTGGATTTTAAGAGTGAGAGAGAGATGTGTGCTTGAGAGATTAAAGAGAGACAGAGAGACATGTATACTTGAAGATAAAAAGTGATCGGAAAAAAATGGGTTGAGAAGATAAAGAGAGAGAGACATGTATGTGATTTATCGCAAAAGATATGGAGGGTTAGTCGGCGGGTTAGGGCAGGGAAGAACATCCCATAGCTGCTATAATATTGTTTGAAAACAACCCATAGTTTGCTTTAATCTAGGTGCAATACAACCCATTGGATTTGGACTCCGACATGTATATATATGAGACAATTTTGACAATGTGGCATACACCGCCCACATCCACAAATCAAAAAAAACAAAGTGGACGGAATAGTAATTAGTAAGAGTACACGTCAGCCTCTTCATTTGATAATAAAGGTCAAGTATCGAGGAAAAAAAGGGGTCACGTATAGGCCTTAGGGTGACGTATGGAGGTAAAAAAAGGGTCACATATAAAGCTAATGGTGGCGTGTACAGCTCCCATTTAAGATGTTTAGCTCCCAATTAGGCCTATACTCCAGCTTTATATTTGTATTTACACGTGTAATTATACCATAACTGGTGTGCATGGATCGGTTTGGATCGGATTTTGGCTAAAACCGAATCCAAATCCGAACTTCGGTTTTTATAATTTTCAAATCTATTCGGATTCGGTTTTTTCGGTTTCAGATATTTCGGTTTTTGGTTTTTTACGGTTTGGATTCGGTTTTTTTTTATTCAAATCCATGTGAAATTTTAGGCTAAAAAACTAATCATATTAAATTTGGGTCTACTCAATTTTCAATTATAGATTAATTGACTACTAGTAGCATTCAAAATAAAACTTTAAAATCCATAACGTTGCAAAATGATCCAATCTCAAACACTTAAACGACATTCAAACAAAGATTAAAGTTGTATAATGATCTAATCTAAGAGACTCAAAGATCCTAATAATAATATATAATATTTTATAATTAAAATTAAAAAATCCTTCAATAATAAATGGATCAGTTTGGTTTTTTCGGATTTTCTTTTAGCTAAAACCAAAATCGATCCGAAATTTTGGATTTCGGAAAAGTTCAATCCAAAACCGTTGGTTTCTATTTGGATACGGTTTTTTCGGTTTGGGTTTTTTTGGTTATTTTGGTTTCAAGTCGGTTTTTTCGGATTCTTGCACACCCCGACCATAACGTGCCTACATACATCGACATAATCATACGATATAGATACATTGCTATTATTATCAAGCATATATAGACAATACAATTGTTTATTATTATTATTATTATTATTATTATTATTATTATTATTATTATTATTATTAGAAGATACACGCATACATACATACACATACTCATACGATATCGATACAAATAAACCACACACATATAAAAACACAAGACTCATACAAATAAACTTAGTATGCTTTCATATATACATACATATAGTGTCACACCCCGAGAAATGACTGAATGTGGGCATGTGACTGATTTGGCATCATGGTCATGGTTACGAATGATTGACTTCTAAATGAATATTTAATTAACCATTTGTCTTTCGAAAATATAAGTCTCAAACATTTATTTAAATATTTAAAACCATGGCAGCGGAAATTAAGTAGTGGTTACATGATAAAGTTTTCAAAAGACAATGTCATGAGATTTATAAACATAACTACCCTAAGGCGTAATGTGTCTAAATCTCCAAAATGAAATGCATGAACACATGGCAGGCAGACCATAATATGACAAGCAGGATCGGAACAGAAAAACATGGAGTTGCAGTCTCTAATCACCTGAGAATTCAAGAATTTAAAAAGTCAACAAAATTGTTGGTGAGTTCACAGGTTTTATGACACTAGAACTGTTGGAAATTATGTTTTTAATTTCTTGAATTGTTGTTGTAAAGATCAATCATGAACCTTGAATTCAAAACTAACTGTTTACCCACTCCTGATGTTCTTCCCCAAGAACACCGAATGACCAGAATAACAAATGTACCCCTTGACTATAACCATGGAGTCATGACTGGAGCGACCAAGTCAGGGCAGGTTCTCTTGGTGGCCGAGAGCAAGAGAGAGAGTTGAGAGAAAAGGTGTGTGTTTCTTGATGTTGTAAGTGATGAAATGAGGAGGTTTTAGTGTTATAAGAAATGGTTAAGTGGTGGTGCGTGGTTCGGTTTTAGGTGAACCGCAAGGGGGGCTCGGTTTGGGTTTCTAGGCCGAGAGAATGAGAGGTGGTGGAGGTGTTTGAGCCAAAATTTGAAATCTCTTGAAATGGTTGGAGAATTGATCAAAATGGGTTGTTATGAGGTGCATAGGAACTAGTTTTTGGGAGGGAGGAGGAGACAAGAATTGTCTCATTTGAATGGGCACAAGCTTTGTTTAATGGTTACTAAGATTGTAGTGTACTCATGGGGGCAAGTTTGTTGTAAATCAAGATGACATGGATTTGGTTACTAACATTAACCCATGGACATTGTTTGGGATCTAGGTAGCAAAAACATATAGACATGTGTTCATAGGAAGTTTCATCCAACCAAGTTTTTAAATGGTTTGGTTACACGAACAATTAGTTAAAGGTTTGTTTAAGGGGGTGGAGATGGGCCGGTTGGGTGGAGAAAAGAAAGTAAAATGGTGAGGGTGAGGGTCGAACTCGTGAACAAAGGAAAGAGGAGAAAGGTGGGCCGGTGGCCCAAGCCTGAAAGGAGGGGAAAGAAAGTGGGCCGGGCCGGCTGGGCCTACGGGCCGGAAAAGAAACGGAACGGGCTGGGCTATCGGGCCGAGAAGAATGGGCCAGAAGACGGGCCGAAGGGAAAAAAAAGGAAAGGAAGAAGAATTTGGGCTGGTAGGCCCATTGGGCTTGTTGGGCCGAATCGGGTCTCGGGTCGGGTCGGGTTGAGTCCGGGTCGATCCAACGAGCCTAATGACACTTCGTTTGAGTCAAAATGATAAATGGGTGAAAAGTCGGTTTTTGGCTCGAGAACGAATGATTTATAATTTATATATTAATCAATAAAATAGTTAAGCGTCGTGTTTAATTTTGAATGAACGGGAATGTCACATGTCTTGATTGTTGTCTTTGATTTATGCACTTAATGATGTACTAATGTTGAGAAATACAAGTTCCGCTTGACGTGAGCGTTTATTGTTTGGAATTTTGGCGACAATGTTTAACGTTTTATTTTGATAAAGTAAAATATAGTTTGGACATAGAAATAGTTTTAGGAATAATACTAATAATTGTTTGACTTGAATTGTCGTTTGAATAAACGTTCCGTTGAATTACGTTTGTCACAAGTGGGTCAACCCGCGCTTCGCGGCGGAGTCGGACCTCTTTGTGAACTCCATTACCCAAACATGAGCGATACGGCCTGCCCGCTACCTGTTTCGTGTTTTTCGTTTTGTAGTTTCTACATTTATAATAGGCGTGACCCCAAGATTAGGATACTTTTAGTATGGTTATAAGGCTTTTCCAACCCTACATGTGCATGAAAGTTTCCCATGCATAAATGCTATGCAATATGATGTTCACCTGTAAATGCCATATGTTTAGATTTACAAATTACAATGATAGCCTAAATGCTGAGCACAAACACAATCTGGAAACTGATTGCATCTGTTAAAATTGAGAAACCTATAAATGCAACATGTAGAGTCCAAAAAAGCAATATATAAATCTTCAATGATGACCCAAATAGCACTAAACTCAGGCATTAGAGCACTAACATCCCTTCTTTTTGCTATCAATAAAGTCGTCCATAACTGTGAAAACATATTAAATATATACCATATCCAATGAGATACCTGGCAGCCTACCTTAAATACAAAAGGACCCTTGCGTGCATAAACTATGAGAAACAAAACAACATGAATAAATCAGTATAAAAGATCAAAATTAGACCAGGAAAAAAAAGGTAACAATTAAAGGAACAACAAATAACCACAATGATAAAAAATATGGCATGCATTTACATAAACTGAGCCCAAAACAATCGACATCTATAACACATACTGCATGAAATTCAAACAAAACACTTGATGATTAAAGAGGAAAAAATCTAAACAACAATAACCTTAATGAAGCCCGCATTTAAAACAACATCAATAAATCAGTATAAAGGAGTAAAATTAGAGGACGGGATAAAAATAGGTAACAATTAAAGTAACACCAAACAACCACAACGATAAAATATTAAGGCAAAAATCATATGCATAAAATCCATTGGTAATGCATGTAAATTAATTAACAAAATAAGAACATCTAAGTGTGGAATGAATTCATGGGCAGCATTTTGAAGGACGACATAATGAGATTTAGTCCGTAAGGTATGGATAGCGAGATATTTGCAAGATATATGGGAGGCATACCTGCTCTATCCATTGAGAGGAGGGTACAAACGTGGAAAGGTAAAACAGGACGTTGGCTGGTCCACCGATTCAAAGGAGAAAGGCATGTGGAAAGGTTAAGGCCTCACTTGTACCAAGTGCGTAAGAAAATGTACAGAGACATGAGAAGTTAACGATATGTCGCTACAGGATGCATCTTCATGTACCTTTGTTGCTCCTGATGGCGATGTCTTCAAAAACCAATTCAATGCTTTCTAAGACTGTTCATGAAGCAAAAAATAACCTACAATTTAACAAAAAAGAAGTAAACATGAAAACGAACTAAAAAAAACATTTTGACAAAAATCACCATCAACAAACAAAATTCAAAACATCAGAAACTACAAACATACCTTTACTGGAAGTTCAACAACGCTGAAGGAAAATATACATGATCTACACATCGAAAACACAACATCAAGATAACTACATGAGAGGTCCTAAACATACTATTATAATGTGCAGGTAGCTTCAACATAACGTTACCTGTAGCATGCAAAATCAAAATCACACACCATATAAAACAAATGTGACATGTGATGGAGAAATCTATATAATGCCGCGATTTAATTGTGATTTAAGCTTGTTGTCCAATATCTTTGTAAGTTTGTATCCTCATACCATAAATATGATCAACACAATATTCACATCGGTCATGTCATGACCTGCAATTAGAAGCGTTAACTTGTCCTTCATTTGGGCATCAGAGAACTAATCCAACAATCATCATTAGTGTCATGGCCAACTCCATTGCCGTTCTTCCTAAGAATATATAATTAACACAAAAAATGTTAGCTTTGACGATAATCATGCCTAAAACTCCTAAATTAGATATTAGTGCAGCAACATATAAATTTCAAAAATCTATTGATTTTAGTTAAGCAAGATACAAAGTTTAACCAATTCATCAATACATGTTTTTAAAACATCATAACAAAAGGGATGAAACAATTAAAAATAGCCATTTAGTACATTATCAGTAGCAACTACATTATGATATTAACTATGAGCACATAAACAAAGAATAACACAATAAATATTTAGGATGCAGCCATAAAAAATGAAGAAACCAATATGAGCACATAAACAAAGAATAACACAATAAATATTTAGGATGCAGCCATAAAAAAATGAAGAAACCAATAATTTTACAATAGGAAAAGCAACTTGTGAGCAACAAAGATAAATACATACCAAGAGAGATCGAAGGGGGGAAAATCACATATGGTCCATAGCCGCCTGCTGCCATAAGGAGGCTGTGGACGGAATTATTATCTCTTAAATCGCAAGTCTCGGATATGTGGGTGTTGCTGGGAGACTTTAACGTTGTTCGAGAGCCTTCTGAACGGTTGGGATCGTTTTTTTGCTCTTCATCGACGTGGGAGTTCAACCTTTTTATTTCACCTATGGGGGTTGCTGATGTAAAACTGGGTCGCAGGCGAATTGATATAGTTATATGAAATTAAGGTTAAGAGGTAGACGATAAGACAATCTATGCAATCTGCATCTCCAAATCAAATACCCAAAACCCTAACAGACATAATAAATCAAGAACTCATCAAATGTTAAGAAACCTGAAAGAAAGATGGAAATATCAAACAAACTAACCTCTGTAGTGTTTGATCCTGCTGAGGGGATACGATTTGTGTGAAGAAGAATAGAAGCAGCACGATTTTGACTTTTGAAGGCATCAAGAACGTAGACGGAGGAAAGAGGCAGACTACGATGAAGCAATTGAAACCGAGTTCGAGAGAAAGAAGTGTTATGGTGATCTGACTCTTTTGGAACTGTAGTCGACAGACATTGATGGGGTTGCTCACCTGCTTCCTCACCTGCTCATTGAATCGATATTTGGTAAAAAGCTATGGAGTTGTATCAACTGCATAATAAGATGTACATTCAAATGCTACCTGACCTGATTTTGTGGACTTTGTGGTGACACCAAACACCCTCGCCAGTACAATAGCCACCAACCAAAAGACCCTCAAAGTTTATCAAAATTACAAACATGCCACTCTTTACAATTCAATATCTTGTGTGCATTAGTGGCTTGTACCTTATGTTTTAAAGATGGTACCACAGGTTGTCTTATGTTAATATAGGGTAATTACGTAATAGTTTTAGAAAAATATAAAATATTTATTTTATATTTAATTTTCACAAAACAATGGTTACGAATTTTTTTTTGTTGTTATTGAAGTTCCATCTTGAATGAACTTAGAACTTTGGTTGATTTCCACTACGGGTAAATTTTGTCGGACCTGTGTTGTCTATGTTTGCACGTAAAGTCACCTAATTATGACAAATTAAGTCTAATGCATATAGAATCACAGTTAATTATACGTAATTATAATATTAATGTATACCTGGAATGTACGAGTTGTCACATATAGTCACATTAATGCAAGTCTATTCATACATACATACATATAGTCACATGGATACGAGTCTATGGAACAATACTGTTGGTAATGTTGTACGTATTACATGCATGTACACAAACGTATATTATTACTATGATTATTGTAGTAATATTAATGTTATTACAGTTATTATTATTAGAGTTGTACAACAAATAAGGGTAAAGTAGTCATTTTAAAGATTATTTTTTAATAGAATGGAGAAATATGATATATTGACTAGTTTTGAAGGGCATGCATGATATTTTAAATTTTGAATGAGTATATACCACTCGCCCTCGTACATCTGTAACAGTCACAATGGTATCACTTAAACTTGCTTGAATATGAATACCCCTTTGGTATTTTACGTATACTCTTACAGGGATATTTTTTAAATTTATAAGGGTATATATGAAATTGACATTTTTTTATAGTTAACTTTGTCTCTTTTTTTTGGGTTTTGGTTTCTTGCAAATTTTTTATGGTTACCAATGCAAATTATATATAAATTTTTATGAATATAAAGTTTATATTTAATTAGATAAGTCACTACAGTTAAAAAAAATTATGATAGTTTAGTGGTAATCCTAATTAAAATAAATAATAAATTCAAAAAAGATGTGTGTGGGTCTACTTTTAATTTTTGTATGTTTCAGTTACTGCTTTTTGTATGTTTCTTGTATTTTGTTAATTATCTAGTTTACAGAACAATACTAAAAAAAATTTAAAAAAATTGACCTAACCTTCACGTATAGGGCTCTACGTGAGGGTTCTTAGACATCCCCCCGACATTCCATGTGTGACACTTCGGTCAATCCATATGTATTTTATCGGACCCGTTTTCAAATTCGGATTGTAATTATGATCTTGAATCAATAAAGAATTATATTATGTTATATGATTCATAGAAATTATCTCGAAGTCTAAATTCAAATTCTATCTCAATCAATTTCGTTATTTAATTTAAAACCAGACAACTTTAGCAAATCCAAACATGTATTATATTTGTGTGTAATACTAGTCACACATACAAATAAATACTAGTAAGGTTTCATAAAAAGTTGGAGGTTTATGACAAAAATAATGAAATTTCGGTACTTTACACGATTTCGGTATTAATCGGAGGTCTCGTAAATTATCAAAATCAAAATATTTATACTACAAGATTATAAGTATAATGAAAATATATTTTACAAATGTTTGGGGGTAAAAAGTGTCAATTTACTAAAGTTCGCGGGCTAAAACTGTAAAAATGAAACTTCAGGGGCTAAAAGTGTAAATATGCCAAAATCACTTTAGGGCGGTACGCCCCAAATGTCTAATTCCTGGGCGGTACGCCCCAAAACGTGCAGACGTGTTTTTAGCTTTGCTTCGTGTAAACAGCTCGTTTTTCCTTCCAAAACGTGTCAATTCGATCGATTAATCACTAGGACTCGTGTCTTAACATCATTTCGTCCCTGTTAGTATAAATACCAGCTTCAATCATTCGAAATCAGTCTTTAATTTGATGAATCTATCACTCAAAATCCCTATATACAAACCCGAAACTTCACTGCCCAAATTCTCTCAACTCAGGAGCTCTCGAGGTCTAATTTTCTGCAGTACTCCTCTATTTGGTACGTAGAACAAAAGCCCTGTATCAATTTCTGTTCATATCGTTGTTTTAATCAAGTTCCAGATTTGCTTAAAAACTAGGGTTCTTGAACTATTTTGTTAAAATTAGAACAATCTGTTAGGAATTGGGAGCGGTAATTTTGGGGATCTTCATACGAACACATAACTAAAGAAACACCTAAGTTAATTTCATAATTGGAGAACATTTTTTTTCGTGTAAAAACGGTATTATACGACGTTATAATGCCCAAATTTAACAAACGGTTATGAGTTGAAATTTCAAACTTTAGGGGATATCTTTATATACCATCAAGATTAAAACCCTGTGTTTTTATCATTTTTCGAGCACGTTTGATATTATTCGTAAAATTGATAAATACAAATATTTGTTAAAAACAAATATATATACACACACACATATATATATGATCATAAAATTAAATATTTGATATTTTATGATTATATATATATATATAAATATATATATAGGGAGGGGATCATTTGAGAACCAATTTGATTTGAGAACTAAAAAGAACTAATTTGAGCCACAAGTTTATTACATGTATCCCCTCTCCCATGAATTGTAGTGGTCCCCCCCCCCCCCCCCCCCCTAAAATTTGTGGTTGAGATTTAGTTCTCAAAAGTTCTCAAAATAAAAAAGTTTTCATTTGAACCTAACCTTATATATATATAACTTTACAAACATTATTATCAATATATATGTATTTTATAAAAATATATATATTTAAAAACATAAATTAATATACATATTTACAATTATTAAATATATTGTTATATATCAAGATCTAATATATCAAGATCTATAAGTAATTCCTAATTTATATTTTATGAAATATTATTTTTATAAAACTATTTAGAACTCGCGCGGACCGGAAGGGTAAACGCCTGTACACTGGGTTTCCTGGCATAGGTAAGGATGTCGCATAAATCCCTCGTTGGACCTGGCAGACTAACCTGGGGATTCCTGGAGTGAGTGTTTACTTATAGAAAAACGCGTTTTCCTATTATCACTAATCTTTGTTTTAATCAATACAGATATAGTCTTTTGACATAATAATAAAACCTTACACTCTTCAAGAACCCTGTCCAATTGAAACTATATTCTTTGTATTTATTGAGCCTATTTATGTTAATAGGCTAATCTCAAGGTCTATCATTATCACTCTCAGCGTTATCATTCATCCTCAATCCGCTCATCAAGTGAGTACTCGTAGCCCCTCTTCTTTTGTTATTTGGGATGCAACATGTATCCTATATCAAAAATCGTTATTCTTTATTCTTGATACAAAACAATGCGATTATATGAGTATTTGTGTGATTCTTGATATGCTTACTTGTGTGAGACTTGATACGTGAAACTTGAGACTTGAGACTTGATAAACTTGAAACTTGATAAACTTGAAACTTTACTCTTGCGTAAACATTAACAACACCAAGCCTTTGGTTCATTAATAGCTATTGGTTGACAACCCACCTAGGATATTGAGACGTAATCTTGTCTTCAAATAGGTGATTGGAACCTAAATTGTCAAGGTTTGTTTTACGCGTTTATATCTTGCCTCTAATACTTGTTTGTCATATTCTTAATCATACACCTGGCACGTTGATCGCATACTTTATACTTATACTTAATATTAAACCTATGTGTACTCACCAACTCATTGTAGTTGACAAATATTTTATACATGTTGCAGGAAATGCTACTTGAGACTTCCGTTGTGTTATCACGTTAGGCTCTGCTGGAACTAGTTAAACTTTAATCATGTTTTGTTTGTTATATGTTTTGTAAAACTACTATGTTTATGGAATAAAATGGCATGATTAAGTATATCGCAACTTATATTATTTGGTTGTGAGCATCTGGACAATTTATCACGCTCCGACAAATTCCGCCGTCGGCCGGGGTGTGACACCATGACGTTGTATTATCATGCTCTGACAGTTATACGTGAAGGAAAGGTATATCCTTCACCCTTTAATTCTAACCTTCACGTATAAGGCTCTACGTGAGGGTTCTTATATATCCCCCGACATTCACTGACGTTGTACTATCATGCTCTGACAGTTATACGTGAAGGAAAGGTTTATCCTTCACCCCTTTATTTTAACACCCCCTCTATACGTGAAGGGGAGGGAGAAGTGCAAGCTATTTTATTTTGGCACTCCTCCTATACGTGAAGGAGAGCCCTATCATTCACGTATAGGGTTGGTGTATTGAAACAAAAGAGGGGGTGTCTCTAAGAAACCCTTAAAAGAAAGTTGAAAGAGAGAGAGATACATGAAAGGATGCACCCCCTCTGCCATTTACACGGCAGCTCAACACCATAGTTTCAGTCACCTATACCTCACGGATGGGTCTCCACGTTAAGTATAAATATTTTTTTTGTAACCTAAAATTATTTAAAAGATTAACTCAACAATAAAAATACTAGTTACTATAATAATAATATGAATAATATAATTATTGTACGTATATGTAATAATAGTTATAATAATAATAATATTTAAAAGTAATGATGGATATGATTATTAAGAGCATACGAGAGTCAAACCAGAACCAACTATATTAGAATATATTATTATTAGGATTTATTAGTACATGTTTGTTATTAGGATTTATTAGAATATGTTTAACGTTAAAATATCAAGTGATTTATAAAATAAATTATTAGTTAAAGCTAACCTCTATACGTGAAGGATAAGAAAACAGTCATCTAGGGTGAAGGAGGGCTCTAAACGTGAGCATTTGCTGTTTTGAGGGTTGAAGGAGGGCTCTAAACGTGAGCATTTACGTGAAGGATAAAAAACTTCCGACAAACTCTGTCAGTTGACTTGACTTGCTGACTAAATGTGAGAATTCATTTTTACACCCCCACTATACGTGAAGGATAGCCCTATCCTTCACGTTTTAAGGTGGTGTATTACAAAAAGAGGGGGTGTCCCATTAAGAACCCTTTATCAAACAAGTGACGTGCATCATATCTAGCCAACTATCAATATAAACTCTACTCATCATTTAACCCATTTATAACTTCAACATCATGTGTGCATATCAAAACCATGAATTTAACATCTATTACTACAAACCAAGTGTTATTTTCACATAATTCAGCAACCAAACCACCATCACATATACCCACATACGAAATTGAGTTGGAGAGTAAACCCCCACCATGATTTTCTTACTAAACACACAAATACTAGCATGCACCCTAACATTTAAGTTCCATGGAAACATATGTATTGCCAACAACATCTACAATGCGTCATTCGATGTTTTAAATACATCCATCAAACCAATCTACATATTAAGCAACTTACTTGACAAATAACCAAGGATTTGGGATGAGTTTTGTAAACTAGAAGCCCATAAATCCTCAATTTCGACACCTCCCTTCTTAATCTCCCCCCCAATGGATTTAATTTGGTGAAAAGTCAAGAGTTGCTCCCTCGCCAATCCCTGGTCGTGATTTTTTCTTGTCTGGAATATTTCCCAGACTTGATTTTTAGCCGCCAAATTACAACCCAGCCCCCTCTACTTTGATTTTGTATTAAAATCTTACCATAACTTATATATATCATTAACCCCCTTGAACATTTCTAGTTATTTAATGGTTAACTGAAGTTTCTCGTTATCTAGCTTTAGTTAAGTACAACTTTTGTGTTAATATTTTATTTAAACACTGAACATCTTTCAGCCAAAAATAATAAAATAACATGTCACACCCTTAAAATTCCACCCGCGGAGTATCACCGCATTAGAGACATGACCTACCAGGATCTAAGTCATCAGTCACACGGGGTTTAGAGTTCACAATACGACATATATCAAATGTTTATGAATGCACACAGGCATCAATACGACATCAAATGTTTATGAATAACGATGCATCACCTCGCAAGTGCGCCCTAGAAGGCGAGTGGAGTTAAAGCGACTGTCACACCCCGATCGGCGGTGGAATACGTCGGGGCATGTTGATTGTCCAGATGCACACAACACTAAAGTTGGGTTGTGATATTCATAACTAATACCAATTTCATAGCATAATATAGACAAACGATCAAACCAGATTCATAAAGTCTTAAATTTTATTTAAAGGTGTCTGCAGCCTCTCACATCATACGGTAGTGAAATCTAACATCAAACCGCATTACCTACAATATGTTTATAAACAAGAGTCAACTAAATTATATATATATATATATATATATATATATATATTGTAAAATGCGGATACAAAATTATTGCAACTCAATAATAATTAACTTTTTTTTAATAAAACGATAGAGAATGTATTATGCATTAAAATACAGTTTTGAGTGACTTTTGACAACATTGACCCATTTCCTTCCAAGTTTTTTTTATCTCTTTGACCCAATAAAAATAAAATAGCATGAATCAACTAGTTCACATGTAACTGGGTTAGAATTGTCACATCTGTGCTCCTACAAATTGCATCACCAATAGTAAGGGGTGTCTTTATATATCAAATTATTTAGAAGTGTAATTTTTGTGTTTTTTTTTTAAATTTCAAACTCATTTAAAGTAATTAAATGAGCAAAATTATGTAAGGCAATCACTAATCCAATAAATCATACGGGAGAGTGCAAAATTTTATAGAAAATTATCGGCGATTTATAATTAAAAAGTTATATATAAGGACATATCTTGTAAACTTGCATCGGGTATCTAAAATCTCAGAAACGTCCGTTGAAAAAAAAATTAGAAAATCGAGCTATAAATTACCACTGTAGCTCTTTTTGTTTTATATTTTCTCCCTAAAATTACAGTCTTTTAGGATGTGTGGGGTGTTATAGATCCGTCTGTGTACATTACCCTAATAGACCGCATCTATGTTAAATTGTAACATAAAAGCGATATTCAAATCCCATCCCATTGGTTTTCACTAAAATAGAGATTCATCTAATTTTTTTATGAGATCTAGTAGGCATTAAAATAACACCGTGTACCTTCAGTAAGAGCTGTGTAGGCGACCTTGGCGGCGCTCAGCTCTGATGCTCTTTTCGTGTTTCTTTCTTCGCCCGGATAGCTTTCAACTTTTAAGGAGCAAATCCAAGATTTAATTATGATCAGATTATGCATTGCCATAACACAATTTTTCTAACTTTTAGACGTACGTATAGGTCGCACGGACGTGAGATGTGAACCGTCGAAACAAAACGAGGTAGATGGGGTGGGCTGGTTTTATGTGTCGAGTAAACCGGTGCAACAAGATCCATCTCCAAAGCAAGTTGTGTAGCAAATTTTTGTATAAACAATCTGCACCCTGAATCACAAACTACAAAACAAGAGTCATTGAAATAACAAAGTAACACGAACATAATAATTTATAGACATAGTTTATGAATCTAACTTCTTGTGCTCCATCCTCTTTTTGTGATAACGCCGTGAAGGAAACTTTAGCAGCTGCTTGTTGTGACGCTTTTTTGGTTGTACAAAATCCAGGTCCCGTATAAGCATTTCCATCAACGGTAACTTCTGATCTGAAGAGACGATCATGTGGAGGGCCTAGTTCTTCAAGCATAGAATAGACCGGGGGAGCAAAGCCCATCTTTAGAACAAGGTTCTGAAGCTCCATTTTGTACAAATTTCCATTTCTGATCAGAACACATTTAGGGAGTATCACGTTAATCATGAGCTTAGAAAGCTAGAATTAGATACTTAGATCTTTAAAGGCAATTATTTTAGGTCACAAAATTAAACTCTCTAATATCAATCAAATCACATCACATACAAATAATAATAAAATAAATAAAAAAATTAAAACTTAAAAAAAAGAACCAATCAACTGGATCGATCATTTGTGCGCATGAATGCACACAGTTTATATTTTAAAAAGAAAAAGAAAAAAAATCATCAATGCGAGAATCAACGAAAACCAAAAGTGAACAGCAAGACTCTGAAATCATAACATCGAGGAGTTTACGTACTAAATGCGGAGCAGATTAAGGCATGCGTTTGATTATCGTCGTTCAGAAAGAAACTTGAGAACTGTGAAAGAAGTTAAAATGGAAAAACTCACCTGCTGCTTTCTATGTACTGAGAAACTTGAGAACTGTTTGAGGTAGATGAGGAAGATAAGATTCTAGGTATATAAAATGATTAATAGTTATTCTTACTAGGGAAATGATCAATGATGATGGCTCTAGGTCTTTGCTTGCAGCCTAGGGAGACCTAGCTAGGGAGAATTCTTTCTTTTTAAGGTATTAGGGCAACGCGTATACCCCCGTTATCCTGTGTTAAACATCTAGGTGGCATTTTATCACTGCGCTAAAACCATCCCTTATCTCCGTGAATTGACACCGCCGAGTGATTCCGCCAAAAGTTTGGCGCAGGAAATGTTGGCGTGAAGAAACCTCTCCTCACCTCTCCTCCATTATGCTGAGACACATATCTTTATTTTTAATATATTATATTTTGATTGAATATTTATTTTGGTTAGAATCTGGTTTTCTCACATAACTTTTGTATGTTAACATCTTTAAAAAGATAAATTTCGAAGACTTTTTTTTCCTGAACACAATGGTATAAGTTTGAACGAAAACGGACTAACTTTTTTATAAATATTTTTTTATCTCGTGAGCGCTTTTTTGATATGTTTGTCTTATCGTAAGATAATTGAACTTTTTGACATGTTATTGAACACCTTAGTGAATACGAACGATAATTTGATTATTTCATAATTGAACTTTTTGACATGTTATTGAACACCTTAGTGAATACGAACGATAATTTGATTATTTCATAGTACTTTTTTTAAATTTATTTAATGTCTCAAGAGGGCTTTTTTTAAATATTTGTAGTTTTTAATCAAGTAATTTATGTTTTTAATTTAATGTCTTATATATTAATCTGAAATTAAAAAAGAAAAAAAAATTAATAAAATATTCCTTAACACCACACCACATAACATGTTATATAGTGTTAACAATCCAGTCATCACTGACGTGTGGCTGGTTAAAGTTTAACAACACATGGGTATACCACATGCTCTAAGTAAAAGTTACAACTTTAATAATATTTTGTATTATTTAATTAAAATATATTAATCATCTTATATTTTTATAAGATTTTCATACGTATAAATGTATTTTTAGAAGATATTTTGATTAAAAAAAGTTTTAGACCAATGAGATATGTAAAGACGTAATTAAATTGTGCATTTTAATTACTGTATCGTATTTTTTTTGGGACCAATCAAACCCGATCTGAATCTTATTCGATTCAAAAAAAAATTTAACGTTTGTTTTTTTAAAAAAATTGTGCCCCACACTCAGTAAAATTTCTAGAACCATTAACCAACTCTACCCTTACTCTTTTTTCTAACCGTCAAAACTCCATGAAGTTTTCACTTAACCTTACCGTGTACTTGTTATTGAGATGTGGGTAACCTCTGGTACAACCTACCTCTATTGACCTGCTCCCTAAAACACTACATGCACCGTCACATATCACCTTTCCATCCCACAAGCCATCACTCTTTTTTCTCCATATATCCTTACTAGGTTAGTAACCCGTAAAATATACGGGTTGAATTTTGGTTCATAAAATGAGATAAATGAAAAAAATATGACGAGAGATTTCGAAATTTAATTTTAGAAATATTAAAAGATTTGAAGTTTCATTACATTAATTAGAAATAAAAATTTTATTATATATATAATACAAATGACAACTTATTTTGTGAGTTAAGTTACTATTACGTTGAACACCAATAAACAAATTACATCTCATATAATTAACCAATGAGAACATTACAACCGTGTTTGAAGAACCACGTGTATACATCATCTTCAACCACATAAACCCAGCTCTCCATTGTGTTTTGCCGCGTGTTTCTATTCTCACCTTCCCTTTTCCTTATCACATACGTTCGTAATCTCGCATTTATTTCCTCTTCTCTCTCCACCGCCAGTGACGTTTTACAGCCGATAGTCGATTAATCGCCGCCGATGATGAATCCAATGAAAGGGTAGAGCTCTAACGATGTCATCGGTACAAGCATGCAAGAACTGTTCATCTTCAACAGTATTCAGCCTACTTCAATCGGCGAACATAGTGGTTGATAGCAATGTTTTAAAAACCGGTTGAACCGGTCCGGTTCAACCGGTTCAACCGCCAACCGGTCCTTTCACCGGTTTTTTAATCCCCGGTTTTTTGGACATAACCGGACCGTTTTGAACCGGGCGGTTTTCCGGTTTTTTCTGGTTTTTTCCGGTTGAACCGGTCCGGTTCAACCGGTTTTCTGACAAACTTTTTTTTTGAATTTTTTTTTAACTTTATTGTTATTTTTTTATTATTTTTTAAAGTTTAAAACTTATATTTTCTTGTGAAATACCTATTTGGTATTATTTTTGAGTGGATTATAATTGTATTTAACTATTTTTGTTGGGTTGCACAAGTTTATTAGCATTTTTATAAAAATATATATATAAATCCCCTAACCGGTTCAACCGGCCGGTCTAACCGGTCTGACCGGTCCAACCGGTCCCGAAAGGTTTTCCGGTTCAACTAAAAAACCGGTTTTTAAAACATTGGTTGATAGATACGCATCTCCTTTTGGGGTTCTCTCTATTGTCGGTCTCCGCTTTAGTTCTCAGATCAACATGTGTGATTTAACTACACACGCGATCTTCATCTTCATATGCGCACCTTTACCTAACAATTGTTCATTCTCTCTCACACTCGCAAATCTACTGTCCATCGGCATTTTTACAGCAAGGCTCATCTTGAAATCTCGATGCATTACCACCGTCTTCGAGTTCTTACGACCAAGCGCCGGTTAATTGAGTTCGATAAAGGTACGTTTTCTCTTTGATTATTACCTAATTTGGTTTTCTTCTATTTGCTAAATTGTTGGTCTTAAATGTTTCGGAAGAAACTGTCAAAAATTAGGTTGTAAGTTCTTAGCCCTCAAGGTATGATTTCTATTTTTGTCAGTAGTGATTTGCATTGACCAGTGAGAGGCTTGAATTTGAGTTGGGGGATAATGCATAATGTTTTGCTTATGAGACTACGTGATAATTTTGATTTTTGCGTTTTATTGAACAATGAAGGGAAGGGGAGATTTGTGGTAGTTTATGTTTTGGTTTTTTGTACCTCTATGTGGTTTTAGCAATGGGATGTTTTCCAAGATTGGGTTTTGGGTTTTCTGAGTTTCAAATTTTGTAGGTGATCAATTGTTTAAAGCAGAGAGTAATAGTGATTTAAGTTTGGTTGTTGATGGGTGATTTTGGGTTGCAAGTGATTTTGCTTTGAAAGTGGAAAGTAATATTTTTTATTGGGTTGTTGATACATCATGAACAAACTTAAAGGTTATTTTGAAATGTCGCTTTGTATTTAGAATTTACAACCCGCTAAAGAAATCGTTTTCTTAGTGTTTGGTTGGGATATATGACCATTTAGTGATATGATGGGATTATAATTTATAAAACTTGAATTGAGGGTAATTTCTCATATCAGTATGTGGTTTTTGTTGGAGGGTGCTAAATGGGCGAACTAAGATGCATTGTTACTAACGGTGTTAGTTTTGTTGATTTACTAATGGTCTTTCTCTTCTAACGGTGTTACTTTTTTGCAGGTTTATTTTTTTGTTTTCTAATTCTATAGCATGAGGTTCTTCATCTTTGGGACGGTAACTTTATGTAAATTTACATATAAAGTAAACCTACATATAAAGTTTGCCTTGCAGGGGTTAAGGGTGAGGGAATGATCTTTATGCGTGTTGTTTTATAGGTGCGGAGCGGCGACGTGAGATTTATGATGGGTGTTTAGGGTCTCAGTCCTCTAGGCACTTACACATGTGTTCTAATTTGCTAAATCGTATACCGTCTACTTCTTCTTACTACATTAACTGTGGAGATTGTATATACATTTGTCGTTTCTGCTCTGCGCTTTTTTGGCATGAAGAGAAATCAGCATCTTCGTCTACGAATGCCCGATGTTTACAAGGTACACTTGCATTTTTCTCAAAAAAATGTATTGATTTCGTTTCCGACTACAAAGAACCAACTTTTTAATTTCACCTCCTTCAAATAAAGGATAAACCAAATGGGTCAAAATTTACATCTGTAAGTCGCAACAAACTGATGTTAGGCTGTTCATTATTTTACTACACGAAAAGATGCTCACAACATTTTCATATAAAATAGTTGTCCAGTTCCGTGAATGCTTTTCTTACACTTCCTCCATATGCCTTTTATAGAATTACCCCCGACCTAATACCAACTATAGAACCCTATGAGACAAAATTTTTCCTTCAAACCTCTGTTTGATTGCTTCATTACTTCTTATTTCATTAATTATTTCTACATTTCATACTCTTTGTTCATACATCACTATTAAATATGCACGGTTATTTTGGAACAGAATAAGATCTACACATGTTGTAGTCATCAAAGACTTTGAAGCCTATCGCGGATGGTTTCTACAAAGTGTCTGTATACAAATGGTGACAAGCCACTACATGAAAAATATCAGATGATGAAGAAGAACACACACTAATATGTGAGGATGGACACCCAGTTCCAAGCCCAAACTATCTGTAAGCGACTATATATCTAAATAACTATAGCAATAGATGATTAAAAGTACATTTGAAACTACAAAAAATAAAGTTCCAACATCTAAACAGTTATAGCTATGTAACTTCTATGCAGCAATCAATGGCAACTATGACTACAAAATTGAAATTATGATATCAAATCTAACAAAATCTAGATTGTCATAACGATTTTCCAATACGCGAATGTTACAATGGTGGCCCGCCGCAACGCGCGGGCGGGTCACCATCTAGTTAAATGTAAGGTTCAATTTTATATATAGAAAGTTGAAATAATATATTGAATTTATTTTAAAATTTATATATTGATTTAATCTAGTGTTGACACGTGGACATGATGATGTGGAGACCCTAGAAAAAGGTCATTTGACAACCATTTTTATTGCTTTATTAGGAATAAAGATTTTAAAACTTCCGAATCTTATACATTGTATAATATATTTTTGGCGTCTCTCCATTTATAATTAATTAGAATGTATATCAACTAAATTAATAAGTTTTAATAAGTTATTAAGTTCTCATAATGTTAAAAGATCAAGAGAAAATTCTATTAGAAAATTATTAATTAAACTTATACACACAAAATTGAAAATATATACATATATGTAGGGATTTTTACATATATCTCCTTATTAAACCCCTTTATTACATATATACCCAATGCTAAACTTTAATTACATATATACCCATTTTTTATAAAATTACCCATCTACCCTTCTATTTTTAAAAGAAAATTGCCATAAAAATCCCTTTATGTGATGAGCCATAAAAATCCCTTTACGTGATGAATTCGATCAGACGAGCGAGACCTTTGATGGCGGCGAGTGGTACGTTACTTCTTCTATTCAAGTTTCGAGGTCCGATTTTACCCTATGTACATTAGATTTAGGAACCTGGTTGATGTGGTTTATATTTTGGTTGCTCCGAGCTATGATCTAAGTGTGCTTCTTTGGTTTGTTTTTTTTAAATCTTGGTATTAGTGAGCCTGGTTTGGAATTATAGCAAATTGTGGCCAAAATTCTTGTGTATATGACCTCTGACAAAGAATATAGAAATTTTAAACCTAAAGCTCTCGATTTAATAGATAAATGTATCTTAAATTATAGTGTATACAATTCCTAGTATCATAGTGCATCGAACAGTAGCAATCGTCCTTGTTATTATTGCCGTTTAAAAAAAATGAATTTATTCTTTGCATCGTACTTGAAACCCTAGCATCGAACAATAGTATAATTATAACTTTCTTTGTTCATATTAGTAGCAATGCATAGTAATTTGTTCAAGTCTTTCAACATTTATATATAATATAGGTGAAATATGTAAGTTATTTTTTCATGAAACTCATATGCAATCAATAAAAATAGAAGGTGAAAAATATAAATATGTAATATAAAAGGTGAAATATATAATCTATACATTTTTAGATAAATTTGTAATTAATCATATTAAAAGGGGGAAATATGAAAATATTAATAAGGGTATAATAGTCTTTTAATAAGTAATTTTAAATGAATTGGGAAATATGTAATTTATATGGCTTAGGAAGGGGATATATGTAATTAAAATTTAGGCTTGGGTATATATGTAATAAAATGACTTAGCAGGGATATATATGTAAATGCCCCATATATGTATATAATTAGGCTTAATAATGAGTTTCACTTGTATTCGTCGTTTATGCATTTATGAATGACGACTAATATATACGGGCTTCTAGTTTACAAAACTCATCCCAAATCCTTGGTTATTTGTCAAGTAAGTTGCTTAATATGTAGATTGGTTTGATGGATGTTGTTGGCAATACATATGTTTCCATGAAACTCAAATGTTAGGGTGCATGCTAGTATTTGTGTGTTTAGTAAGGAAATCATCGTGGGTGTTTACTCTCCAACTCAACTTCGTATGTGGGTATATGTGATGGTGGTTTGGTTGCTGAATTATATGAAAATAACACTTCGTTTGTAGTAATAGATGTTAAATTCATGATTTTGATATGCACACATGATGTTGAAGTTATAAATGGGTTAAATGATGAGTAGAGTTTATATTGATAGTTGGCTAGATATGATGCACGCCACTTATTTGATAAATGGTTCTGATAAGGACACCCTCTTTTTTTGTAATACACCACTTTAAAACTTGAAGGATATGGCTATCCATCACGTATAGTGAGGGTGTAAAAATAAATTCTTATGTTTAGTCAGCAAGTCCAGTCAACTGACAGAGTTTGTCAGAAGTTTTTTATCCTTCACGTAAATGCTCACGTCTAGAGCTCTCCTTCAACCCTCAAAACAGCAAATGCTCACGTTTAGAGCGCTCCTTCACCCCAGGTGACTGTTTTTATATCCTTCACGTATAGTGCTATATGCGAATGTTAGGTTTAACTAATAAATTTTTTTTTTATAAATCACTTGTATTTTAACGTCAAACATATTCTAATAAATCCTAATAACAAACATGTACTAATAAATCCTAATAATAATATATTCTAATATAGTTGGTTCCGGTTTGACTCTCGTATGCTCTTAATAATCATATCCATAATTACTTTTAAATATTATTATTATTATAATTATTATTACATATACGTACTATAATTATATTATTTATATTATTAGGAAAATTGGATTTAAATAATATGAGTTATTACATGTTGGCGAATAATAATATCAGTTTTCAGTGTGACCCAGAATAATATGAATTTAACACATGGGTGTCAATAATAGTACGCCGTCTAAATTATTTAAACGGTGTTAGTTGATGGTAAATTCATAACGAGGCATACCAAATTTTTCATTCCCCCAAACTCTTTACTCCATTTCATTCCCCCAAAAAAACCTAACTCCAAAAACCCCCCAAATTTTTCATCACTCGCACACAATCGATTCGTTGGCAGCATGAGTCAAAAACTCATTATCAAGATCTGGTTTGGTGGTAAATTCATAACGAGGGCCAAATGGGACTATGTTGGTGGTGGAACGGTTATGTTTCAAGCTCAGTTTGAATCACTTTCGTTCTCGCAGATATGCAAGTATGTAATGTACTATGGGCAGTATTATACTAAAAAATTTCGTATTTACTATCTCACTCCTGGAAAAGCTTTTGAATTTGGACTGAATGAGCTGAAAACTGATTTGGATGTTGTTGAAATGTTAGAATTGTTAGGTGAAGAAGATGCTAAACATATATGTAGTTTGTTTGTTGAGCTGAAAAAACACCCGATTAGGGTAGCCCAGATTCAAGCCCAAACTAGTAGAATTGCAGGCCCATTAAAAGCCCAACCCATTAAGCATCTAGCCCATAATGATATCCAACCTATACCTGTACATGAAGCTGCATTTATAGATGATATAGTTGAGGAGGCTGCAACAGATCTAGGAGACTTAAAGTGTTCAACAGTTGCAAAGTGTTCAACAGTTGCAAAGTGTTCAACAGTTGCAAAAGGGTCTGAAAAAATTGATGATTTGGTTGAAACTCATGTTCATGAGGCTGCAACAGATCTAGGACAAACTACATGTCCATCAACTGAAAAAGAGTGTGATGTTCATGAGTTGCTTGAAGTTCATGAGTTGGTTGACACTCATGTTGATGTGGCTGCAACAGATCTAGGACAAAGTACATGTTCATCAATTGAAAAAGAGTGTGAAGATCATGAGTTGGTTGACACTCATGTTGATAAGGCTGCAAACAAGGAAGATGAGGTTGTAAGAGATGATTATGAATCAGATAAATCAAACAAGGATGAGGCTGTATGTGAAGGCTATGACAGGGATTCCTTGTTACCATGTGTGTGTGTGGATCTGAACAACAAAACTTGTAGTTGCAGAAAATGGAACTTGACAGGGATTCCTTGTTACCATGTGTGTGGAGTTGCAGGTTTTTTGGGTAAAGATGCAGAAGAGTTTGTTCATGAATTTAATCATAAGGATATGTATATGAAGGCATATGGCTTCACTATTGACCCAATGGCATCTGAAAAATTCTGGCCTAAGGTATGTTGCTCATTAATTTGTGATCTTGGTTTATGTATGCTCATTAACTTGTGATGTTGGTTTATCTCAGGTTGATGCACCATTGGACCCCCCACCAATTAAAGTTGCACCTGGTAGGCCTAAGAAGAACAGAAGGAAGGATCCACATGAAGATCCTAAGAAACCAGGGAAACTAACAAGGCATGGACAATTGAAGACTTGTAGCCATTGCAAGAAAACTGGTCACAACAAAAGAAAGTGTCCGGATAAGGGGAATGTTGTTGACAAGGAAGTGGCAAATCCAAAGAGGAAGAGAGGAAGGCCCAAGAAAACTTCAACTAATGTAGATGGTGGTACCCAAAGCACACAACAATCAACTGTTAGTCAAGGGGTTTTTACTTTGTGATATGGGTTTGAAGTTGTAATGTGGTATTTTGGTTTGTATGCACCTGGAATTAGGTACTTTTGGTTGGGTATGCACTTTGAGCATTTAGGTACTTTTGGTTTCCTTTTGTATGTATGAAACTGACTTTGAAGTTCTAATGCTATGTTACCTTTTGTATGTATCAAGCTTGATTTGGATTTTGAAGTCCTTTCATTAACAGGATTTTGAAGTCCTTTCATTAACAGGTGCAAAACAGGTTCATTACAATCATATAGCATACCAAAATAAGTTCAATACATTCATCAAGTCAAAAGGTTGTTCATTACATTCATTATCCAAAAGAAGGCACATTACATTCATAAGCCAAAAAGGAGGTCATTCCACCTTTTGTACACAATACCAAATCCAAAAACCAATGAGTACAATTACAACAAACATATAATTAGTCATTCCACATTTAGAAGTTGCCATCTTCAATTTCATAGATTTAATTTCTTCCTCAAGCATCATTTTTTCAATCTCTAAATTAGCAATCTTTAGCTTCATAGCTTCATTCCTGATGTCACCAACACTTCCACTGTTTCCCTGACCCATAACATTGTCCAGTTGATCTTTCCACATGAAGAACCGACAATCATCATCCTGAAATTTATACAATGTGGAGTTAACAGAAATTTTAGTGTGTGGTGGTTCATTTTGCCTCAAAGATTAAAAATGTAACTAACCGGCCACATTGGGCATCCGAAGAACTGACTCCCTTGCCTTGTAGTGTGAGCACCTGCAACTCTCCGAATGCTAGCCATACCATGGAGACATAGAAGATTGCCATCCAAATCAAATCTTAAAACCTTCGGATTGTGGTTCAAAGCAGCACCAGAAGAGCTCGAATTGCTTGAGCTGTTGCGAGATAAAGCCATCGGGGATCGATTGGGTTCGAAATTTCAGTGGGTGAAATTAGGGTTTCGAAAAAGGGGGAAGTGATAGACGATATTTCAGTGGTTTGGCCGGTTTATTTAAGGAGAGTTTGGTATGCCTCATTTAAGACACGTCGGATTAGGTAGGCCCAACTAACACCGTTTAAATAATTTAGACGGCGTACTATTATTGACACCCACGTGTTAAATTCATATTATTCTGGGTCACACTGAAAACTGATATTATTATTCGCCAACATGTAATAACTCATATTATTTAAATCCAATTTTCCATATTATTATTATAGTAATTAGCATTTTTATTGTTGAGTTAATCTTTTAAATAATTTTAGGTTACAAAAAATAATATTTATACTTAACGTGGAGACCCATCCGTGAGGTATAGGTGACTGAAACTATGGTGTTGAGCTGCCGTGTAAATGGCAAAGGTCAAGTATGGAGGGAAAAAGGGGTCACGTATAGGCCTTAGGGTGACGTGTGGAGGTAAAGAAAGGGGTCACATATAAGGCTAATGGTGACGTGTACAGCTTCCATTTAAGATGTTTAGCTCCCATTTAGGCCTATACTTCAGCTTTATATTTGTATTTACACGTGTAAATATACCATAACGTGCCTAAATACATCGACATAATCATACGATATATATACGTTGCTATTATTATCAAGCATATATAGACGATACAATTGTCTACTATTATTATTAGAAGATACACGCATACATACATAAACATACTCATACGATATCGATACAAATAAACCACACACATATAAAAACACAAGACTCATACAAATAAACTTGGTAATGTTGTACGTATTACGTGCATGTACACAAACGTATATTATTACTATGATTATTGTAGTAATATTAATGTTATTATAGTTATTATTATTAGAGTGACCGAAATTTACGATGAACATTGTAATCAAACGTAAAATATTAAAATTTAAATAAACTATTACATGTATGAAATTTAATAAGTAGTTTGGAGATTATTATTTATTTCTTATTATTACTATTACTATTATTATTATTATTATTATTGTTATTTTATTATTATTATTATTTATTATTATTATTATTATTATTATTATTATTATTATTAATACTAGAAATTGACCTCCCCCACCCCCCCCCCCCCGACGCGTTGCGGCGGGTCAATTTTTTGTGTCTATATGGTCTGCTACAATGTCTGTTATAGTATTTCAGCCTTGTGTTAGTCTATATATGTCAGATTTAAGACAAACGACTCCAAATCTGCAGTCAGGTGCGGAATATATAGTTGGAAAAAAGGGCAATATAAAATGGGGACACATTAATCAGAATGGAATAGGTCACACTGATCTATTCATCCACATTTACCACTTGTAGTTGACATTCCAAGAGTCTATTTATCTATTCATCCACATTATTCATGAGACTTACAATTTTTGAGTCATTCTAAACTCTTATAGAATGCACTACTATGCATTAGAAGAGTTAACATTGACTGTTACTTTAGTCAAATCAACCTCAAACTTTGAAAGAAAAGTTACAACAACGCTATGATGACGTTGATTAATGCAAGTAATATCCGACCAAAAATACCATCTACATTGAGAATTATGGACTGTAAAACTAATATCAATGATAATAAACTCAATTATGGCAATATACCTCGAAAAGAGCATCAATAACCTATAAATGCAACTAAAAGTAAAAGCAAGCTTATCCATATTTCCTATATGGTCATAAGACTAACAAGACAATACACCAACAACCCACAACAACAAGCAACTATGAACATGTGAAGAATATTAGCAGACAACAATGTAAAGGAAGAACATACATAACCATCTAATCATCCTAAAATTAGTAATGATTTAATATTAATAAAATCTGGTGTAGATGTATTGTATTTGTGGTAATTGATAAGAAATGTTTACTGTAACAAACCTTAGCAGATTATTAAGGATCTTTATCTAACAGAATATAGAGTCCGTATTTTTTTTGAGTTAATATTTAAACATGTAAGAATACAATAAGAAGTATTTTACTCTGTGTGTCAAATAAAGGTATATGTTGGAGTTTAATTATAAAATTCCCAGATTTATTGTTTATATTAACAACTTTATATGAACATGATTTATATAATATACAATACAAATTCAAGATGAATAGTATAGTTTTAGTTCTTCTACTTTGGCCACCACATTTTTGGTTTCTTGCAAATTGACCACAACTTTTTACTTTTATCAACAATTTTACTCCTTATCGACATAAGTTTTTACTTTACTATGGGCTGTATTCCCAGATTTGACAATCTGCCTCTTAACTGTCCTGATTCTTTCACTGCCTCAAAATCACTTTCTCTCTCTCTCTTTACGTTCCAGATGAACATCTCTCTGTTCTCCGATGCAGATCGCCGGGTGATGACGGAGAGTGGCGGCCCTGCTGCCCCCGTCTACTGCTCCGATTGAGGCGTAGGCAGGCCGTCAGTGGCGGCTTACCCGCCCGTCTTTGAGAATGGCGGCGTTCTTGCCTCCGTCTGTTGCTCCGATAGAGTCGTTGTACTATTCCATCCTCTGGAACGGTGTACGATTAAACCCTAAGCAACTCTGTTTCTACACTTGGGGTTTTGCTGGCTGTCGTGTCGTTGTGTGGCGTCGCCGGTTTAAGGGTTTCGATGCAACCAGTGGTGGAGATCTTCTTGAGGTTTGAAAAACACACACATATGAATGGATCGATTGTTATCTCTGTGTGCCTGTTACATGCATGCAACTTATTTATACCTTTTGATATGTCTATTTTAGAGACTAATTATTTACCGCTGTATCTTTGTAAGAGAGTTTCCCATTGTTGCTCCGTTTCTGATGATGGCAGACTTTGTTGGGTGGGTTTGCTACGGAGCGTTGATGCAATTATGGGATTTTTAAACTCTCTCTCTTTCGAATAACCAACGAATCTGTGGCGTTTGGGGTTAAGTGTTGGACTTTGATGACGCCTTTGGATTTTGTGGGTTTCTTCGGATCTGAGTTTTTAGATACAGATTCAGTTTTCTTGGGGCCATGATTCTCTTAAGGCTGTGATGACAAACCCGACTTCCTTTTCTTTTTGGCAGCGATGATTATGGTGAGAGGCGAGGCAAAAATCAAGAATGCTTGATCATTGCAGCCGTCACCAGGATCCATGTCAACAATCTGATCTTAGCTATTACGTATGGCTATGACGATTAGGTGGGATCTGAGCCTTTCGTTGATGGTTTCTTTCGAGTCTAGATTGCAAATAGATAATATTTATTTGAAGAAGTTGAGTTTGAGTCTTGCAGGATGAAGGAGGATCTTCCACCATATAACATCGGGGCTGATGTGTATCCTCTAGACCAAGAAGAGGTATATTTTTTAGTATTTCATTCCTAATCATTTTCTAACATTGAATTGGTTTTGTAATCGCGTGTATGATGATTTACCAAATGAAAATGAGTTATTTTGTAGGAACTGTGTTTGGACAAGCCTCTCTCTATGAGTTTTCTTTTGCCAATGTCAATACTAATTTTTGTCATCGTGCCTATGACGTTACATGGTTTAGAATTGTGGGCTTACATAAGTTTATTAATAGTTAACAGGTTTACATTTCTCATTAAAATTGATTTGGAATGGCACTTCCTAAAGGAAATGACATTAAAATTGATTTGGAATGCCACTTTCCGAAGAAAACAATTTGTCATTAAAATTGATTTGGTATGGTACTCTCTGAAATACATTTCCCATTAAAATTGATTTGAAATGACACTTTCTGAAGGAAATGATTTCTCATTAAAATTGATTTGGAGTGGCACTTTCTAAAATTGATTTCTCATTAAAATTTATTTGGATGGACTGGATTTCATATTTTCACGTGTAATCGGTAATATAATGTCTTGAGTTAGCATATTTAATTGAGCCTAAGGGGTAAACGTACTATTTTGGGTTTTATGACTTTTGTTTTATTGTATCAGCAGACATGAGAGTTAACTAAGGTGGAAATCACATGAGCATTTCTTTGTTGTTATGTCCAAGGCAGGATTGATTGCTCAGGATTGATTGCTGTTGGTGTTCCACAAGTGATTGTTGAGGTATTTGACTGTTTCTTTCCTAATTTTTTGTTGGGTTTGTTTGTGAGGAGATCATCAATTCTTTAATGTGAATATGCTGCATCAATCTTGGTGATGAGATAGAGGTTTTTTGTTGTTATTTGAGCTAATATAAAAGCTTTAAGAGCTGTTAAAAGTCGGGTCATGAATCTACACTTATTGCCTAACTAATACACTCTTCAATGCCTACAAAAATCTGGACTTTTTACAAATAGTATAACTAAATGCTTACCAACAATTTTTTTGATGTGGCTTTTGCAGACTGTCATGGAATCTAGCACATCTCTCCAACATCACCACCAGTGCCGATTGATGTCAGAGTAATACGCAAATGGAGATCATGTAGAACCATCCGTTGGAATATTCCAATTTCTGTTTGATGAAGTATGGTTGTTTGTTATGTGCTCAAACTTATTGTACTATTCTGATTTCTATGCAGCGGGCATCAGGGTTTTAACATAACCCTTTGTAATTGAGGCAAGAATTCGTGAATGTTAGCGAGCATCAAGAGGATTTGTTACAAAGAAGGCGAAAAAGAGGGAAGTAACAAATATTTTGGACATAGAAATTATGAATCAAATGATCACTGTAAGTGTTTGTTTCTCTTAATTTGCAATCATCCTACTCTCTTAATGCCAGCAGTTAGTATTTGGTTAGATTTTGGTTTAAAGGATTAAATTTTTCATAGACCTGCATTTGAAATTAATGTCATGTGTCACTGTAAAAGTTCTGTTTTCATCTCATTTTGTATGTATTGCGCTAAAAGCATCACAAATAGGCTAGAGGTTATTTTTCATTTCTAGAATTTTAAATTTTGATTAGTTTTTATATTCTATAATGCCCCATCTATTAAAGTAAATACTTTAGGTTAATCATAAGGTGGCAAAATGAGTAGTGACAAAATGAGTAGTTGACAAGAAACTCTACACTGAAATATACAGTCTTAAACAAGGTAAAAAGATTTAGTTTCTATTCGTTGACAACGAATAATTGTTTAATTTATGATTTTTTGTTTCTCATTAGATATGCATTCCACAAGGGAGAGAAATTGCATATACATACCACATGATTGTTACCCAAGTGAAGAAGCTGCCAAGAAGGTTTATTTTCCAATTAAGTTAACCAATTCCTATATTATGTAATTCATTAATTTGATCAGAATACATTGTTGGAGTACAGGATGTTCAAAGGGTTAGAGTCTTGGCTTAATTCGGATGTCGCAACGTTTTCCATGCTAGAAACAAACCTGGTAGATACTTGGATGTTTGCTTCCAAAGGTATTGTCATGATTTCAATATAATAGACAAGTTATTTTCTAACTAACATTAGGAGTGGAGCAGGGAAGTTTTTCAATGACAAAGCGCATTTTCTACATCTTATTTAAGACATGAAAAGCTAATGTAGCAATTTGAATGATAATATATTTTGGAACTAACATTTGAGGTTAAGGTTTTGAATTTTATTAACAGCCTCAAACTGCAGATAAAACGGGTGGCCCGCCGCAACGCGCGGGCGGGTCACCATCTCGGTAAAAGTAATAAGTCATTACAACCAATTGAAATTAAATCATATTGGTCTCTAAATCCCTTTCCAACTACTGGCTCCCATATGGCAAAGTGGCGTGTAGTGCCTTCTTTAATCCCTTTATTATTCTTATATATTTATAGTGAAACTAACCTTTACAGAATGACGGCTACTGTCCCTGAATGCGCAGAGTAGAAAATCAGCAGAACTGCAAATATAACAGAAAGAGAAATCATATAAATAAGCTTCAAGAAAGAGAAGAACCACAAATATGAAATAATATAACCAACATGTAATAACATAAGACATAAACAATCACGTTTAACAAAGAACATGAACACGGATATGAAATAATTAGTCAATAGCTTGAAACATGAAACAACACACATTTATATTCTTCCAATACTCAATTACACAAACAATTGGAAATTTAGATGACTATTTTAAAAGTTGATATCTTCTTTCTCTGACGAATAAGCAGAACTTGTTATACCTTGATGTTATGAGAGAGATGAAGGTATGCAAGATCTAGATGTAAGGCAACCTTTTTTTTAATTGGTTTTGAAAATTACAACATTGAAGACCTTTAGCATTTTTTCTAACCATCACACAAACATTTACATTCTACCATAGGTCAATTACACAAACATTTGTAAATTCGTACCACTGTTCTAAAAGCTAGTAATGGAATTAATCACTGTTTTAAAAGCAGATAATAGAATTAATTTTTATGGCCGCAGACCAAGAGTTGTCTCTATTTTCCAATACCACATCACAGAGCATGAGTTGTTTCTATTGTCACACTATTGATTCAGAGGTAATAAAACACACCTGACTCAATTGAACATAAACAACAGAACCATAGCATGAATCCTCATAAACCTTTAGAAAAAAACAGAAGAAAGGTCACTAAATAGCTAAAAAAAGATGACACAAAAAATAAAGCACAATGAAACCATAAAGATCGAAGATGAATGTATATGAAGATCAAGACATAGATTTCCAAGGTCTGTTTATAAGCTTTTTGGTTTGTGGCGTTTATAGGCAGGACTGATTCAATGACCTATATTTTCTCCACCTTATTTCCCAAATTTAGTATCAAGTTTACCTAATAAAACTCAATTCATCCACTGCTTTAGGACACAGATAAGTGGCTTTTGTTTCACATCAAATGAGAAGAGGCTTTTGTTTCACATCTGTTCTCTGAGTTCTACCAAAAGCCATGACAGAGAAAGTGTGTTTCCTTCATTACTTCCAAATAACTGGATATGAAAGACAACCTAAGACATATCAGATTTAAAATCTGTCCACAAAACTAAAAATGAATGCCTTGTGTTTATGTAATGAAGTTTTTGAAGCATACCTTTGATTGTCAAGGGACCCTAACAAAAAATCAATTACTGGTTTCAAGCTTATTATCATCAAAATTTAATATGCATTCACTAAATCCAACTCATGGAGTTCAAATTCCCCCTATAACCAACCAGATCCAAACATGAAAAACTAAAAATTCGAATGACATTACAAACCTTAGAGCGTTTATCGCCACCAAGATCCGCATGTTCAAGAGCCTTAAACCCATCATCCTTAAACCCTTCGGTCGTTCTTCCCATCGATATACCCATCAGCCTTAAACCCTCTAATCTGCCCACCAAACCGGGTAGGAAATTTGGACGCAACGAACCGGTCTATCAACCCGATTCCGCTCTCCCCCGCCAACAAAATCCAACCTACCTTTACACCATTAAAATCAACTGTACAAAAATCGACACATGCATCGCCGTAATAGAACTCAACTATTCAACAACAAAAAAATATCAATTCAACTTTAGGGCAAGAAAACTCACAAACCGGAGAGGGGAAAAGGAAGAAAACGTTGACAGTATCCTGTTTATGTTCTTGACCCCAAATCTCCAAGAACATAGCTAGCTAAGCAGGCGATAGAGAGAAATAAAAATCCAACGAAAAGAAGAGATTGGAGATGAAAAAGAACAGACTGGTGACTATCGAAGAGACCGGCATCCACCATCACAAAAGCGGACGGCGGAGGCGACCAGAGATGCTAGAGAGAGAGAGATCGATGGCATTATGAGATGTGAAGGAACATAGAGAGAGAGAAAGAAAAGGTTGTCTGTGTTGTGTTGGCAGCGTGTAAAGAAGCCAAGAAAAGATCGTGCAAGTTAAAGTGGGTGGTTTTTATTGGTTGGTTATTGAATGTGTAATTTCTTTATTGGCCGTTAACGTAATAGTAACCGGCTCACTCAAAAAAAGTTACAATTTGTAATTATACGAGATGGTGACCCGCCCGCGCGTTGCGGCGGGCCACCCGTTTTGCATGATATTAGCTAATGTAGTCGGTGCATTAGGATTTGCAAACGACACAAATTCAGTAGTTGTTGAAACTGTTAAAATTGAAATATGATAGTCAAGGTTGCAAGAGTTCATTTAAGATGGTGACCATGTAGAAACAACAAAATCAACGAACTATATATTCAACCATAGAAAAGGCAAAAGTCATAAGAACTTTTAAACATATAATCAGGATGAAATGTTTGATTTTCAAACTATATACACCATGACATGGCTTGTTTTGGTGAGCCCTTTAATACGTGATGGGCTTAGAGCATATAGATATGATTTTGCCCACGGTAATAAGATTAATTTGTCCAATGCAATGAATTTGGCTTTTGTGATGTTTCCATCAGTTTCTATGTGTACATACCATTGGCCCCCGTATGTACATCAAAAGCAAAATACACTACCGTTATAAAATAACAAATAACAATCAAGAAACAAAAGAAGTAATGTACCTGCATTTCAGAAGACAAAATACAAACCTGCAACCATACAAAAAAAGAATCATAAATCTGACTACATTTGTTAAAAAATCAGATAAGAACACAACAGTAAAAAGGCAATTGCAGAGCTCATATATATGAAGAAGCAGAAGATCGATCGGAAAAAAAGGGAGAACGCATACCGAGGGTCCGAATTTGTACCCGAATTTGTCCATCGGGATCGATTTGAAAGCAAGTCAGAACGCGTATGTGCTTGTCTAGAAGACTGAGGGTCTGAATTCGAACGTAACTGTTTTCTAGAAGAAGAGATATTAGGGACTAATAATTCTTGCAAGTAAATTAAATAAGCAAACGCATGACTGATCTATACCGCTAACACTTAACAAAGAATCCTAAACTAATCAGTACCAGTACCTACACCTAACTGGAAGTCAAATCTTCTTGTAAATAGAAAATTCATATACGAAAAATGACATATACATCAATTTAGACCAGTATTGGTAATCAATAAAAAAACGTAATAGGCAGCAGTAAAATACGAATGATGAGACTTGCAAACAAAAACGGTAATAAAAGTGCATTAAGTAAACAGGAGCCAAACGGCCATACAGTTACACAATAAAAAATGAATCATGAGACCAAAAATCACATCACATAGAAGTGTCGTAAGGAAGAGCACATCAAATATATTAGTAATATATTTATGTATTATGTATTAAGTTTAAGGGTGTTGTCTGTAATTATTCCTTGTATATATAGGGTTGCATATTAATAAAATACATACAGATTTACAATATCAAACATGGTATCACAGCCTTGTTAAAACAAATCCTCTCCATTCTTTTTTTTCGTAAACCCTAATACACCTACGGGTGTTCTTGCACCGGCAGCCCCTCCCACGGGATCGGTCTGGCGACCGCCGTGCATTCCCCCACCTCGTCCGACATCGAAACCGAAGTAGACAACCCTGATCCAATGACGAACACCGTCAAAATCGAAACCGAGAAGCTTCACCGATGCTACACGGTGACGAACATCCAACAAAAAGTTCGTGTTTTGGATGGAACGAAGGTAACATACACTCAATGGGTCAAACTCTTCATGATTCAGGTAAAAGCGTATCAGGTAACTAATCACATTGATGGCACCGATCCTCCGCCTAAAACCGATCCGACATATCAGGTTTGGTCGGAGATCGATTCTGTTGTGCTACAATGGATCTATGGATCTATTAGTGATGATTTGTTCCCTCGTGTGATTGATACTGACTCTACTGCTCGAGAAACTTGGGTTAAATTGCAGGCTATTCATCAAAACAACAAGGGCACGAGCCACTGCATTAGATCAAGAGTTTACAAACTTAACTCTTGGTGCCTGCAAATCAATCGATGAGTATTTTCAACGCCTCCATGATCTCGCAGCAGAATTAACAGATCTTGGTCGGACTATTGATGACAACAGGAAAGTGTTGCAACTTGTTCGCGGGCTCCCGAAAGAATATGATACGGTCGCAAGCTTCATTAACCAAAGCAGCCCCTCATGGGACGATGCTCGTAATATGGTGCTCCTTGAAGTCCAACGGTTGGCCGCCCGATCGCAAAACCCCACCCAATCCGCCCTTTACTCCCAGCAAACACCTAACACCAATTCATCACATAACCCCTCTCCCACCAACCCCAACCGTCCCAGTGAGCCCCACTATGACCCCAACCCGCCTCGCTACCCTCAACGTGGCGGTAGGTCCGGTCGTCGGTATAACCGTGGCGGTCGGTCTGCCTCCCGTAACCGCTATCCTCCACCACCACACTACCCGCATCCATCTCCCAATACCCTCTGGCCAAACTATCCACCACCCACCCCATATCCATCCCACCCCTACTACGGCCCACCCGCCTCTCCTTGGCCCACCAACCCTTACCCCTTCAACCCACCTCCTGCCCCATATCCTCATCGCCAGCCCACTGCGACCCAACCCCAACCCGCAGCCCAATATGCTGCCTCTAGGGGTGTTCAGAATAACCGAAATCCATAAAAAACCGATATCCGAACCGTATCCGTAACCGAAAAAAACCAAACCGTAATAAAATTTTGGTTTTCGGTTCGGTTAGTAACCGTAACCGTAATAAAAATTCAGTTTTCGGTTCGGTTTACGGATACGCATTTAAAAAAACATCGGTTTATTCGGTTGAACCGAATAAACCGAAAAATATTAATATATGTTTTATTATTTATATAATTATATAATTATATAACCAAGTTTAACCTAAATTGTCCCTAACCCTAACTTTTAGTTTAGTCGCCTCCCTCCCACTCGCTGGTCAGATTCTCAGATGCTCTCCTCCCCGTCGCCTTCCTTCTCGCTGTCAGCCGGTGACTGTGAGAGCTTCCTCACCGTCACCTTCCTTCTCGCCCGTAGCCTTCTTCCCCATCGCCTTCCTTCACGCCGGTGACTTTGCGAATTTCGAGAGCTTTCAATCATCATCAGGTACTTTTCTTTCGATTATCTTTTCTTTCGTTTCTCAAACTCAGGTTTGATGATGTGTTGTTCGAGGGATCGATTTATAAAACTCAGTCAGATCCAGATGGAAACTTTTATACTTTGTTTGCCCATTAATCGAGTTCTCTCTTGGTAACTTTTATACTTTGTTTGATGATGTGTTGACTAGTTGTTGTGAGATGCCTCGTTATTTCTTTTATGTTTCCTTGGGTTTTGTTTCAAGTTGGATGGATTTATTTTGGTCTTTGAATTTGTTTGGAATGATTTATTTTGTTTCAACCTAAGATTTGGAGGCTGGAAATTGCAAGTTGCAGTGCTTTTGGTTAAATTTGGATAAATTCGGTTAATTCGGTTATATATGGTTAGTTCGGTTTTAACCGTAACCGAACCGAATTCGGTTCGGTTCGGTTTCGGTTCGGTTAGTCATTTTCCAAGTTCGGTTCGGTTCGGTTTTCGGTTAGGAAAAAAAAATTTAACCGAACTAACCGAACCGTTTAAACCGTTTTAACCGAAAACCGAACCGATGAACACCCCTAGCTGCCTCGGCCCAGCCTGCGCCCTCGGGCCAATTCGCTGCATCATACGATGCTTTAGCCCCACTGATCTGGCCCAAGCCGCCTATCAAGCTCAACACTTTGCTCAACCCACTGATCCTTGGGTTATGGACTCGGGAGCCTCGCAACACTTCACAGCAAATTCAGGTATTTTCCAAAACTCCATCTCAAAGTCGTCAGTTCTCTTTATATTTGTTGGTAATGGCAATACGTTGCCCGTGCATGGATCCGGTAATGCTTTACACACCATCCCGCCTATAACTTACAAACTAAACAACATTCTCTTCGTTCCTAACATTGTTCAAAACTTATTATCGGTTCGCCAATTCACTAAAGATAACAATGTCAGCATAGAATTTGATCGTTTCGGTTTTTCTTTGAAGGAACTCCACACTGGCAAGGTCCTTTCCCGCCACAATAGCACGGGCGATCTCTACCTATTCACACCACCATCCATCGGCTTGGCTTGCATGACATCCTCCTCTTCTCAACTATGGCATACACGACTTGGCCACCCGGGAGCTCACGTTCTTGATTTTTTAATTTCACGTCAATTTATTTCATGTAATAAAGACAAGGATTATCATGTTTGCCATACTTGTCAAGTTGCTAATAGTAAATGATTAGCTTTTTCGGATTCTAATTTTATAACGTTTCAATCCTTCGATATTATTCATTGTGACTTGTGGACCTCACCTGTTGTCAGTAATTCTGGGTATAAATACTATTTAGTCCTTATTGACAACTTTTCAAATTATGTTTGGGTATATCCATTAAAATATAAATCTGAAACTTTCCCGACTTTCACAAAATTACACAAATTAATTCTCACCCAATTCAACAAACCAATAAAACAATTCCAAAGTGACTTAGGGGGTGAATTTGATAACCGGGATTTTCACAACTTTGCATCTCTTAATGGCCTTGTCTTTCGCTTCTCATGCCCCCAAACTTCGCCACAAAACGGCAAGGCCGATCGTATGATACGTCGCCTTAACGACATCATTCGCGCCATGCTCATGCAAGCTAAACTCCCACCGCCCTTCTGGGTGGAAGCCCTCCACACCGCCGCATACCTACACAACATCATCCATGTTCATCGTTTAAACTTCAACTCCCCGGCCTACGTCCTATACCACTGCCACCCCACCTATGACCACTTACGCACCTTTGGATGCGCCTGTTATCCCAACCTTAGTGCCGTCCAACAACACAAACTTTCTCCCCGATCCAAACGATGTATTTTTTTGGGTTACCCAAGCACTTTTCGCGGTTACCGGTGTTACGATCCCGACACCGGTAAGGTCCACATTTCACGACACGTCGTCTTTGACGAACGTGTCTTCCTTTACGGCGAACCTTTACGGCGAATTGCCTTAAAACATAAGAAGATTTATAGTCACCGCATAATTGATGGAATTTGCTTGAAATCTGATCATTGGTATTAATTGATTATCACTGATAAACATAAATAGCAACATGATACCTCGAATAGCAACTTTGTTTGACATTCATGTGCAAACTGATAAAGAGTTAAGAAGAAATTGGCTTCCTTCTGATAAATTGAGTCGCGAAGACAACATCTCCCTTCAAATCTACAATTGCGTACCCCACTTCACTCAAACTGGCCCATCATGTAAAGGCAAAAAAGCAATGTAAATATAACATAAACAAATATATTGCCTACAAACAACAATCAGAACAACAAAAACTAATTCAAATTAAATCGATCAAACAACAAACTAAAGAAAGCAATTCGATGATTGATATTTAACTTACCATGAGAATGAATGAAAGAATTGATAAAACCACAGCGAAGTGATTTGAAGAAGAAATGATCTTTGCATATACGAACAAAAATCAGTGGTCTAATCATGGAGATAAGTAGAAAGTGGTCATTCCCATGTTTGTGAAGAAAAGGCAGGGATTTGTAAATGTGTATCGGCTTCCCACACCGAAGACATTGGTGGTCACCCAATTCGTGATCGATTGTTCTTGTTCTACCTATATGTCTCTTCGATTTAAATTAATATATTGAAACTGCATTACACAAATTTGAAGTTTTTAAAAAAAATCATGATTTAGGTAGTCTAAAGCATACATATAGAAAACAGATTGTAAATTGATAATACAATGAGAAAATTTAGAAAAACATCAGTTATATGCCTTCCATTTGCTCATGTGACTTCAAGAGCTCTTTCTTTAGGAAACACACCCTAAATCTAATTGCTGATGTGAAAATGTAAAAACAAATGATGAAATCCAGAAACTTACCTGATCCATGACGAAAAAATGTAGCAACGGATGGGGTTGGAATGATATCCTATAGCTAATTGATAGAGCAGATCTCCTTCTTTGGATCTTCTTCTTTGTTGATTTGCATAACAGATTTTCAAAGTCAAATAGGCATACAATAGTTTGGTCGAACTAAAAGCCCAAATTTTTTACACATAAAGCACATTTCTTAGAGTTGGGCATTTTTAAGAAAAGACAGATAAGAAGCATGGACATAGGTAAATGAACCCAACAAAAATTACCTATAAACATATTTGTTCCAAAGAAGCCAACAACTCTGCAAACCTAGAACCTGTAGCAAAAGAAAAGGAAGAAAAAACATCACAAAAGCATGAATAATCTGAATAACAGAATACAGGATCAATACATATTCATATTCAAATGACACATGAGTTAGGAAAACGAACAACATACACTAACTCTATATAGGGTAAAACATGACGTTTGAATTTGAAAAAACACAATTCCTAACTTACAAAAAATTCAAAATCTAAGAGCTACATACCTTCTACACAGCAAATAAAAAACCCCTCAACTTGATCCTTAGCGGAATTTCGTCGAACACTTGATAGATATCCTCAGGTGCAGCCCTTCACTTCCACCAAATTACAAATTTTATTCACAAAATAACTTCAAAGAAACTGAAAAACGTGTAGTGATCATGGAAAATTAACCATTTCCCCCCAAAATTTAGGGTTAGAACACAAAACCCATTTCTAGAAAGCTATGAGCCCTAGTACCATGATGGCAAGCAAACCAATTGAAAGAATCTTATAGACAGATGAGATCTGATCTTATAATTTAAACATATCAGACAGCACCACAAACACGCAATCGCATGCCATATCGTCAAAAGTGATACGGATCTGAGAAGGAAAAAAAATCGAACAGTAGCACAACAGTCACCAAAATAAATTTGCTTTTGTGACATACGAAACCATAAATGACGCTGCATTTCAGTAAAAATTAAGTCAATTTCGAAACATGAGCTAATAAACTAAATTATAACAAAGAAAAAATCAATTAAATCTTGAGGACTCAGATCGTTAAACCAAATAATCATCACCGCCCAAATCAGCTGAAAAGAAAACACCGTCTAGGCTCAAAAATGTTAATCGAAATCATCATCGCCTTTTTTTAAGTCGCCGACAATATCCACATCTAACGGTGACCAAAGCACCGAGGTTGTACACATAGGTGCTGGCGACAAACCGGACTCCGGCAGCCTCCGTAAAGTGAAAATGTTATATGTTATCGTCACTCACATCCCGATGCCAAATAAATCTACTCAGATCTGGAGAGCGTAGAAAGTTCTTCGCTCCAGAGAGCAACGACACCGTATGCTCAGATATGGAGAGCGTAAAAAGTTCTTGGCTCAGATCTAGAGAGCGACGACCGTCATTCATATCGGTAAAGAACATCCGAGACGGAGACGGGAACATCTCTCAGACAAAGCCGTCCAGATTGGTACGATCGATGTTCAGATCAAAGACTGCCAACATTTCGGAATGGAAGAGAATCTTCGTAGATGCAAACGGAAAACTTATAAAACATCGGCCAAACGTTAATCACATACCACATCCTCTTATCGATTAAAGAAAACGGACGGTCAGAGAAAGGGGTTAGGAAGAGTGAGAGAACATCAAAGAAGGGGGTACATGAGTGAGAGAGATGAAAAGGTTAAGAAATGGTACACGCGTAATGAAGAAAATGAGGTGAAAAGCACGCGTACAACACCGACCAATCACACCACGCATGCAGTACAGGTGTAACACATGCAATACAGGTGTAACGCATACAGTACAGGTGTAAGCTCTTGAAAAGTTAAAAAAAGAAAAAAAAAACACGGTAGGGGGCAGGATTAGAACATGAGACCTGCATCATGAAAGGCTACCTGGTGGTACCACCAGGGCAAACCTCAACATTGAAACAATTTGGAAAAACTTAATAGAAAAGATGAAGAAACAACTGGGCAGTAAAAAAAAATAAAACAAAAGAAACTGCCACGTGGCAACTCATGAAAGGGTCCACGTGGAGGGAATAGTGGGAGACGTGTGTACAACTCAGCCTTAAGAATTGATATATATAAGGTAATTATTATTATTATTATTGGATTATTATTATTGTTTATATTATTAGTAATTAGTATTTTTATTGTTGAGTTAATCTTTCAAATAATTTTAGGTTACAAAAAATATATTGTTGACTGAAACTATGGTGTTGAGCTGCTGTGTAAATGGCAAATGTCAAGTATGGAGGAAAAAAGGGGTCACGTATAGGCCTTAAGGTGACGTGTAAATGTAAAAAAAGGGTCACATATAGGGATAATGGTCACGTGTACAGCTCCCATTTAAGATGTTTAGCTCCCATTTAGGCCTATACTCCAGCTTTATATTTGTATTTACACGTGTAATTATACCATAACGTGCCTACATACATCGACATAATCATACGATGTAGATACGTTGCTATTATTATCAAGCATATATAGACGATACAATTGTCTATTATTATTATTATTATTAGAAGATACACGCATACATACATACATACACATACTCATACGATATCGATACAAATAAACCACACACACATAAAGACACAAGACTCATAAAAATAAACTTAGTATGCTTTCATATATACATACATATAGTCACATTAATGCAAGTCTATTCATACATACATACATACATATAGTCACATGGATACGAGTCTATGGAACAATACTATTGGTAATGTTGTACGTATTACATGCATGTACACAAACATATATTATTACTATGATTATTGTAGTAATATTAATGTTATTACAGTTATTATTATTAGAGTTGTACAACAAATAAGGGTAAAGTAGTCATTTTAAAGATTATTTTTTAATGAAATGGAGAAATATGATATATTGACTAGTTTTGAAGGGCATGCATGATATTTTAAATTTTGAATGGGTATATACCACTCGCCCTCGTACATCTGTAACAGTCACAATGGTATCACTTAAACTTGCTTGAATATGAATACCCCTTTGGTATTTTACGTATACTATTACAGGGATATTTTTTAAATTTATAAGGGTATATATGAAATTGACATTTTTTTATAGTTAACTTTGTCTCTTTTTTTTTTGGGTTTTGGTTTCTTGCAAATTATATATAATTTTTTTTAAGGTTACCATTGCAAATTATATATAAATTTTTACGAATGTAAAGTTTATATTTAATTTTTGTATGTTTCGGTTACTACTTTTTGTATGTTTCTTGTATTTTGTTAATTATCTAGTTTACAGAACAATACTAAAAAAATTAACCTAACCTTCACGTATAGGGCTCTACGTGAGGGTTCTTAGACATCCCCCCGACATTCCATGACGTTGTATTATCATGCTCTGACAGTTATACGTGAAGGAAAGGTTTATCCTTCACCCCTTAATTCTAACCTTCACGTATAGGGCTCTACGTGAGGGTTCTTATATATCCCCCCGACATTCACTGACGTTGTACTATCATGCTCTGACAATTATACGTACGTGAAGGAAAGGTTTATCCTTCACCCCTTAGTTTTAACACCCCCTTTATACGTGAAGGGGAGGGAGAAGTGCGAGCTATTTTATTTTGGCACCCCTCCTATACGTGAAGGAGAGCCCTATCCTTCACGTATAGGGCTGGTGTATTGAAAAAAAAGAGGGGGTGTCCCTAAGAAACCCCTAAAAGAAAGTTGAAAGAGAGAGAGAGAGACATGAAAGGCTGCACCCCCTCTCCTTCATTTCTGTTCGAAAGAGTCCCTTCGTCCTCCTCGATGAGCACCGGCGAGCTTAGCACCTCTCCCTTCCCGCTCGTTTTTCCAGCAACACCAACCCAACCCGCTTCTGGTCGACCCAACACTCGTTCCGGTTCGTTCTCCCGACGACGGCAGCGAACCAGCCCGTCCCTTTGTTCTCCGGCGAAACCAGTAGCGCCAACGACATCAGGCACCGGCGACCTCCGGCTCTTCTTCTCCGGCTGACGAGAGCAGAAACCCAGTAGTCCACTTCCTTTTCTCTCTGTTCACGACACTGGCGACACCAACCCGCCTCTGCTCGACTTCCGACGACAACCCAGCAGCCCCAACCTCCAGTCGGCATTCCCGATGATATCAGTCCCAGTTTCGACAGCCATGAGCCTCCGGTTCACAAGAGATCGAGCCGGGTTTTTGGATATGAACAAGGTGAGTTTATATATGTAGTCTTGATGGGGTTTGTGGTGGTCCTAAGCGGGGGAGGTGGCGGCTATGAGCAGTAACGGATGGATGATAACGGCGGTGGCAACCGGTTGTAGGTGGCGGACGACAATGGTGGTTATGATTGCGGGTTTAAATGGGATGAAACGAGGTGACGATCTAGACCCGATTCAAACCGTTGACACTTGCGGTTAACTTTTCGGTGGATTATCTCGGTCCAAACGACAAACCGACAACGGAGAAATACTCGCGGCGAGATGGTGATTAGTTTGGACTATTCATTTGTCCAAATCGGACAACATTATTATTCGGTTAATCGGACTCGTTTCGTGATCCGTCAAAGATGTAATCACATTATATATTTGTTATTATTACAAATATTATTAGTAAGTTAAAGTTTATATAAAATCATAATAGAACAAGATAAATGATATAAATATATATTTAAGACGAATAAATATATATATGATTATTAATCAGTTTTATTTAATAAAATTGATTAAAAGGATATTTTTTTATTTAAATATTAAATATATATATAAATATATATATATATAATATAAACGATAAAGCAATTATCGGACTAAAGAATATGTTTAATATATATTTGAAACATATTTTAAATATGCTAATATATATTTAAAGTGTTAATATTGAAATTAGGGTTTTCTAGACGTTGTGCTATCAACCCCGAGTAAACGGTGATGAACTAAGATTTGAAATTTTAAAGTACATTATAAAATGTTATAATGGATAATACCCTAAGTTGGTTTCGACTAAAAGTGAGTTCTGATATAGAAATGAGAAAAACGGGAAAATAGGGTTTTGGAATATGATTATTTAATATAAAATAATCCGGAGGGTATGGGGACTTGATTTTTGATATGGAACTATGTTTATATATATAATAAATATATATATATATATAAAGTTAAAATGGATAAATGATAAAGTATTTAAAATGCCGAGTTAATCGGATATTTAGAAGTTCGTGCGGACCGGAAGGGTAGACACCTGTACACTGGGGTTTCTGCCAAAAGCGTGGGTGTCGCATAAATCCCAACTGGGAAATGGCATCCCTCAGTGGGCGATCCCGGAGTGAGCATTTACTTATAGGAAGGCGTGTCTTCGTATTATCGTTAAAAGAAAAGGATAACTTCCTAAAGGGCATTTTGGTCATTTTAACCTTTAAAAAGGGATGAACTTAATGATAATATGATATTAAAATAAACATAGGAAGTGTTTATTATACCTTGCGTTAACGTCATACAATACGCGATTAGGTTTAATTATTGGAAGGCATAGCGGAGATTTTGCCTGAATTAACTGTATAAGAGTATAAGATGAGTTCTATAAGCCCGCTTTAAATATTTTAAATGTTTTACTATTTTTGGGCTGATATACATGTAAAGTTATTACTTTTAAAGTATTTGAAATAACGTTTGCCTATTTTGTGTTAATACACATACATGAAATGTGATAATGCTTATGATTGTTTTAAAGTTATTATTACCTGCTATGAACTCTTTTCGGGAAGGTTATAATACACGGGTAATAAAGATATTAAACTTTTTCAAGTAAAGTTCAAAAAAAGAGAAATTTAGTTTTCCGGATAAAGAAAATAACCCTTGGGGTTAGTTTATAATCTAAGCAAAAGATTGTCTATGTAAGAAGGAATACTGTGGTTGTACAACTAAAAGCGGGGAAGACGGTTCCCTGGGGTAGCGATGGTTACTCTATGACTGATGTTCGGGTAATGACGGTTTCCTGAGGAGCTAACGTGGTTCCAATAGACAATGCTTAGTTGAATGAATGAATGATTTGGTATAATTATGTTATGTCTTATACCTGATAAAGGATGAATGATTAAATATTTTGGTATAATTATGTTATGTTTTATACCTGATAAATGTTTATAAAGAAGGGGTCGTTAGGCCCAAATGTTTGAGGTAACCTTTCAAGGAAATGTAAGAGTTTTAAATACTTAGAACTCACCAGCGTAAGCTGACCTTTAAAAGCATATATGTCAGGTATCTGTGATGTTTAAAGTGGCAAGGGAAGGGCTCTAGCAAGGGAAGATTAGATGAGCAAACTATCGGGAAGGATCGGTAGTAGACTGGCATAGCTATAGATAAGATCTAGTTATTAGATTATGTTGTTATCTTCCTTACTGTTGTAACTTGGCATATATATAAATGAAAAGTTTTTAATTTCCGCTGCTTAGTTATCTCTGTTGTACCATTGTTCATGAGTAAATCCGACACGTGACCCCTCCTGGAGCCAAGACTGGGAGTGGACGCCACAGTTAGACAAGGCGGAAAGGCAACAAACACAAACAGTCACCCTTCGGTTGCGAACGCATAGTGGTATTGAAACACAACCTGGCTAGCTAACGATATAAATGTGATTACATTTCTGCAAACTCTTGAACTTGCATTTTGTTTAAACATTTCAATTCACCAACCTTTGTGTTGACACACTTTAGCATGTTTTTCTTAGGTACCTAGATACGGAGTACGATTAGGACTCATGCATCTCATACGGGTCTGAAATTCGGTTTAAATATTTCGGGTTATTTATTTCTTATTAAAGTTTTGGGTGCATGTTATGCGCAACGTATTTACTTATATTTAGTTACGCTTCCGCATGTGTTAAAAACTGTTTTCTTACATGGTTTAGTATGGCTAATGACTCAGGTCCTGGTTTGTCACATGCCTCGCCGTTATACACCGCGGGTGGATTTTGAGGGTGTGACACAAGTGACTGTTGATAATCAGATCACAAGTGTGATGAATGATCTGCAAACCACAAATGTGGAAATAGCTCCTGAAGCTCTATCTTTCATGAGAAAAATTATGATTAGGAATACTCTTAACTGCACTTGGTTAATGAGTGCTCCATCTTTGCCCATCATTTATGTTTTAAAGCCTTGTACTCCATCTCCGCTCATCATTCCTGTTTTAAAGCCTTGTGCTCCATCTCCGCCCATCATTCCTGTTTTAAAGCCTAGTGCTCCCCCTACTACTCCTGAAACGAAAAATGTTGTTGAAGTTGAAGTTGATGTTGAAGAAGATGGAGTCAAAGATAAGGTGTTTGCAGTTGTTAAAGAGACAAAGCCTGTGGAGCCAAAGACTAAACCTCCTGATGAGAATGAATTTTCTGCTGAAGCAATCAGATTCAGGAAAGGAAAATTGGTGATGCCCCAGTACCAATCAGATTCTAACAAGGTGTTTGCAGCTGTTAAGAAGACAAAGCCTCCAATATTCATTGATGATCAACAGGTATATCTCCCTGAAGATGAGGTAAACATGATAAAACAGGTACTTGCAGATGTTGAGAAAGCTGAACAAATAAAAAGGGATGGAGACATGGCCTTGGCATTCAAACTAGAAGGAGACATGTTGTGTTATTCAAATGATAAAGTAATAATGGATCTGATAAATGAAGTCAAGAGAATGTCTGTTAAGGAGAAAATGGCAACAATGGACTATGAGAAGGAGACAAGAAAAAGAAGAATGACCACAGAATCTGACAAGGAGATCAAAGCTGAACAAGAAAAGATCAGACCATCAGATAACATTCACAATGCCAAACTCCTTATGAAGTTCACAGATATGATCATAGCCAGGGGATGGGCAACTCCTGAACAAGCAAATTTAAAAGCTGCTAATGAGTTATGCGATATGATATCCAGGGTTATTCAAAAGGATGGTGAATTAAAAGTGAAGGAAAAAATAGATGTTGATGAAAGGCAAGAGAAGATAAAGGGGAAGAAGAGAAACAGAAAATCCTAAAAAAACCCTATGACAGAGGAAGAAGAACTCAAGCATCTCAAATGCTATTTCATTAAGATGAGGGGAGGGGGGACCCAAAAAAGATCAATCCTTCTGGTTTTAATAGCTTGAGAATCAGATATTCAAATACCATACATGATCAACAGAACAAAATCTCAAAGGAAACAGTTGAACCAAAACCACCATGTGAATTTTCTGATCTGAACATAACTCTAGCCTCACAGCAACCCAAAAGAAACCCTCCTAGAACTAGTAGACCAACAAAAAAGCCTAAACATGTAAAGCCTCCTAAACCTATAAAATTAAAGCCTCTTCCACCAAAGTTGAGAATAGACAACTTCACACCCATTGTACCACAACCTATAATTGATCATATCATTCCATCTCCATATCCTCACCTAAACAAACCACGAAAACCCTCATCTCCACCCAAATCACCAGAAAAACCACCCACCAAGAGAATGAAGTCAGTGACTAAGAAGGGAAAAGGAAAAGTGATCAATGAGGAGGATGAATACAGAGATGTCCATGCTAAAAGGAGAAGAATCATCTCCTGAAGGTATGATGATCAAGCGAAAGTATACCTATTCACAACCAGTTCAGATGAGGTACTAAAGTTTACAGCTGAAGAAGCTATGTACAACCTCAGTGACCATGAGGTGGGTGATGTTAGACAGTTACGTGGTGATATGAAGGGTACGTGTTCACAAGAGGAATCCTTAATGCTGAGGATAAATATGTAATTTGGATGACTTATACGGGGAAGTAGATGAAGCCACACAACCCAGCATTGACAATACAGTTTCGACGCTTAAAGTTGATAAGGATGGAAAGTTGGTAGTATATAGAGCTGATGGGTCATTCACACGGCATAGTACAGTTCCAGATCCAGAATGAAGTCAGGCTGACAAAGACCGAATCCATTTAATAATGACAACTAACAGGCTTCATATGGTTAAGAGAAAAGAGGTGACCAACTGGGAGTATAAGTAAGACACAAACATGTATCACATTTTCACCAGTGAACATGGCGAGACAATTAGAAGCTTAAAAGATGCTCTAAATGGGCTTTCTGAATATGAGATACGAGATATTATCAGGATTGGTGATAGTAAGAGCAGAATAATGACACAGACCTATCATGAAAATAACCTATGTCACAAGGCCAAATTTCGGTTGAGGAGAACAAGGATGAACTTTGCTGGAAGAAGAGTTGATCCCTGTATTTGTGTACAATTGCGTAAGTTGTTCTAGTTTGTATGTTAACATAAGTTGTTACAGTTTTATTCATACAGTTTTCATATATAATAACATACACATTTTCAATGAATTATAACAGACCTCCATTTTACTCATAACTGTGATCTTACATGAAATATATTTTCATATTTTATGTTAGTATATGTTGGCATTTTGATATGGTGGGATGAGATGATTTATAAACAGGATAAATATTACTTCTTCAGTAAATTGGAAGAAGAACAAAACTGGATGAACTACAATTTCTCGGGAAGAAGAGTTCATAAGGATTAAGAGAAGATGAACTAGAGTTCTTAAGGATGAACCGGATAAACTAGAGTTCTAAAGTTCTTCAGGATGGTTAACCAGTTCACAATATAATAAAAATCACATCAGTTCACAATAAAATATATATTTGCAACAATCAAATTTAGAATAAAATCAACTTTAATGATTGAGATAAAATCTATCTACACTAATAGTTAACCAAAACAAAACACAAGGAAGAGTTAACAAAAATTTTAATATATATATATATATATATATATTGATCTATATACAAAATTTTCATCAGGATCCTATACAAAGATCTATTTAACTAGCTAAGACCTAGCATCCGACATATAGTTTTCATCATCAAAGAAGCTGCTACTACTGCTGTCTAGGTGCCTCTCACCAGGCATCAACCTCCTCCCAAACAGAGCATCGGAGGTGAAGGTGGAGTCCTGATCGCGGATTAAGTATAGTGACAGTCTTGTCTTCGCTCCATCTTGTCCCCGCACATGACGCTTATATCCTGAATTACTTCATCAGACATGAAATCCGTGTAAAGGATTCCATATCTAAGGGTAAGAACTGGGATCCTCCAGTAAACCAGGAAATACCCCACAGATGTGTGTCCCAAGTATCTCACCATGAGATCTAATTGGACCACATTGAAGGTGTTAATGTCGACATAGTCGACATATCCAACCTCTCCCTGCCACACGTCTTCACAGGAGGGATTCCGGTGGATATGCCCGTTGTGGTGGATTTTTAGTGTCAATCGCCGACCACGTGTAAAAAGAAACCCAAGGCAGAAGCGATTAGTAATTAATGAAAAAAACCCTAAAATTTACCAAATGCAGAGACGAAAAAAATACACTTACGGGGACGCGGGCCGTAGTTGGGTGCTTGTCCATTAGCTTCCCTGATGTACCACCGTTGAGCAGGAGAAAAATCCATTCTTAGGAAAAGACGAGGGTTCTTGATGATCAGGAAGTACGTTCGTACGGAACATGAGGGTTCTTGGTCAGGAAATGCTTCTACATGCTACCTATATATGGTGGCAGCAGGTAGTGGAAAAGTCACAATAAGAGATATTTACCATGTCTATTTAATAATCTTTACCGCGTCATTTTTTTTTCTTTGAATAGCAAATCCACAGCCTAATCAGAGATAACCACTGAGTTCATGAGGATTGAGAGAAGATGAACTAGAGTCAAAATTAAACGAAGAAAGTCAAAAATTAACAAGTCAAAATTAAACGAAGAAAGCCAAAATTACCCACTGAGTTCATGAGGATTGAGAGAAGATGAACTAGAGTTCTTCAGGATTAAGAGTTATTCAGTAATAGAACCAGATGAACTACAGTTTTTCAGGATCAAGAGTTAGTCAATAATAGAACCGGATGAACTAGAGTTCTTCAGGATGAACCGGATAAACTAGAGTTCTTCAGGATGAACTATATATACCATAAATAAGCAAAGTTGTTATTTTTGTTCCTAGTCTATAGGATATTCCCATGTATTGAAACCCATTACCTACTGAATTAAAATCATTCTGGTTGAATACAATTCTTTATACACTACTATTTAGTCACACAACCTAATATATGTAGAAGGCAACCAGATGAACTAGAATACTTCAGGAAGAAGAGTCAAAACACAAATCGGATGCATAGCACATAAACAATTACATATATAATCCAAAATATGTGATATCCATTAATTAATTACAAATATATATAATGAAAAAAACTACATAAACTTAAAAAATGCTCCCACTAGAGAAAGTATCTGAATCGTCATAATGGCATGTTCTCCATGGGCTAGCTACCTTCAGAGGGGGAGGAGGAGGAGGAGGAGGAGGAAGACACCTCCACATCTCCATCGAGGTAGATGGATATGACCTCCTCGTCCTTGACGTGCAGGGCCAAGGCCCTGACATCCCTCGGATCATTAGTGAATGGAACTAGTCCATAATCCAGAGACAACCCTGGGATCCTCAGGTAGGGGTCGAAATCGTTCAAGTCATAACCTAGGTCAGACACCGTTTGACCTAGGTCATCGAACAAGAAGGAGGTATTGTCCACCTCGTCGAAGTAGCGAACCCTCTCATCGATGTATTGTATCCAACCATTGAGGCTCGCAAAATACCCTAAGTGATAGATCACTAAAGTAAACAGACTAAAATCTTCTTCCCCTGTTCAAAAAAAAATTACCAAAAATCAGAGACGCGAATTCCACATTAAAGCATTTGAATTTCAGTTATTTAGACGATTACTTACCGTATTTGGGATTATCTTTCACATTCAGAGGACGCAAATGCCACAGTTTTAGAGAGTGGTGATAAACCAAAAAACAGAGAGCTGAGAGAAATAACCTGTGTATATGGTGATGATCGACAATTAATTAATTAATTATATGATTTATATCTAAAACTCGAGGTGGTAGATAAAGATTTGACCTCTAGTAATCATATATATTCGTCGTCATTACAGATAACTAATTAAAAGTGGCTACTATTTAGTCACGGTTAATACATATGTCCATAGGTAATAGATTTTTGTCACTCACAACCTACTGTTTAGTCACACAACCTAATAACAGTAGCTATATGTACTAGCTTTTAACCACATAATTAAGTAAAAATAGTGGCCATTGCTCACATTTAGCCACACATAATATATACTTAATAGTTTTGTTTTTTTATTTACTAAATAATAAAATCTACTCTTCCGTCACACAACATTATTTAAGCGTGACCATATATTCCTTTTTTGTCACATGAATAAAAAATCATAAAAATTATGTGGTCGCTTGGTGCATTTCGCCACTCTTTTCTAAGTGTGACAAATAAGTGTCACATGTTTTTGTAAAACAGTGGCTACACTGCACCTGATTGTTGTTGTCACATAAACAAAAATATGTGGCTAAAAGGGTCCAAAAGCTATATATTTGGCCATGGGTACAAAATATGTGTGGCTAAAACTAGTGTTTCTTACCTTTGGCCACGTTTTTATCAAAACAGTGGCTATGCGTTAAAAAAAACCGTGGCCAAAGCCACATTTTGACGTAGTGCTGTGTCGGTCATGAATACCAGTCATGTCGTATAAGATTGATTGATCTAGAATCATAACATCCTGCAACGGGATCAAAGATTCGAAGATTAAAAACAAAATGGAATCAAAAGGGCATTTTATTAAAAATATAATAATCATAATAACCTCAAATTGTAAGCCTTCTCTGTTATATATTCGGTAACGGAAACGGGTAGGATCGAGAAACAAAACGAATGGATAGGCAACGAATGAATCGAGATACAAAAATCACCACTCGAATTAAACATTGGGCAAAACTAAATAGGAATCAAGATACATATACACCACTGAATCCCAATTTAGGCTCCAAGAACACCATTCAAATCTGCCATGATTTGAATTAGCATGGAAAGGACAAGTTTAACAAATAAAACTTGCACAAAATACCTCAAGTAAACTCTCTGCCCATTCTTTTTGCATTCACTACATTACATAGAGGAGAAACAAGAAAATAGGAAATTGTCTAGAACATGGGTAACCACCTAATACCACTATCTAATAACTAAAAATATAATGATAAGAAATTAAAGGAATTTAAACTCGACAGGAACTAGAAAATAAAGAAGTGCATAAACTACTAAATTGAACTCAATTTCATATTTCTTCATGTCACACGTCCATCATCATCTGTGACAAGTTAACTTGGGTCAAGGGGTTTGAGAGAGAAGATTGAATGAATTTTCTCTATATCTTCCCAATAGGGAGAGAGATCTATAAATAGACTAACATATTACAAAAGGGTACAAAGAGAATACAAGAATTACAAATAAAACCCTAAGAAAATAATACACATGTAAATACAGCTAATATCCCCCATCAAGCGATAGGTGGCGGTCCAAGACGAAGACGAGAGCGGAAGTATTCGAACTGAGGTCGAGGTAGACTCTTGGTGAAGATGTCAGCAACCTGAAGCTTGGTAGGAACGAACATAGTGGAGAGCTTCCCAGATGCAACCAGTTCACGAATAAAGTGGTAATCCAAGTCAATGTGTTTGGAGCGTTTGTGAGAGACCGGATTCTGGGCAAGGAAGAGGGCGCTTTGGTTGTCGCAAAGTATAGTGGGTCTCAAGACAGGCGGAGCATAAAGTTCTTGCAGAAGATGAGTGATCCAAACAATCTTGGCAGCCGTATTTGCCATGGCACGGTACTCCAATTCACAACTTGATCTGGAGATGGTAGGTTGTTTCTTGGCACTCCAAGAGACGAGGTTGCCGCCAAGAAAGATGCTATAACCATATGTGGAGCGACGAGTTTCTAGGCAGCGAGCCCAGTCGGCGTCGGAATACCCGACAAGAGTGGTAGTAACGGGTCTAGAGAATGAAAGACCAAATCCAAGGGTGCCTTTGATGTAACGAATAATTCTTTTCACATGCTAAAAATTTTCAACAGTTGGAGTTTGGAGGAATTGGTTCACTTGATTCACTGAGTACGAGATGTCGGGTCGAGTGATGGTTAAGTATTGAAGGGCACCCACAAGAGAACGATAGATGGTGGGATCATCAAGCATGGTTCCTTGAGAAGTGAGAACCTCATTAGATGCCAAAGGTGTGGGCATAGGTTTGGCCTCAAGAAGCTTCGCCCGCTCAACAATTTCAAAGGCATACTTGCTTTGGCTAAGAAAAATTCCTTCATTGGTGTGTTTGACTTAAAGACCAAGGAAGTAGTTAACTAAGCCCAAATCGTTGATAGCAAACGTGGAGTTGAGTTTGAGAATGAAGGCTGAAATTGTTGGCTCATGATTACCTGTCAAAATTAAATCATCAACATAAACAAGTAAGTAAAGGATGCAAGTGCCTCTTTTAAAGATGAACAACGAGGGGTCGGCTTTGCTACATGAGAATCCAATTTTTAATAAGAAAGGTGCTACGCCGATGAAACCAAGCCCGAGGTGCTTGTTTGAGACCGTAGAGCGCTTTGTTTAACTTGCACACATGATTTGGGCGACTAGGATCACAAACCCCGGGGGGGGGGGTGTTCCATAAAGATAGTTTCATCAATATGTCCATGAAGGAACGCATTTTTTACGTCTAGTTATTGTAAATTCCATTTATTAATTACGACAATAGATAGGACAATGCGAATCGTGGAGGCCTTCATAACCGGGCTAAAAGTGTGGGAGAAGTCCATGCCCGGAACTTGGGTGAAGCCTCTTGCAACAAGACGAACCTTGTATCTTTCAACCGAACCATCCGAGAGATACTTGGTTCAAAATAACCATTTGGAACCCACAACATTAGTGTTTTTAGGGCGAGGAATCAAAGACCAAGTGTTATTTTTAATAACGCATCCATTTCTTCATGCATGGCCTTCATCCATTTTGGGTCTTTGGCTGCAGTTTTGAAACTACGAGGCTCACATGAAGTGAAAAAGGCAGCGCAAAGGTTATGGTTGTCAAGGAAGGTGAGATTGGCTTGATGTTTTGGTTTGAAGATTCCGGACTTAGCACGAGTTTGCATCGGGTGAGAAGGAAAAGGTGGAGGAATAGGCGCAGTCTGCTGAGTAAGACTGGGAGGTGGGCTGGAGGGAGGCGAGCTTGACTGGGGAGAGTTAACGGGCCCATGGGAGGTAGGTGGAATTGTGCTAGGAGTTGATGGAGGAGACAAATATGGGCTTGGCTCATTGGGCTGCAGGATGTGGGCAGTGGTACAAGAGAGAGTACAAGTAATGCAAGGTTTTGGTTGGGCAGTAGGTGGCGATATATTGGTGCTGGTGGTGGGTGATTTTGGGTGTAAATCATTCAGTGATTCCTGTAAGAAATTTGATAGCTCAAGTGAGTTATAGTTTGGATCAAATTTTCGGTAGAAGGGAAAAACCACCTCATTAAATTTTACATGTCGGGTAATAAAGATTCTTAAGGAGAGAGGATCAAAGCACTTGTATCCCTTGTATTTGGAACAATAACCCATAAAAATACATGCCATACTTCGAGGAGAAAGTTTATGTTCCTGGACTGAATTTGATTTCGTTTCTGACCCTTAAAGTTGGTTTCAGAATTATGTGACGTTTGGCAAGCAAACGCAACAGTAGGCGCAGGGGCAGATCTTTGGACATTTTGAAGCAGCATTTCATGACTCTCAACACGAGCCATGATGTCGGAGAATGTCGGCTGCGGATACGTCCTCTGAATCACAGAAGAAAACGACACGAAGGAGGGACTGAGACCCCGAAGAAACAGTAAAGTTTGTCCGATTCATCAGCCGCTTTCCCAATGGCAGCCAACATATTAGAAACAAATTTGAACTTCCTTGCATACTCGGAGACAGATTGCGAGCCACGAGCCATTTGCCAAAGTTGTTCTTTAAGATTTTGAACCCGTTCAACAGACGAGTTGTTGTAAGAAGTAGCTAGAGTCGACCAAATCTTTTGCGCAGTAGAGAGGCCAAGAACCACTGCCATCGATTCTTCCATAAGAGCTGAATGGATCAGAAGGATAGCCTTCTGATCATCATCAACCCACAGTTGATGCTTGGCGTTATCAGCATCCTTGCCTTCAGAGGAGGAGACGGAGGGCGGCATAGGATCGGTGCCATCGATGTGCCCTAGCTAGAATTTTAAGGAAGGAGAAGATGGGCATCATCTGATTTTTCCACAACAAGTAATTGGAGGGGACTAATTTGAGACTAGCCATGTGAAGGCCTGTGTTGAAATCATTGTTGCTGATGGCCATGGGAGGAGGCAGGAAGGGGAACGAGAAGGTGGCAGAGGAAACGAAGGGGGAGTGGATCAAAAGGCGATTGATACCATGAGAGAGAAGATTGAATGAATTTTCTCTATATCTTCCCAATAGGGAGAGAGATCTATAAATAGACTAACATATTACAAAAGGGTACAAAGAGAATACAAGAATTACAAATAAAACCCTAAGGAAATAATACACATGTAAATACAGCTAATAGGGTTCTACGTATAGACCGCTAAGCTGGCCTGAGTTGTAACTGACCCAACCGTGACCCGCATGCCCATGCTTTGATCCAATACATTCTAACCCGTATGACCCGACAACACCAACGAATAGTGAATTTGAATCCGTAACGGGTCGGCTATCATCCTCTCGATCTTCAAAAAAGTGTGTCGTCAAACTTTGGTTAACGAGGCTAAAATATTTAGGCTTGCTTGCATCGTCCATTTTGTTCCCGCTACCTAGAGTGTAGGCATTTGTTTTCATTTTACACTTCTTACGCACTGATACTCCATTGCCACCTTGATTTTCTACTTGAAATGTTTTTTTGAAAGGTAACATATCCCTTGGGTCACAAGGAAATTCAACCTACTTGGTAGACTTAGCCCTCTTGTTTCACTTTACATTCGGTCATCACGATTTTTTATTTTTTTTTTGTTTCTGTGTTCTAACCTCGGTGACTTCTTCAATTCCCTTGGACTCATGGAATGATGACCCGTTCCACGTTTTTGACCCGCACCGGTATGGCGGTTCCAATTCTACATGTTCAGTTGCTAGCGCCATTCTAATCTCCAACTGATAGAACGTTTTATGACAGTAAAAAGTTGTTAAGTATCAATTTAATACATATGTTATTAATTTAAATCATATGTTCCTTTATATAAAATAAAAAAGTCATATTCGTTTACGATGTTAACGTAAACATATTCGTAAAAATTATTAAAGTTACATATGAAAACTATTATTAATCATATAAAACTTACATGGATAGATAAAGGTCCCATAGATCAACCTAGTTAATATTAATTTTGTAAAATTATTAAATTAATATTAATATTAAGCTAATAAACAAACAACTAAGCTAGGTATTGGATAAAGGTCAATCTCTAATCCTCTCTAAGCTTTATCCAATGGCCCAAAATCCGGTGATTAATTTCCCTACAAAAAGAAAGCTTCCTTTAAACCCAAAACCTATATTCGCCATCTCTCTGCTCTCATCGGCAAAAAGAAGCATTATCCCGACAAATCTCCGAACCAAAGAATCAAGCTTTCAACAGTGATGGCAATGGTGAATCCAGTTCGTGAGAATCACGTGCTCCCTGCCCAAGTTGGTGCTCAACAAGAACGACCAAGGTATATATGTACCATCATTTATTTATTTTTATCAATCTATCTTTTTTTTTTTTTTTTTTTTTGCTGTTCAAAAAAAAAATCTATCTTTTTTTTAATAGCTAAGATTGGAACCTGTAACTTTTTTATTTTTATCGAAGAACACTACTTTACTATCAAACCGTCCCTTGAAAACTATTGATCAATAATGTATCCTCATTATTTATCTTTTATTTACATGTTGATTAACATCTTTTAATTATGTTTAATTATAGGTTCCTCGCCCACTTGTATCGAAGAGTTAACATAATCCTTCCGTTAATGTTGGTTTTTAGCATTGGGGCGTTCATTTATCAGACGGCATGTTTTCAGGAGTTGACGCTTCGAGCATGCATGGTGTTCTCAGCGACAATTCAGACGATCTGTGTGTTATTCGCGATGAGGGCTAAGAACTTGAGTTTCTACGTATTCGTGTTTATTCATTATGGTGTATGGGTTACAACCATGGCTATAGTGATCTATCAGGCCGGAAAAAACGAAAGATTTATCTTGATCATTGCATAAATATTGGTTCGAATTTAATCACTAGAGAGAAACTTTAAAGATATATAATTCTTTAGTCTTGTTTATTATTTCTTTAGTTGAGTTTGAGTTGGAACATATAAGTAGTTTACTATTAATGTAATTACTAATTAGTAGTATATTTATATCTTCGAGCATTGTTAAAGACGGATGGATGTAAAAATTTAGCCGTTAAAAAAAAGTAGTGTATTTATATCCAACTAAAAAACCGGTTTTGGTTAACCGGTTTAGAATTAACCGGACATTTTTTTAAAAACCCTTATCGGGTCAACAGGTTTTGAACCACGGGTTCTTAATATACCGTTCAGTTTAAGAACCGGTGTTTAAGAACCGGTTCGGTTTTCAGCTTATATACCAGTCCGGTTTAATTAACCGGTTTATTTATGCACCTCTAATATAAATAGATGGTTTAAGGTCTAATATAAATATAAATAGATAGTTTAAGGCGTAGTAAAATTCACAGAGTCAATACGGATTGTTTTCAATTTTATTTTTTATTTTTTACTTTTTGGTGTTGATATGGTAAAAGCGCATTTTCTCCTTCATGAACAAGTTGGTTTCGAAACAGTTTTTTTATGAAAATTATAGATTAAAACAGCAACAAACATCCTGTATGTGTTTTAAGATATCTTCTTGCCTATTTTTCTTTTTTCTTTTTTTATGAAAATTATAGTATTTTATCTGAAATAGGCTGTGTCAAATGTCAATAACTTTTTTTTTTTTTCATTTACCATCCAGGTTTTCAAAAGAAAACCACAAAAACTCTCATTCTTTTGTAACAACTTTTGTTTTAAATGTTTGTGCCTAGCAATTAAAATCTATACACCTATGTTTAAATTGTAATTTCCTTAATACCTTTTATAAAAGGTAGATGTTTAGAGCGTTCTAAAAGGAGGATTTGTAAAATATTAACTTCAACAACTTTGTTAAACTTTTCTGTATTAGTCACTTTAAATCTTCAATGACGATCTATATATCTGACAATTTTTGGTTTTTTTTTTTTGGTGTTAAACTTTTCTGTATTGTATAGACTATAGAGGTCAAGATTTATGCAAATGTATGTATACGATACTATGCACGAGGTTAGTAATAGATTAAGTATTTTCGATATTACAGATGAGGTTCTAAGACTGTCAAACTCCTTATTACAATTCTAGATAAGACAAACGGATTAGTTAGGCTACTTAGGACTACTCGCGATAATTGCATCTCGTCAACGGTTCTTGATTTTGTGATCCGTTTATATGATGGCAAGAAAAACAGAAATCTTACAACCCTCCCTCTCATGGTACTCTGGGTGCTATAATTTGTGGTGATGACAATGTTCCTAGGGATTTTGATGCAACGGTGGTCCTAGGGCATGGGCAAGGTGGGTGATCGCCCAAGGCCCGACAATTTGGAGGGCCCGTGATTTTTTTTTTTTTTTATATATTTAAAAAAAAAAGTTATAGTTCAAGGGTCTTTTTATATGAGTTCTTGACTTTGTATGTTAGGGGGCCCATAATTTTTTAGCCCCGGGCCGAAATTCCTGTTAGGATTCTCAGGACCGGCTCGATGTCATTATTCATAACAAAGTTGGTTATGCTGAAAGAGTTAGTAAGCTCAACCTGAATTATACAGCCCTTCAATATCCACTTCTATTTCCTTTAGCTGAACAGGGCTGGTATCCTGAAATGAAGTTTCCTATAACTAATATGCGTCTAAATAGTCAGCTTAGCATGAAAATGTTTTACGGCTTTCAAATTCATGATCGTGAAAACTATTACAACCTTCTACTATGTGGAGGTCGACTATTTCAGCAATATTTAGTTGATGTTTATGTCTCGATTGAGCAGAACAGGCGGGAATATATACATCAGAATCAGTTTGTTTTTCGTACTGGATTTCCTTCATGGCCTGTATGATGCGGTCATTCGTGGCGATACATGTGGTAAATCTGTAGGTAGAAGGATTCTATTACCTTCATCTTTCACTCGGGGGGCCCGTTATATGTACAAACATTACCGGGATGCACTAGCAATTTGTCGTGTGCACAGTAATCCCCAGTATTTCATTATCTTTACCTGTAACGCAACGTGGCTAGAAATCGAAGACTACCTAAACTTAGCACCATGTTTAAGATTAGAAGGATAGGGGCATAGGGCTGATGTTATTGCAAGAGTTTTCCAACTGAAGGTCCAGAGCTTTCTAAAGTTAGTTAAAGAAAAAAAAACCATTTGGTGATATTACTGCAGGTAAACATCTTTTGTATCTTTATATCTTAATCTTAATCCTAATAAAACAATAAAATTTGTGCCACATGTCTCATTTATAAAGAGTCCACATCATCACCGCCACATGTCAAGCTCACATTGAATTACCAATTTAGTAAATCATCAATTAAGATTAATTACCAGTTTTGTCAAAACTAAATTATAATTTTAAAATTTTGAAAAAAATTAATGTAGATTTGATTAATTTACTCAATAATTTTAATATTTTGTGGAAAGTAATAAAAAACCTGTCAAACATAATAAATTTCTTAAATGTATTAAATTATTATTTAATATATTATAAGACTTTTATATCAATCATATTTTCAAATTTCTTGATCATTATCTTTTTCTTTGTATTTATCTAATATTATAAATCTATATTCAGCCCATGTAGTACACGGGTTACTAACCTAGTATGTAATATACAATTTAAAAATTTGATAGTCCTATAGGGGTTCATTCTAGGACTGTACTTCTTTTATTCTATTTAGTTCTATACACTATCGAATTTCAAAAGCGCGGCCTTCCTCATTGTCATATGCTTATATGCGTTGCAAAAAAATTCCAAATTGTTGAACCCAAAGATCTTAAATTTTGAGTTGAAAAGAGATTCAGAACACCACTGCTTCACTGACCTACAACCACATACTTTAAAAAAAAAAAAAAAAAACCTTATATTTTAATAATGAAAGTTTAATTCCATTTTAGCAACTAGCTAAATTTACAGGGACTGAAAGTGTAACTTAGTAATAGTTTGTTAATTTCCGGTAATTAGGTTTGATGATAGCCGTTAGTCTTTAGCTTATATATTGAGCTCGTGTATTGTTGTTGTAGTTAGTTCATTAATAAGAAATCTCAATTTCCTTCAATTCAATCTTCGTGTATCTCAATCTGTGAGAAATTCATGATCGAAATTTGTCTTTGATTTGGTATCAAAGCCTCGTGATCTCACCGATCCGAAAATTCGATCAATTCTCTCAAGATCAAAAGGGGATCTCTGATTCCCTGCGATTTAGTTCTTCAAGATTCATCGATTATTGAATTCGTCTCCAAGAAGATCTCCTCGGCGTACCTCATCTCCAGAAATTCGACCTAGAATGGGTGATGTTAATGCAAACCGTGCTCAAATTAGGGAAAATTACACCACTATTCCCCTGCAGTGTCCCCTCTTGACGTCCACAAAGTACTCCATATGGGCAGTCAAGATGAAAGCCATCTTGAATGTCCACGGTTTATGGGAGGTCGTAAGTCCAACTGAGGGTGCGGCCATAGATGCTAAGAAGGACATGGCGGCAATCACATATCTCTACCAGAGTCTACCCGAAGATTTGATTATTCAAGTATCTGACTTAGATAGTGCAAAGAAAATATGGGATGCTGTTAAGACAAGATATGTGGGGGTTGAAAGGGTAAAGAAGGCCTGATTGCAAACTCTGAAATCTGAGTACAATGCTCTAAGAATGAAGGAGAATGAGGGCATTGACGAGTTTGCAGGGAAGTTGAGTACCTTGGCCACAAAATCCTCTAATCTTGGATCACCAATTGATGATCCAACCCTGGTGAAGAAGCTACTGGATAGTGTCACAGATAAGTATGTTCATATTGTAGCCTCAATTGAGCAATTCGTGGACTTAGACTCAGTGGTATATCAGGAGATAGTGGGCATGTTGAAAGCTTTTGAAGAAAGGGTTAGCCTGAAGATTAAAGCTCAGCCGGTCAAGGAGGAACAATTACTTCTCTCTTACTCAGAATGGCAGGCAAAGATGAGGGATAAATCAAAGGGGAGAAAAGGGGACAAGAATGGAAAAGGAACTAAGACTTCTAGTGAATTTTCTAAAGGTACTCCTAAAGGAAAAGAAAGTACAGGGAAAGGGACTGGAAAATTCAAGAAAGATAAATCTCATATAAAGTGTTTCAGGTGTGAAACACTTGGTCACTATGCTAGTGAATGCCCTCAAAAGAAGCAGAAGGAAGAAGAAGTTCACTTGACTCAATTGTCTGATGATGATGACCACACTTTGTTGATGTTCACTGGTGAAGAAGACAAGAAGGAAGAAGTCTACTTAAGTGAATTGAGTGTACATCCATCAAAGATGTAGACAGAGAGTTCAGGTCACATGTGGTACCTTGACAATGGGGCATCTAACCACATGACAGGTATGGTTTCTCACTTTGCTTTTTTGAATAAAAATGTAACTGGTAAAGTGAGTTTTGGGGATGGGTCATATGTTGCCATAGCAGGAAAAGGGTCAATAATTCTTGAGAATAAGCCTAACTTGCAGAAAGTACTAACCAATGTTTATTACATACCACATCTTAAGACTAGCATACTAAGTCTTGGTCAGGCCACAGAATCAGGTTGTGAAGTTAGTATGAGGGGGGAGTATCTATGGCTGTTAGACAAAGCTGGTTCAGAATTGTTGAGAGTCAAGAGATCTACAAATAGATTGTATAAAGTTTGTCTAGACATAGGAACTCCTGAGTGCTACCTTTCAAAAATTGAAAATGAAACATGGTTATGGCATGGGAGACTTGGTCATCTAAGTTTTCAAACTATGGAGCAAATGGTAAAGAAGGAGAGTGTTCTAGGAGTGCCTCCTATAGGGAAAATAAGCTTTGTGTGTGATGCCTGTTTAGCTGGGAAGTAGACTAGAACTAGCTTCCCAAAAGAGACTAGCTATAGATCCAAAGATGTTTTAGAGATGGTGTCAATGGACCTATGTGGTCCAATAAGTCCTGAGACAGTAACTGGGATTAGGTACTTCATGCTAATGGTTGATGACCACACAAGGTTTATGTGGGTATATTTTCTGCATAGCAAAGATCAGGCTTTTGAAACTTTTAAAAGATTTAGACTTGATGTAGAAGGAAAGATTAAGAAAAACATTAAAACCCTTAGAAGTGACAGAGGTGGAGAATTCACATCCTTAGAATTTAATAAGTATTGTGAAGAGTCTGGTATTACTAGGTGGCTTACTGCACCCTACTCTCCACAGCAGAATGGGGCTGTGGAAAGGAGAAACAGGACTATTATGAATATGACTAGGTCTGTCATGAAAGCCATGAATATAAGGGAGAACTTATGGGCTGAAGGGGTCAGGCACTCAGTGTATTTGCTTAATAGGTTACCCACTAAGTCTCTTGATGACAAAACCCCTTATGAACTCATGAAGGGTAGGAAGCCTAACTTAGGACATGTTAGAGTTTTTGGTTGTGTTGGGTTTGTTAAGAATACCAAGCCAGGTCAGCCTAAACTTGAAGATAGGAGTAGGCCAATGCTCTATCTAGGTGTTCAAGAGGGAACAAAAGGGAATAGAATGCTAGATATAAGTAACAATAAAATTGTTATTAGTAGGGATGTGGTGTTTGATGAAGGCAGAAAATGGGACTGGAAGGGAAAGGGTCCTGTTGTAGGTTCAGATGCTCATGTGAGTGAAGAGAACCAAAGCTGGAATTTTGTTGAACACATAGATGCTGAAGTTGAGCATGATGAGATACATCATGAACAACATGACCATAGTGATAGTGATCAGGAACCCACTGATGAGGGTGAACTTAGGGGCTCTAGTGATCATAATAATCAGGGTCAATCTAGTAATTTTGTTCCTAGAAGAACTGGTAGACATGTTACTATCCCAGAGAAACTTCAGGAATATGTATTGGACAATAGGCTTAGGCAAAGTAAAAATAGACAAGAAGAGCTAAATACTGTCGGACTAATGCTTGCCCAACAAGATGAGCCAGTAACTTTTGTAGAGGCTAGTAAGGAAAAACAATGGAGAAATGCCATGAGAGAAGAGCTAAATGCTATAGAAAGAAATAAGACATGGACATTGGTTGACCCTCCTAGTAAATGTAATTCTATAGGACTGAAATGGTTGTATAAAATTAAGAAGGATGCATCTGGGCGGATTGTAAGGCATAAGGCAAGACTTGTAGCAAAGGGCTATGTGCAGAAATTTGGAATAGATTATGAGGAAGTTTTTGCCCCTGTGACCAGGATTGATACAATTAGAATTGTTCTTGCTTATGTTGCAAGGAATAGATGGAGAGTTTATCATCTAGATGTGAAGGCTGCCTTTCTTCATGGGGAATTGAAAGAGGAGGTTTATGTTAGACAGCCTGAGGGATTTGAAGTAGAGGGCAGTGAGCATAAAGTCTATAGGTTAAATAAGGCCCTTTATGGCCTGAAGCAGGCTCCAAGAGCCTGGTATTCTAAGCTTGACAAAGTTTTGAGGGAACTTGGGTTTAGTAGGTGCCATCATGAACAAGCTGTATACATAAGGGTAAAAGGGGAAACTCACTTAATTGTCTGTGTTTATGTTGATGATCTTTTAGTGACAGGTAGTAATGAAGGTGAAGTAAAGTTGTTTAAAGGGCAAATGAGAAATCAATTTGAAATGACTGACTTGGGCTTATTGAACTACTACTTGGGTATTGAGGTCATACAAAAGGATTGTGGCATTTTCATTAGACAATCTGCTTATGCTAATAAGATTGTTCATATGGCTGGTCTTGAAGAAAGTAATGCTGCAAGCATTCCTATGGACCAGGGCTGAGACTGAGTAAGAAAGAGGGTGGTGAGGTTGTGGATCCTACCAGTTACAGGAGGTTGATTGGGTCTTTGAGATACTTAACTCAAACAAGACCTGACATAGCTTATGCTGTGGGGTATGTGAGTAGGTTTATGCAAGAACCAAGATCATCTCACTTAGATGCAGTCAAAAATCTGATTAGGTATGACAAGGGGACTGTAGGCTATGGTTTGCACTATAAAGCTGGAATACAAGGTGAACTTGAGGGATATTCTGATAGTAATCACAGTATGGATTCTAAAGATGGTAAGAGCACTAGTGGTAATGTATTCTTTTATAATGGTGCAGTAGTGTCTTGGTTTTCTCAGAAACAGAAGATAGTGGCTTTGAGTAGCTGTGAAGCTGAATTTATAGCTGCTACACTGGCAGCTTGTCAAGCCATTTGGATCACTGGATTGTTGAAAGAACGCACAGGGAAAGAACAGGGAAAAGTGACATTATTAGTTGATAATAAATCAGCTATTGCTTTAATGAAAAATCCTGTCTTTCATGGTCGTTCTAAACACATTAACCTTAGATTTCATTTCATCCGAGAATGTGTTGAGAATGGACAGATTAATGTTGAGTTTGTGAAGGGAGAGCTGCAGAAGGCAGACATTTTAACCAAGGCTTTACCCAGGATTAGATTGAATCAGTTGAAAGATTTGCTTGGTATGATTCAGGAGATCAACTGTTAATATGTTTTGATAACATTGGGGGTTCACCACATTAGCACAAATAAGTCCATTGGACCGCTATTGTGTGATGATGGGGTTCAATCAAGTTGATAAACTGATACAATGATCTGTTGTTTGAAGCTGAGATTGAATGGAATTAAGGGGGAGAATAATGAAAGTTTAATTCCATTTTAGCAACTAGCTAAATTTACAGGGACTGAAAGTGTAACTTAGTAATAGTTTGTTAATTTCCGGTAATTAGGTTTGATGATAGCCGTTAGTCTTTAGCTTATATATTGAGCTCTTGTATTGTTGTTGTAGTTAGTTCATTAATAAGAAATCTCAATTTCCTTCAATTCAATCTTCGTGTATCTCAATCTATGAGAAATTCATGATCGAAATTTGTCTTTGATATTTTACTAACTTTCACTGACGAAATTTTTTTATCACAAACATTTAGCATTCATGTTTAAAACAAGAGCTAAGGTAAAATGACAAAATGACAATTGTATTTTCGGATTTGTGGCAGTTTTACTTAGTCATTACTTTTAGCTAACTTAGAATACAATCTGTATTATTATTATGCTAAAATTATAACTGTGCTTTAGGATTTCTGGATGGTTGATTTATTCATTAGGATCCACAGTTTGACTAATGAGAAGTCAACCAAACCAAAATAGCCTAATTGGTTTTTGATCTGATTTATGTTTATACAGCCCTTATCAAACATGACAACAAAGTTTTGATTAGTATGAATTTATAACAAATTTGTACTAATATTTTTTGTTCAACAGTAGCTGCAACGTTATATGCAACAGTTTGACTAATAATAGGTCATCAAAACCAAAATCCAACTTCATAATACACCTACAGGCCTAAACATCTTCTATGTCTGTAAAAGTTTAATGTGAAATCTACTTTATTTCTAACAAGTTGGTGACCCGCCCTCGCTTCGCGGCGGGCCACCCATTTACCAGTCAGTTTAAGTTAAAAAAGTTTTAGTGTGGTCGAAGTATAAAACTATAAAGAAGTCGTGACTAAAGTCGAAAACTCTAAAAGTTTAATAATAAAATAAAGCAGATAAGTTAATGAGTATATCACGTTTCACGACGGGCGGCCCATTTACCTGTCAGTTTAAGTAATAGACATTTTGATGTAGTCAAAGTATTAAGCAATAAAAAATAATGGCCAAAGTTGAAAACTCTAAAAGATACTAAAAAGAAAAGTAGAAAAATTAAGGGGTATACAACGTAAAAGTCTAAAAGTTTCGTGATCAAAGTATACAACTATAAAAAGTATACTAAAACGAAAGTAGAAAAGCTAAGGGACATAAAACGAAAAAATATAAAAGTTTTATGGTCAAAGTATAAAACTATAAAACGTATATTAAAAACGAAAGTACAAAACTTAAGGGTTTTAAAACGTAAAAGTCTAAAAGTTTCATGGTCAAAGTATAAAACTATAAAAAGTATATTAAAAACGAAAGTATAAAAGTTAAGGGGTATAAAACGTAAAACTCAAAAAGTTACATAAGATTCCAAATTATAAAAAATAAATTGAGAAAATTAGTGTGGCCAAAATAAGAAAAACTAAAACTCTTGTGGCCAAATTATAAAAACCTAAAACCCTACTATTTCTTTCAAATTCCTATTCTGAAGTCTAAATGTTTTATGGACAAAGTATAGAACTTTAAAAAAATCTAAAGTTGAAAATTCTAAAAGTATACTAAAAACGAAAGTACAAAACTTAAGAGGTTTAAAATGTAAAAGTCTAAAAGTCTCATGGTTAAGACTATAAAAAGTATATTAAATACGAAAGTATAAAAGTTAAGGGGTAGAAAACGTAAAACTCTAAAAGTTATAATAGTTTCCAAAGTATAAAAAATAAAATGAGAAAATCAGTGTGACAAAAATAAGAAAACTAAAACTCTTATGACCAAATTAAAAAAACCTAAAACTCTACTATTTATTCCTAATTCCTATTGTCTACCACAATTCAGCACTTCAATTTGGAAAACACAACCTGGAGGAATTTGGACAAAATGTACAAGAAGAGATAATGGGTATGGTGGCCAACAAGATTAACAAGTTTTTAAAAAACTTTATAAGATATAGAGCTTTGGAAAGAATGATCCAGGTTTAGGTTTTCAAGAGATTTTAAGTGCTGTTAGCAGAGGTTAGAAGAAGACCTTTAATAAGACTCCGTTTACATTTATTTTTGTTATGTTGACCTTTAAAGCCGTAACGAGCCATTAAACTTTGGGGACTAAAGCCGTAACAAGTGAAGTTTGAAGACCATAGGCGTAAAACATGCAATCCACAGGGACAAAAGCCGTAATTTACTCAAATTATAATGATTCTTTACAAAATCACATCATGAATATGTTCTCTCTTTGTTTTGTCACATAACTTATAATGTCCAAATACGTGTTTATTATAACCTACTAACCTTGACATCTTTAAACCATAGAATTTAAATCATAATTTTTCAGTTATATAAAACCTATGTTTGTTTAGTAACTTTTCTTTAAGATTTAAAATGAACTTCTACTATAGCTTTTTAAAATTAAATTACATATTATCAAATGCCTTTGAATTAATAATACTGATGCAGAAAATCATTTTATTAAACAGGATTATTTCTAAATTCAAATACATACCTCAACAACCACCAATGAATGAATATTCATAAATAAACTGGCCTAAAAATTTTCTCGATTTTAAATTCACTTTAATTTTTTTTAGTTATTACCGTTTAACAATATTAATGTAACACCCCGAGTTTTAATATATGAAAAATTTCCATTAATATTTAACCGAGTCTTGTTATGTGACTAAATTGTTCCTTAGATGTTATAGTACTTGCCATATTATAGAAACTTGGGGGTTAAATGCGAAATGTTAAGGTTTAATTAGAGATTTAACCAAAACCTAAACTAGAGGGGCCAGGAATGTAAATATGGGATTCTTGCCTAAACAAAATAGGGAGAATTGGGGAGGGGTTCGCAGGTTACGATCTGGAGAGGAACCCAACCCCTCCCAAACTCTTAATCACGAAAATTCTCAAGAAAAAGGGGCCAGGCTGCGAAATTGATCATCTTTTCCAAGTATTGGAGGGATTTTCAAGTCTCCTACACTTAATTGAAGCTAGTAGGTAAGCCCTTTCTTGGTTGCATGTGTGTGGGTCGAAAATGGGACCCTCAAATCTGTGAATTCGATGTTGATTCTGAATTCTAAGGTGTTAGGAAGGTTGTATGTAGCCTAGATAACCAATTAATCTGATAATTGATGAAGTAGTCACTCAAATTGATTTACTTGAACCCCCATGGTGACTAGCAACTTAGGATGAACATAAAATTGAACTAAATCATGTAAGCCTAGCTAAATTGTTGGTTGATTATGTTGATATATGATAATTTATGATGGATATGGGGTGGAATCCCCCAAAACACTTCAAATTGGCCAAATGGGTAAACCACGGGAATGGGTTGGGTGAGTGCATCAATGGATGCACACCATGTGTTTGATGAAATGTCTAGGTGACAAATTCTCATGGCATGATAATTAATTGGACATGAATTGGTGTTTGAATGATCATAGTAAGTGAATACTGATTTTTTTGATAATCCTAAGCACGTGTGACAATGTGAATTGTTTGACCCGTTTAGGGGTTGAAAGATGAAAGTATAGTGATTAGATTGATGAACTTCCTAAATAATTATCGTGTTGTTCATATGGAATCTTGTTAAATGAAACTTGATAGTATGCCAACTAGGGGATGAATATGTAATTGTTTGACATCATGAAAATGGGTCTTGACTAGCTAATGACCTTATAGGCAATCAAGGGTTTGAAGGAGGCAACCAAGCACTTGCTAGCGGTAGTGGATCGTCAAGCAATCGAGGTAACGTACATCTTGTTCGTTATACTAGGAAGTAACAATTATAGACATCTTACTATTGGTTATGGACCATAGTGGGTAGAAAAGGGTAAGTCCTCACCTCATGAGGGAATAAATGGATTCTCTCATGACGGGGAGGAGGAAGTGGCTTAGTCAACTAAATTGGGTTGACTTGCCTACACACCGCATGCTTTAGCCATCGGATAATTAATCCGAAGACGCCTCAAGGGCTAATTGGGTCCTTGGTGGATGGCAAGGATGACTATACACATATGTAAGATGTCCAAGTCTAGTTAGCGTTTCAGAATTCTTACATAGGTGACATGAATCTATTATATTTTGAATGCTCCTTAGGGATTACTGAAATTCATGTGGTATTAAGGTAGGAGTCATGTTGCAAACTGGCATATTGTGATCATGCCAATTATTGAATGTACAAGGTTGGGTTCAATTGTAACATCGGACGATTTATGGCATGGGTTGGCTCTTAACGGGTCAACCGGGTAAAGTAAAGGCAAGGTAACGACGGGTATTTGGTCCATGTCTAAATTTTAGAGTTCTAACAAGTTTTCGGAGCTCAAATTATGTGTTGGTAACTTAAGAAATGGTGGGAATCGAATCTGGGTGGTTAAGCGGGAAAAAGGAACCAAAACAGGGTACCAAGATGCAGGTACCACCGTAGCTTACGGTGCCACCGTAAGCTACGGTGGCCCTGCAGCCTAGCACCCACCGTACCACAGGGCACAACCACCGTAAGCTAGCTGTGCCACCGTAAGCTACGGTAGCCAGCGTAGCTTACGGTGGACATGTTGAGTTTTTGAGGTTTTGCTCCTGTTTTAAAGCCCAAATGTTGTTCCAACTTGTCTGGAAGTTATAAACTAATGGTGTGATATTGCACGCAGGTAAAGGTACCATGTAGACGCGAATCTTCTCGAGCTCAAGACGAACCGAACACTCGAACTGCCGACTCTTTTGATGATCATGGCTTGTCGTAGCCATCTTTTGAAAATAATTAAACTAGTATTAACTTGTATTTAGCGCTCACTTGGTTTTGTATATGGCTTTCTATGCAAGTGTTGATGTTACAAACCGTTAAAGTCGAACGGAATTTTCTGGGACCACTTTTCACGTTAAATATTCGTTAACGAAATAGTAAAAATAATTAGCGTCGTTACAATTAACCGTGGTGCGGCAACACACGGTTGATGTTTAGTTATATATAAAAAAGTATGGGTGGATCAAGAAACAAAGGCTTTCTTAGTTCAACTGATTTCAGTGATTTCGGTATCAGTTAATTAGGTCTTGGTTCGAATCCTTCTTCAGTCTGTTTTTTAGTTCTTTTTTTTTCTTTCCTTTTTTCTTTTTTCATTTTAATTTAAGCAAAATATCTATTAGGGTTTTTATTAGACATTCTAAAGTCTAAACACATATCAGATCAGAACATAGAACACAACGCAAGCGCCCTGCTCTCCTCCGGCGACCGTCTCTCCTCCGGCAACCGGCGGCTTCCTGCTTGATCTCGATCTCTCCGGCGACCATCTCCTTCCTGATTTACCGGTAATTGCTATTTCTCCCTCTTTTGTTTGACTCTCCAACTCTATCAAACAAGTTCTGGTTTTGAAATTGCTTTTTGTTCATCTTTGAGAATTGTTTTGATGGTTGTAAGACATGATAGTTTAAGCATTAAATGTGTCATCGTGGGAGTTATATCAGTTTGATTTACTAATTGTTATCAAAGAAGATGATTCTTTTATGTGTTCAAAGTTTATAGTTTTCAAATATAGCTACTACATATTTTAATTCGTCATATTCCAGTTTTTGAACTTCAACTAAGAAATTGTATGTAAAAGAGTGAACATTATCAGTGCTTAAAACAAGTCCATGTGAATTGATACAAAAGATATGGGATTTTGTTTTTGAAATTTCTAATTCTTTGATAAACTGGTTTGGCTTAATGGATTTATGAAATTATGTATTAGGTATATTCGTATTTTTGTTGTGTTATCAACCTTACCCGACCCAGACCGACCACACGGAAATTTTGACATTTAATTGATAGAATTCTGACCACCAAAAAAACGGAAATTTTGACATTTAATTGATAGAATTCTGGTTTGAAATTGTTATTTGTTTGTGTTTGAGAATTGTTTTGATGGTTGTGAGACATGATAGGAATCAGTAAATCAAAGAAGCTGATTCTTTTCTGATATATCGAATTAGATGGCTTTGCTTACCCTCATAGTGTGTCAGAAAAGGCATTAACATTGATGATGAGATGTGCCCCTTTGTGATGATTATTCGGAATTATGAACATATCCTTCTTTATTGGCCACGGGTGGCAGAGGTCTGGTTCAAACTTCAAACCATGAACATCCCTAGTTTGTATAAAAAAATTTAGCTTGTGTTTATTATACTATAATACTATTTATGATAATATATATTTCATGGGTAAAATATTATTAACTATTTACATCCTCTTAAATTGACCTGTTGAGAGACTTGTACTCCAAATTCACAAGACGCATTTTTTTTTTAACAAGAACACATTATCTGGTCAATTTATTAATGAGTTTTTTAAATTATTAGAAATTTGAAATAGTTAATCAACTGTTAGGCTCATATTACACTTTCAGAAATCTGATGTATTGTATTCTTTTGTGATAAAGTTGAAAAAGGTGTTGGATATGGCTAACCATGATGATTCTGGAAAAAAATCAAGTGAGAATGAAGTACCGACTTTCAATGCTGAGAATTTGCAAAGCAACATGAAAGTGGTATACTACAGGTCAGTTTACAGATTTCATTGCAAATCAGATCGTTTTTATGCCTTTAATAGTATCGCTGAATCAGAATCAAATTGCTTTATATGGTTCTATAAGTTTTTTTTTCCAAGATTTAGTATAATACACACACATTGATAGAACCCATGAAATTAAACAAAAGTGGAACTGAAATTTGATGATAATCGAATGATTATCACCCAAAAGATAAAGCCAAATTCGAGATTGGCAAATCTCCAATACAAGGTAATAGGATTTCTGAAAATAAACTAGACGAGAATTAAAATTGCAGACTCTACTACTTAAATCCCCACAAAGTAGTGGGCAGTTTTCTCCCCTCTATTCCCAAACTGCTAGCCACTTTCTTTCCCCCCTAATTTCTTGGACCCACTAATTTGACCCAGTCCCTGGTGATCTGGTGGGTTTGTATCACACATACACGTCTTTCTTTTTTCAATCTAGTTCTATATGCGTGTGTGTTGCTTATGAAGATCGCTGTGTAGTGCTTAAAGATCTAGAACATACAAGTGGCCACATGAGAAGAACAATTTCTGTTGTATATTTTGGATGAACTAGAGGTGGCAAAATGGGCAGGTCTGGTGGATTGGGCAAGTGATAATAATAGGTTAATGGTTGAAACAGGTGATCCAAACAGTTTTTCTTCATAAATTTTATTTATACTTAATAAATTATTAGTTTGTTAAAGTTGATTTCAATAATGTTTTATTTTCCGATAATATTCTTATCTTTGGAATACATTGGCTGACTTGCGGCCCATTTTTTTTCAGGCAATTTTTTATTTCTGTATCTTGTTTATTTCGTTAGAGATAATACATAACCTGAATCGATCCATCGATAAGTAAACATGTTGAAATAATTGACTTCTCTTATATGAAATTATTAACCATAGAAAGGAGGTTAGGCCAATCTACAATTCAATTTGGTTAATTCATGAAACTAGGTTCAGAGCCCGGCCGCGCGTTGGCGGCTGCCGTGGCTAAAGAACATTACCTGAGCAGGTATTCTAAAGTTGAGGCATAAACAACAGCCTTATAGCATAAGTTATATAGGTTTATAGCTGAAAGAATATAAGTGACAGATGTAAGCAGTTATAACAGGAATTAGTCAAAGGCTGGAGTAAACATTAGAAAGAATAATAGCGGTGTATATTAATATAAAGTTAAAGGTCTCAAATGTAAAATCGAATGACTAAAAATTAAAGCTTAAGAAATGCAGGTATAAAAGAATGATTTTTTAAGATGTTAAATTCTAGGCGTGACCCAGCAGGGAAAGGATGTGCAAATAAAAATATATAAGATTGGTAGTCTAAGCAGTCGTAAAAGTAGTGAATTTTTTTATGCTGAATTGATGCTGCAGTTTAGTTGAAGAATTTATAGTTTATTTCTTTAACAATAAATATCTAAAAAAAAGGGGATTAAGATTTTTTTTTGGGACATAGTAACCTCTGTTAGAATTAATTTTATACCAGTAAACAGATTGGAGTGTACTTTAACAAAGTATTCTGTGATATACATATTAAAGAAAGCTCACACTATAACTAAAAGAACATAAGAGATTACATTCTGTGATTGCAAATATATTATATACCTAACCAAGCAAGAAAAAGTTAATTTGTAAAAGATGCGCCGGCAACAAATGAAAGAGATTGTATACAGGTGGTACATGGCAGCTGATTTAATTATTTTTTTTAATCTGTAAGGTCCAAACAGAGGATAAAAATAATTATGGTTTAAGTGCAAGCTATAAGTATCAGTAGTATCAGTATCAGTCTATAAAAGATACAATTTGCAGGTTGAGAAGAACAAAGGAGAATAGACAAGAAATTTAGTTAAAATTAATTGGGAGCTATATTCCAAGAACACAAAGGGAAATACCAGATGAGGAGGCACCTGGAAGAGGCTTTCTTTTTCTAGGCATCTTCTAAAGAATAAAGAAAAGAGCCATGTTCAGAGAGGATATAAGAGCGGGAAAAAAAATAATGGTTGTCGAAGAGAATAAATGCGAGTATACGTGATCCGAAACATGAAGAAGGTTAATATAATAATATTAGCAGGTGATATCGCAGGTTCTGCAGGACTTACAAGAATAGAAGCTATATATAAAAAAGAAACTGTTTGTAAACATCTATTGGCTGTTGAGGCATAAGAGATGGCAGTATACAGCAGGAGTTTACTTCTTAGCAAACTTAATAGAACGATAGAACTGGTTGGAGAAACTGTCTAGGAGTAACGCGTTTTAAATTAAAACTTAGGATTTACTATACGCAACCGTCGGGAAAAGGGTATAAGAGATACCGTAAAGCAATAGCAGATTATCAAAGAATGAGTATTTGAAGGTCTTAAAGAGGCTGACAAGAGCAGTAATTCAGGATTAATAGGCAAAAAGGCATGAGGGAATACAGTTTGGTATTCGAACGACAAACACACATAATAGAACGCCACGTATAAAAAGGAAAACTAACATAAACCATTTCTAGAATACAATCAAAGGGAAATAAATTTTCCACACAAATACTACCATGAAAGATATCGAGGAGCAGTAAAATAAGACGTAGTAAAATAAGTTAAAACATGCCTGTTATGACGTAATCTGGTTCGATTTAAAAATCCTAAGAAACCTGCAGGTTTAACATAAAGAAGGGGTTACTGACTAAAAAGACACTGTAAGCACACAACAGTTTTATGGAAAAGGTATTAAAGAAGCCAAAATAAGCCACACCTCATACAATAGGTAAATTCATTAAAGAAACCATAAGTATAAAAAAATTGAGTGAGAGGGCAAGTTACTATGTTTGTCAGGAAATCATATCATATTGTATGATATCGACCACCAAAGATGGTCATTGACTAAAGAGATGCTGTAAACACACAAAAGTTTTATGTAAAAGGTAGTAATGAACCCAAAATGAGCCACCTCATACATTAGGTAAAATCAATTCAGAAACTATTAAGTAAAAAAAATGAGAGATGGAGCACCACATTATCTAGTACCATCAGAAGGCGTTGCTACTATTAAATTATAAGATAGGCTATTTTCTATCGAAACCCAAAACTATTCCAGGTAATAAAAAACATGCTCATATATTCTAAAAGGGGAGGAGGAAGCCACGTTTAGGCTGATGTGCCTTCTTAATGTATGCGTAGGCAAAAGAGAAAAAAAACCAGAAAAACGGATAAAAAGATTGTTCGAACCCAGGTTTGCTAACTGGAGACACACGAACCGTACCATTGCAGCAGCGTAAGATCTGTTACATTTTTTGCAAACATTTAACAAATACATTGCCATGGTCAACGGCAGTCAGGCAGGCAAGCACAGGTGTTCCTGTTTTGACCATGGCAATGTAATATATATAATATAATGTATAACTCCTGATTTTGTAGATTCTTATTACTCCTTCTGTTGATAATTGGAATTGTTATCATCTTGTGACCATTATGCAGTCGAACGTTTATGTCTATCATTGGTGGCGTGATTGCTGGAATATTGGGGTTTACAGGCCTAATGGGGTTTGTTGTTTATCTACTGGTCATGGCAATTACATCTGTATGTCTAACAGCCAGGGCAGGTTTTTCCATCCATTCATATTTTGACAGCTGGAATAGGGTTCTACTGGATGGATTTTTAGGCGGGCTTTTGGTAAATTTCTTATGTCTGTTAGCTATGCATTAGTTTTTTAATACATCCTGCTAGATTTGTATATTAAGTTATTAACCAATCAACTATATCTTTTTTGCAGTCGTTCGTGTTGTTCTGGACGTATCCTTTTATACTTGCTCGTTTTCATTATCACACATTTCCTATATAAATTCTATTTTGAGTCCTATTTATGAAGATTAGAGATAAAAATATCGACCCATTTGCTCATAATGGGTTGACTTTGTTTGTATTTGTCTCCAATAAGTAAAGTTTCAAAACTTGGTGCCTCTACAAAAGCTCAAAATCTTCTCATTTGCTTTATTAACAAATAGCTTTTTTTTTAAATAGTTTTTTTTATAATCTTATTTAATACATTTGTCATTTATAAAATTCAAAAAAGGGTTAAGAATGACATTTTTTTGATCCGTTACTTGACTCGCTAGCTTTGAAATAATCTTATTTAATACTATGTGATTTTGGATTGATTATCTCTCCTCGTTTGATTATTTATGCAATTTTTAATAACCTTGACAAGAAAAAAGATTTGCTTATGATATTGTGCATATCTTCTAAACGCACACGCTTTGCTTTCTGCTCTCGGTGCTCTTGCGGATATTGCTTGTTTTCCTAAGTTACATAAAGGAGGTGCCCTAAGCTCGGCTTTATGGGTTTGATGTCATGTAGTTCTTGAAACTTTATATATGCTTTTAGAACCAACGTTTGATTTTCAAGTAAGTAATGATGGTGGGGATTTTCACATTTTTTGTATACTTCTGACATGAACCTAGCCGTCACAGTCTACTTTTGTTGGTTTTTTTTTTTTTTTTTTTTCCGGTTAATTAAGTGGTCAGTACCGTTCTAGGGAACAACAAACCAAGCTGCCAAGGCCAAGTGAGTTGGCCGGAGTGGTGTGTTTTATTGGTTTGGAGGGAGGTTTGTAGGGATGTTTGATGGTATGATTTTCGCAGTTTTTTGGTTAGACAGCCTTTTGATTTTTTTTAAATCATTAGTTTGTATTATATATAAAACTGGTAAATGAGGCAACGATGTTTTAGAGACATTAAAGTGAGTTTAGACAACTTCAATACTTCATTCAGAAGTTGCCTATTGCCTTAGTATAGAATGATAAAAGATGGTTTATTGACACGATTGGTTTTAGGTTTTAAGTTTCAAAACAGGTGGAAAGATTAAAATGGCAAATCTAAAACTAGTCATAATCATGATGATTATAAATAAGTAGATGGTGACCCGTTCACGTGATGCGGCGGGCCACCATGTGGATTTTAGTTTCTTACAAAAGAAGTGTCTTTCTTTTGCATTTAGAATAGGTTACAAAAAGATGCTTAATAGCAGTTACAAAAGTGTAGTTTTCAGCAACTATCTACTACTATGGCTGCTTTTACAAAAGTGTAGGATTGGTTTCTATAAACCACTTTAAAAGTATAGGACCTTCATTGTGCTTGTATTTTTTAAAAGTCTAGGAGCTTCACTATGAAAACATCTACTTCATTACTATAGATCACTCTGGCTTGGTCAGTCTTCTTTTGGGTTCACTTTCTTTGACGATACTTGTTGTTCACCTGCATTACATCATTTTTGTATTAGTTAATTTAATGACAACGGTATTATCATTGGTATGCTGATTAGAGATAATACCACTTGAGATAGTTTTGAGGTCATGGAATTTAAGTTTAAAAATGAGCTGAACATTGGTAATATGTTATGAGACAATTATTTTCAATACTTGTACATATATTTTCTGTCCATGTTCAGCATATATGGAGGTTGTATACAGGTTTTTGAAAACCAAATTGAGTAATACTCTAATGAGGTGGAATGTGTTTTGAATGTATATGGTGGAGATTTCTACACAACTGATGTGCCTACTTTATTTCTATTTTTTAAAATGGTTTGTCTTTATAAGGATTAGTAAAATTGAGATTGTGACATACTTGAATATAAAAGTGAAACTATAAAAGTGAAGACGCTTTTTAGAACATTATCATAACCTAGAATTACAAATGTAAGGAGACTTTCAAAAGCTTTCCCTATACATAAACAATGAATGAGAAAGGAGAGCCAATTCTTACCCAATGAAATAGAAGAGGATATTAGTGTCATCACAAAGTATTTAAGGAATGCAAATCCATATATGTAAAACCAAGACAACATGACTCAAAGAAGCCTAAGCATGTGCTAAAAACAAAGTAACCTTTAAAGTTTGAGCGAGACAAAGACCACCTAATATGATGATAACAAAAACTTTACAAAGATTGAATAGCATCAGCTTCAAACACAGGCTAACACAACAACAAAGTGAAGACCTGTATTATCTTTGATAAATAACCAAACTTATAATTGCACGTCAAGAAACAATTTCAACAATCAGATTATGAGACGTCTCTTTTTCTCCTTACATCCCAATGTGCAGAGGCGGACTTACATAGAGGGCAGGGGTAGCGTCCGCTACCCCTGAACTTTTACGGCGATGTGTAATTTTTTTTAATTTTTTTAGATTTTGGTATTTCGCTACCCTTGAAACGAACTTTTCGTTACCCCTAAAATCATCGTGACCCTCAAATCATCGTGAGTAACTAGAGCCAATAAAATAAACAGAATAGAACATGATCGGAATTTTTTGTGGCCGACGAAGAAAACCAGTTATTATAGTTAGAGATTTTGAAGGAAAGAAGAAGGGGAACATAGGAAAAAATAAATAAATGTAATAATGATACAGTGACACTATTCCTTCTGTGGTTAGGTTTTAGTCTGACAACTTTTGATATACTTTTCATGTTGTTATAGAGAAACCCAGTGAGTTTACTAGAGAAACCCAATTTCTATGGTCGTTTTGCCCAAAACGGTCGTTTCAGGCAAAACGAGGTGACGTGTCGCGACGACGACAACCTTAAAATTCAGCCCCCCCCTTTGCACAAATCGTATTGAGGTCGTTTTGCTTGAAACGGTCGTTTTGAGGTCGTTTCACATAAAACGGCCGTGGGAAATAGGTGGATATATCAATTTAATGGGTGGATATATCTACAGCCTTATTTTTTTTATTAAAGAGATTTCATAGAAAAATATATTTACTTTGCTTATTACCAGAAAATACTTATATCACATCTTTATTTTTTCTAAATTCACCTAACCGAAAAATTAATACAATTTTCTATTAAAGAGTATATTTTTACAAAGATGTTTTTCATATGACTGATATTTTAAACAAGATTTTAAATATTTCTAATAAATATGTTTGTTATATATCGAGAGAAATGACTTTTAAAATATTAAAATAAACCAATTTACTATTATTTTAAAATATAAGAGATAAGATAATAAAGGCTTATGGCTTATGGTTGTTTTCAGAATTGCTATATATCGATTAGTAAAAAGATATATCATTTGATATAGTTAAAGAATGTATGAAGGTTTCTACTCTAATCCTTCAGTGAAAAGCGTCTGGTTCCGTCACTGTCTAAAAATATATTACACTACCTCTTCAAATTTTTTTATGATTTCTCTTTAAATCCCGAGATGAAAATATGATCAAAACGCCCGTTAATTACCTAAAACTGAACAACTAATAAGTTTGTACATTTTAAAATATATCATTTGATATAGTCAAAGAATGTATGAAGGTTTCTACTCTAACCCTCCAGTGAAAAGCGTCTGGTTCCGTCACTGCCTAAAAATATATTAAACTACCTCTTCAAATTTTTTATGATTTCTCTTTAAATCCCGAGATGAAAATATGATCAAAACGCCCGTTAATTACCTAAAACAGAACAACTAATAAGTTTGTGCATTTTAAAATAGAACTTGCAAGTGTAGGGGTATTATGTAATTGTTTAAACTAATATACTTAAGAATAAAAGTCAAAAAGAAAAAAAGAAAAAAACACACAAACTATGCTCGCTGTAATGGCTCGATCTCAAGCTTTCAAAAACCGAAGATGAAACATTTATTAGGTATGTGTTTAATTTTATATTAATGAATTATGGTTAGATTTTTTTTAAACGTTATGAATTACGATTAAAAAAAATTGAACGCTACCTCTCAATATTCTTTCTGAATCCGCCCCTGCCAATGTCTACAAATTTTTAACGCCTTATGAAGTAACTTTGATTTTGCAAAACATCGAAGGAAGATCGGCAAAGCAGAAGCTAAATTGCATTTCTTCACATTCCTCATAACTTCCATACTCAAACTCTCTCAACTTCTCCAAAATCCCAAGTTTTTTTTTCTCAACTTCTCTCTGAAATTCAACAAGAATGGCACCAAAAGCGAGTTCGAGTAGCAAAAAGTCTGCCAAGGATTCGAAGTTCGCATTCGAACACAACCTGGTGGCTTACTTGGAGAATCCTGGAAAAACAGAAACCTACTCCTAAATAATCGAGTTCATGAAGAAATCTCATTTACATCACGCCCTTACTGTCGAGGCGGTGATATATGAAGAAATCATGGAGGAATTCTGGAAGAACGCCAAGGTTCTTGAAGACGATAATGGTGTTGAAAGTGTTTCTTCAAGCGTGAAGAACACCGAAGTGGTTATTAGTGAAGACAAAATCAGAAGTGTGCTGAAACTCAAGGATTGAAATGAGTATGTCATGATGGATGTCAAAATTTACCTACTCTTGTTCAATGCCATCGGCTATTGCGGTTCCAAAACAAGCAAAACCATCAAGAAAGGGCAATTACCCTACAAATGGCGATTCCTCGCTCACATTCTGATGGTATGCCTCATTCCCAAGAAGGAGGGATTTGATGAATTGGCAGTTGAACAAGCCTCTGCTTTCTGTGCAGTGGTCAAAGATGAAAACTTTAACACTTCCAGAATAATTTTTCATGCCATTAAGTGCAATGTTGAAATCAATTCTTCCTATGTTTATCCGAGGTTCATAACATACATTTTATAGAAGGAATACCCTCAAATTTCTCTAAGTGGTAAGGTTTTGCAACAAAAACTTTTAAATGAGAAAACTTTCTCTATGTAAACAAGTCAGCTTTTCTTGGAAAGGATACTACCCATCCTAAGCGTTTTCTGAGGTAGTTTCTGGTTGATCCTCAACAAGGTGGGGAGCAAACTGAAACTGTAGCTGAAAATGAGCAAACTACTCAAGGTGACAGTGCTATTCACCCAATAGTAACTGAACCCACACCTGTCCAATCTTCCTCTTCCCTACTCCATTATTCATCTAAAAAGAGGAAGATGACTGATAAAACCACTCACACCACTGCCACAACTCCCACCAAATCCCCTGTTGCTAGTTCCAAAAAGCAGAAAATTGTGGTTGCTAGGTCTCCTCCACCTATGCAAACCAAAGACACCCAAGCTTCTAATCCTGCTAAAGGAAAAAAGCACAAGCAGAAACTAACCACATTGGGATTTTCTCTCAGGGATGAACCTTCATTAGAGGGGGAGTCCATAGATATGGATGTACAATCCCCATCCCCTAGGTTCTCACAACTTACTTCTTTATCACCCAGGAGTGACAATGCAGTTACTCGGGATTCAAATGATGGTGTTATTAACTCAAGCACCACATTACATGAGAACATTCAGATGGATCTTGACCCTGCTGTATTGATCCCACACTCCTCTTTGGAGGTGAATCTCAGGAGTAGAGAAGAGATTCATATGAAAAGGGATGTTATTGCCCAAGTGTCCCCACTGGATCTTGGTGCTAGTAGTAACATATATAAGACCCAGTCCATGGCAATCCTAAGTGAATCCAATCCTAAGGGTCCTTCATTGGAACCAAGGGACAAGGAAACAGTCACAGAGAATCCCAGGTGCCAAGAAGCCACGGGTACTGAGATTGATCAATCCAGGATTGATAGCTTAGTTTTGTCCAAGGATGCTGGTAAAAAGCCATAGTTGAGGACAATTTTTCACTACCATAATTGACATTGTTGTACAAATCTTTACAACAACAGGTGGATACCCTTAATGCCACAGTTTCTAGTGTTGTCAAATCTCAGACTGTGCCTGTGGTACCTATCACAGAAAGGGAACCTAAAGCTCTTAAAGTTAGCTCTTCGAACCCAACACAAGAACTTGGCATGTTCAAACTATTGGAAGCTGAACTGTCAAATTGGGGGAGAAAGTTGCCTCATCATCTGCTAAAATTTCAGCCTTTGCTGCTGCTACCACCAACTAGGAAGTAAATGAAGCTGAGAGACTTCCGGTTAAAGTGAGATGGACTGCCTTTTAGAAATTAAATGTACATCCATTCACTATGGAAGAGGCATGGGAAGATACTAAGAACATCGAACTTGTCGTTGTGTCTCCATATGATGATCCCACTCTTACCCAACTGGTTCAGTCGTCATTGTTGGTTGCTGGTGCACTACCTGAGCACATTGATATGGTGATAAATTTAATGAAAAAGGTTGTTACTCCAAGACAAAAGGCTCATGTCCAATCAATTCAGAATGCTGCAACCACCAGCCGGGTAAATGCAAAAGAGATTGTAACTGAACATGGTAAGGAAATTGGTGAACCTGAAGCTGATGTTGGTGAAAAGGTGCTAGGTGAAGATGAGCAAACTGAAGTGGTTGCGATAGCTGAAAATGAGACTGAAGTTATTCAACTAGATGTGGTGAAAGAAAAGGATGCTGAAGAAATTGTCTCTCCAGGTGCTATTGATCAACTGGAAGTTCAAACGGAAATCAAACTGGTTATTCAACCGGAAAGCCAACGGAAGTCCAATCGGAAGATGAAGCGAAAGACATTGCTCAGAATTTAGTCTCCATGCACAATAGCCAACACTCTCTTCAAACGGAAGAATTTGTTTAAGCAGAAAGCGCTCTGGCCATTCAAAAGGTTGTCCAAACTCATGAAGCTTTGGCTTTCAACAAGTTTCTGGATACTGCCAGGGTTGAAGCTGAAAATGAAAGGTTGGAAAAAGAATGTCAAGAAGACTTGGAGTTATATTCTGAGAAATTTATTGTTGAAAGTCTATTTGAGGAAGCAAAGATTTGCTGAATGGAGAATGAGGGATTATATTTTTGGAAAGAATGGGTGAGCATGAGAAGCAAAGATTGCTGGACTTGGTTTCAAGAATGCCCACAAAGCTGGTTAGAAATTATGAAAACTATGAGCTACTGAAAAGGGTGAAAAGAGTTCTAGTTGTGAGGAACGGGAAAACAGAAGAAGAAGTGTTCAGTATGAGGGTAAAAGAGCTATGCAGCATGATTGATACCATTTATCAAAAGCTCAAAGCTGAAAAATTCGTTGTAAATCCCAACCTGTTTATGCCTCCACCATCAGAAATATTTACAGGTATGGCAACTGATGTCTTTATCAAACCAGAATTGGATGATACATTTGCAGATATATTACCTCCACCACCCTTCATCTATGATCCAACACTAAACCCCTCAGTTCAATCTTCATCATCTTCACAACCCAAAAGCTTAACCAAATTCAAACCACCTCCCAGATCAAAGAATTTTAAACATCTACCTCTTAAATTCAGAACCCGTCAATTTCACACCTTTCACTCCAATCTATCCAAAACCTAAACCCACACCAGTTTTGGATATGTCTGATATATTCCCTGCTTCACCTCCCTCTAGCCCTGCACCCAAAGCCATTGAACCATCGCCAAAATCTCAGCCCTTACCTCCTCTCACCATAAATGAATCTTCACTAACAGAAACCAATGAACCATCACCACAATCACCACCACCAAACATACCCTCTGACTCACTACTCCTCGGCCCTTCCTCTCCATCATCAAAAGGCAAAGATCATGCTGATGAATATTCAGAGGATGATTCAGATGATGAGAAGAAGAAGAAGAAGAAGAAAATGTTGATGCACACAAGAAGGAAGAAACCTGAAAGGAAGCAAAAGAAAGGAATCCTTTTGGCAGAAGTAAAAGGATCACTAGTTGGACAGTTGATGAAGCTACTTTTGATTTTACCTTCCAAGCCTCTGATGGCACAAGTATTGTGCAAAATTCTCCTGCTGCTAACAAATCCCTTTCCCTGCTCGAAATGACCGATGTTTATGTCAAGCTGAGAAAAATCCTATGCCCATCTAGATCTGAGCGTATACTATGATATACCATTGAAAGGTTTATGCTAAAAGGCGGATTGCTTTACAAATCTGAGGGTGACTCAGAAAAAGAGGAACAAGAGCCCAAGAGTGAGATAAAATTTGTCATTTGGGAAGAAGGTGTGAAGAAATTTTATGTGCACAGAGCTGAATGATCCTACACAGTTCATGGTTCCATTTCCGACAAATTTCAGTGGGTTGTATCAAGCAACTTGTGAAAGCATTAAGGCCAAGGGCAAGTAAGTCAAGAAGATGGAGATGTTGTACAGTCAATTTTATGAATAGCTTCGATGATGAGGAAAATAATATGACATCATCAACTTAGGGGGAGATTGTAAGGAATATCGCTTTTGATAGTTCCGGTTGATTTTTTATTTTGAAGAAGTTCCGGCTGAACTGGGTTCAAGCGGAAGTCTTTGTCCAAGCCGAAAAGACCCCTTAACCGGAAGAAGCCTAGATGAACCAAAAGAGAATATTCTGGTTGAACTCTATTATTCAATAGATAAAGAGTTCAACTGGAATATCTATTGCAACATCACATCAGTAGTCATATTGCTGATAAAGCATCCTGGTTGCTTCCTTTTGTTATCAAAATCGCTCTCTTTTTATAGTATGTTGCTGATCACACATCATTCACCTCGCCTATCAAAGATTGTTCTTTTGGTAGTTAGTTTGACTTTTGTATTTTAACAGTTAAGATGATCGTATGGAAATCAATGGCTATGATTGATTTCCCTTAGCACTATATATAGCATAGTTAGCTCTCAACATTTGTATGCAAGAACACTGTGTAATATTGTTGAGTTAATGCAAATAGTGCCGAGTAATCTTTACTTCTTGTGTTACTATATTCATGCAAACAACTAATATTAAAAAATGTTGCTACTAATTAACCCGTCAAGTAGAGCAGAGATTAAATTAATTCCGTAGGGTTATTCTTACAAGTAATCTTGTTAACAAATCTAAAACGGTTTAGATCTCGATCCTACACATCATTTGATGTAATCAACCCTCATTCATTATAATTGGTCGTCACTGGGCCTTGATGACTGCGATAGGGCCTAACTTACTATTAGGGCTGGCAGTTCAGGATCCCGGAAGACATTTGCAAAATTCGATATCCTCTCAGGTTCGGTATCCTAAAATACATTCATCGACTAACCCTTTTATTTTGCCCTCGTGTTTATTTGTATGCAGATAATGGATACGTGATCACGAAGGTGCCCCTAAAGACTCGCTCAAGACAGTTAGACGTGGGTCTAGTGGAAAACTAATGTTCAAGTTGACAAGCAGAAGATCCTTTGGGAATCTCGAATAGTTTGTTAATAACTTTCTGTTATATAATCAGCATTATGATTGAAATTAGGCACATACGAACCATCGTACTCACATACTCACTCTAGCTGATAGAAAACTCTCTGTAACACATAGTATCGTCGATCATACTTGCTTAACCTTTGTCATCTTTCTTATTATTCAATAATAGTGCTAGGAAGCAGGCTTTTTAGGCCGGCTCCTGAGGTTTTTTTGCCGTGATCCTTGAGGATACTCACAGGATCTTTGGATTATTCCCTCATTACATCCTTGTGTAACCATTTACATTTCATCATTTTCTTTGTCTAATTGATTAAGCACACTGCCTCACATTCTAAGTTTGATCACTAAATTCCTTCGGTAATTTTTGACCAAAACAATTTAGCCCCCACCGTGGGGCAAGTGGTGTTTTGATCTAGCCAAATCCTTCGAATTCCATACTTCCATTCACCTTCAAACTGAAAAATGTCGACTCAACTGAAATCTACTTCAAACTTTGCGCCATCATCCTACCCTTCTCTTCCTCCACTTCCAGGAAATTACAAAAAGAAGAATGGTCAGCATAAGAAAGGAGAATACCTTACATTATCGGGATCAAAGGTTCAGTCGATAGATCTTGTTATTAATAACAGTGATATCTTCGCCTTGTTTAAATAGGTGAAAAGCCAGATGGAACAACAGGAAAAGACTAATCATCATTAAAGACTTTGAAGAGCCTAAGAAATCGAAGAGGCCTGCAGAAGATCAAAGTCCATTATTTTCTAGGCACCTTGATTTTGATTACTCAGGATCCTCATATCAACAACGCTATCACCTAGGACGCTTGACTATGACAAACAAGAGTTTTACAACAACCTCCACTATGAGTCCATGGATTGTGTAACGGACAAAGTTCAGCTTGGGATACTCAGAGACCTATCCACTAGTATCCTCTACCAGGAGTTCCCAACCCGCTCAAGATCCTCAGGGATATTTATTTTCTAACCCTTATGTTTCTACAGGGATATTTCGAAGTGGATCCCCAGATGTCCACCAGGGAGATTTTATTCCCATGCAAGCTGCTGTGACGACCAAGCCAACCATGCGTGTGAATTCTGGATATGGCCCTAGAGTCCGGACCCAAAATCCTTAAACTGGTAATGTATCAAATATTATTCCTTTGGTTTCTAATCAGGATGTTTTACAGGATGCAGGAATCAACCCAGATCTTACTAAGGAACTACAGAAGCTGAAAGACATGATTTCCAGTGTTCCTGGGTAATCAGACCTGTTCCTTAAGTACCCATGGGAAGCCTCAAGATTTCCAGGTTTACCTGGCAAATTTGCGATGTTGAAATCCCAAAGCACTTCCAAAACCCAAGTATGAAGCTATATAATGGAACCACAGATCCTGAAGAACATGTAGCTCACTACAGGGGGCGAATGGAGATAAATCCAATTCCTACAAACATCAAGGAAGCCTGTCTATGCAAGGATTTGGCTCCACCTTAAAAGGACCGGCCATGAAATAGTTATTAAGTATTCCTCCTAATACTATTACATCATTCTCTCATTTAGTTAACTTATTCGATAACAAGTTTTCTTGCAGTAGGACTTTTGAGAAATTAACAGGTGATCTATATAGGGTAGTTCAGAAGCCTGATGAGCCCTTCAGGGATTATGTTGCCAGATTTGGTTAAGAACCTTAGAGATCCCCAATCTTGACATGGTAGTTGTCATTGAAGCATTTAAGATGGGATTAAACAAGGATTCCCGATTTTATGATGATCTTGTTATGACACCTTGCAGGAACTTAAACGAAGTCCGAAGCAGGGCGCTGACATACATTCATCTTGAAGATGACAAGAGGGTCCATCAAAGGTTCGATATCCTCAAATACGACCCTACCAGTAGAAAGTCGTAATCCCTAAGAAAGCAGTACCGAGCTAGGCCTTATCCTAGATATGATAATAAAAAAATCAATGTTGTGGAAGGAGACGATGATGATGAGGAATATCCTAAGGTATCTGATTATTGTTTTTCTATTTACATAGGTGTTTTGATGTGTGCTATGCAAGATCTTGGTGAAAAATCCAACTGGCCTAGAAAGAATGATAAGCAGGGATCCTGGAAAGACGAATCCAAGTGGTGTGCATATCACGAAGATTTTGGACACCTAACTGACGATTGTATAGCACTCAAGAACAAATTAAGCCACCTACTCAGCAAGGGGCATCTGAGAGAACTGTTAGGCACAAAAAGAAGCAAGACGCATGATGCCGAAGGAATCCCGAAAAGGGCAACATCACCCCTGGCAGATGCCAAAATCATCAACTTTATCTCGGGAGGCTCATATATTTGTGGAACCTCATATTCATCAGCCAAGAAACACGCTAAAGAAGCAAAATCTGAACAGGGTGACAAACCTGTCCGGACATCGACATAACTATGGGCAAAGTGATCTCATTCGATGAGATCGATCGATGCAATGTTCAAGATCCTCACCACAACAGTCTGGTGGTAACTTTATATATTGCTAACCGTTTTGTTCGTAGGATCCTCATAGATAACGGAAACTCAGTCAACATTATCCAACTGGACGTCCTAAAGAAAATGAACATATCTAAGAATGATATCATTCCAAGATCCTCAGTATTGATGAGATTTAACGTTGAAACTAAAAAACAACATTGGAGATATCAAACTACCGATATACATACAGGGGGTAAACTCTATGCAAAGTTTGTGTAATAGATTCTCTTTCTTATTGCAATATTATTTTGGGCAGGCCCTAGATACACGAGATGAAAGTTGTACCATCAACCTACCACCAATGTGTCAAGTTTCCGACACCTTGGGGAGTTTTTAGGATACAAAGTGATCAGTAGGAAGCTAAAAACTGCTACACCTCATCTATTAAACTATAACCAAGTCAAATCCAGCATAGCAATTAAAGAAGTCAGCACTAGACGATCCGGAAACCAGGTAACTAGATGTCAAAGAAGTGCAACTAAACCCTGAGGATACCGAATGTAAAAGTGCTGATAGGAACTAGTATCCCCGAGGATACCGAGCATGAGCTTATGAACCTCCTAAAATCCATAACTTTGACCTTCGCATGGAGGTACGAAGATATGACAGGTATCCCTAAACATATTATTACTCATAAACTTGAATTGGATAATTCTTTCAGGCCTATACATAAAAAAGAAGGAAGTTTGCTCCGAAAATAAACATCATAATCCAAGAGAAGTTGATAGCTCCTCAAGACCAAGATGATAAGGGAAGTCAAGTATCCCAAGTGGCTAGCCAATGTGGTCGTAGTGTAGAAGAAGAACGGGAAATGGATAGTATGTGTTGATTACACTAAACTAAAGAAAGCATTCCCCAAGGTTCCCTTTCCTCTTCCTCACATCGAATCGATGGTGGACGTAACTGCTGGGCATGAGATGCTGACTTTCATGGTTGCATCTTCATGATTCCAGCAGATTTAAACGGATCCATTGTTAGAGCATTATATGGTTCGTCGTGTGAAGTATCAGAAGAATTCAAGCTGCAAAGAGCGTTGTACACGAAGATCACACTTCGTGACCACAGAAGTGATATGAAGCCACACTTCGTGTCTACACGAAGTGCCACTTCGTGTAGCTTCACTTCGTGTCAGCTAGAGATAGTATAAATAGGATTTCTCTTGTATAGAATATAACTTTTGGTCAGATCTTGTGTGTGTTTTCTATGTGTAACTTCTGAAATCTTAGCAATACAATTTCACATTGTATTTACCTTCTCGTGCCGATTTCTATACTTGAATTACATTGATTACATGATGATCGAGTAAACGATCCACCGCTCACGCACTTTCATCCATCCAACCAAGAACACATAACCTTCATGATGCCCACTATTGTTATATTGCTATGCCTTTTGGACTAAGAAATGCAGGTACGACATATCAGAGGCTGGTCAACATGATGTTCAAAGACCAATCGGGTGACACCATGGAGGTCTACATTGATGACATGGTTGTAAAGTCCAAGAAGACCAGGGATCATATTAGGAATATCGCAACTGCCTTCGATATCCTGGATCAATACAACATGATGCTCAACCCTTCAAGTTTTGGAGTTAAAGCATCTAAGTTTTTGGGATACATGGTAATCGAAAGAGGAATTGAACCCTGAGCAGATTAAAGCCATCCTAAACTTGAAGTCTCCAACAACAATAAATGATGTTCAGAGAATAACAGGAAGGATAGCTACACTGAACATGTTTATTTCAAGATCCTTAGAAAAGAGCAATGATTTCTACGATATCCTACGAAAGAATAAAAAATTTGAGTGGAGTGAAAAACATGAAGAGGCATTTAACTCTTTAAGAGTTGCCTTTCATTAGCTCCTATCCTAATGAAACCTTTATATGGGGAACCTTTATCCCTATACTTAGCAATATCTGGAAATGCCGTCAATGTCGTGCTAGTCAAGGATCATGAAGGTAAATAGTATCTGGTATACTATGTAAGTAAAATGCTGCTTGATGCAGAATCCAGGTTCTTATCTTTAAAAATTAATTTTATCACTTATAATGGCTTCAACTAAGCTTAGACATTACTTTCAGACTCATGCTATACATGTGAAATCTTATTATCCTATTAAGTCAGTCTTAAGGAAGCCAGAAATGTCCGGAAGGATGGCCAAGTGGGCAGTCAAGCTGAGTGGCTATGACATGCGGTATGAGCCAAGGACAGCCATAAAATAACAAGCCTTGGTTGAATTTGTGGCTGATTTCAGCAGTGATATTCCAGAAGCTGACAAAGAGGTCCAGAAGCTCGAAAAACTTGAAGATAGTTGGATACTCTACTCAGATGGAGCTTCAAATGTAAGAGGAATAGGTCTAGGTATCCTGCTAAAATCATCATAGGGTAACATTGCACCTCTATCTATATCTTGTGAATTTCTGGTTACTAACAATGAAGTCGAATATGAGGCTTTGATTGCAGGTTTACAACTTGCTAAGGATATGGAAGTTCGGTACATTCATGTATTTGTGGATTCTTTATTGCTTACTATCTAGTTTAATGGATCTCATGCAGTGAAAGGAGAAAAACTAATGAAATATCTTGACATTTTTTTGAAAAAATAGCATTATATTTCAAATTTTTCAGTATAACACAGGTACCCAGGGAAGAAAACGCAGAAGATGACGCTTTGGCAAACTTGGCATCATCCCTCAGGATACCAGAAGGTGTCATGATACCAATAACACATATCCTGACCCCAGAAATTGCAGTACAGGAAGTCAGCAGAATCACAGAGACGAAGACATGGATGTCTAGGATCCTAAAGATACCCAGGAATCCAGGACTTTTCCAATTAAGAAATACATTCAAGATGGGGAGATTCCCAAAGGCGAGAACCCCAGAGCTTTTCGCACTAAGGTAGTCTCGTATGCTATCATTAATAATACTTTGTACAGGGAAATCACTTGCAAGGCCCTACTTAAGATGCTTGGAGAAGCCTGAAGCACTTCAATTTCTTGAAGGTATTCATGGTGGAGACTGAGGAAATCACACTCGGGGCAGAGCATTATTCTCAAAGATCCTGAGAACAGGCTACTATTGGCCCACTATGAAGAAGGACGTGATGGACTTCTCTTAATGATATGATGTATGTCAAAGAGACATCAATATTCTTCACTAGCCAGCTGAGCCATTGCATACGATTGTATCCCCATTGCCATTCATGAAGTGGGGCTTGGATATTGTTGGTAAGCTGCCCAAGGCTCCCGGAAGAAAAATATTCGTGTTAGCCATGACACATTACTTCTCCAAGTGGATTGAAGTAGAAGCCTTTGTCTAAGTACGAGAGAAAGAAGTGATATCCTTCATCAAGCGTAATATATTAACCAGATTCGGGACACCTGCAAAGATAATATGTGATAACGATTCTCAATTCATTGGCAAGAGGACTACCAACTTCTGTGCCAGTTGGGGAATCAAGATGATAACCTCAATACCAGTTCACCCACAAGCCAACGGACAAGCAGAATCAAGCAACAAGATTATTATCAACAATTTGAAGAAGAAGTTGGGTTCCAAGAAAGGAAAATGGGCTGAGGAGCTGGCGTTTGTTCTTTGGGTAGATAGAACTACTCCCAAGAATGCGATGGGTCAAACTCCTTTTTCGTTAGTATTTGCAGCCGAAGCTATGATCCCTATAGAAATGGTGATCCATACTGCAAGGGTCATCTGTCAGGATCCTGAATCCAATAATCAGGATCTTTTACAGGATCTCGAAACAGTGAACAACCTCAGGGATCTTGCAAGGATCTGAATGGTTGCATATCAACAGAGAATGGCCAAGTCCTATAACAAGAATATCTGGCTTAGAAGATTCCAAGTTGAAGATTTGGTACTTAGGAAAGCATTTCAGAACACAATCCTGCTGATGAGAAGCTGGAACCTAAGTAGGAAGGTCCTTACTTAATTGATTTAGAATAAGGAAGGTTACAGAAAAATCGCTTGGCGATAGCTCGACGGTCGACTGGTGTTAAGCGGTTAATCGTGATTAATCAGCGATTAATCGGAGACCCTAAATTGTTACAAAAGTGTATATATATATATATATATATATATATATATATATATATATATATATATATAGGGTGAGGTTCATTGTAGACACTTTCGCATGTGAAATAGCTCTTTTTCACATGTGAAAGTTTCTAATTAATGAGAAAAAAGAAAAAAAGAAAAAAGAAAATTAATCACAACCATTAGATCAAGAGATCTAATGGTGAAAAAGGGTGTCTACCTGTCTACACTTATGGGGGTGTCTACAATGAACTTTTCACTATATATATATATATATATATATATATATATATATATATATATATATATAGGTAGAAAATCATTGGAAAACCTCTTAAATATTGGAAAACCTAGGTATTTTAGTAAAATACCTATATAATATTTTTTGGTTGTCCAACTTTGATTTGAATCTTACTTTTTATCGCTCATTATATATATATATATATATATATATATATATATATATATATATATAGGGTTAGGTTCAAATGAGAACTTTTTATTTTGAGAACTTTTGAGAACTAAATCTCAACCACAAATTTCAGGGGGGGACCACTACAATTCATGGGAAGGGGGATACATGTAATAAACATGTGGCTCAAATTAGTTCTTTTTAGTTCTCAAATCAAATTGGTTCTCAAATGATCCTCTCCCTATATATATATATATACATGTACATATTCCAACATGGCAATATCCTAGTATAGTTAATAAGTAAATAAAATAACCTTAAAAGGAAATAAACTAGTACTTATATAAACATTTAAGTCAAAATCTACAATAATAAAGTCGAATACGTTTAATAATCCCAAAAAGCAAACACATTTAAGTCAAAAACTACAATATTAAAGTCAAAATCTACAATTTATTAAGTTTTTATTTTTTTAATTAAAAAATTTGGCTAACCGTCAAGGCCGCCAAGACCGCCAAGGACCGATGTTGACCGTTAACCATTAATCGTAGACGGTGGGGGACCGCCAAGCGATTAATCGCTAATTAATCACCGCTTAATCGCGATTTCTGCAACATTGGTTTTAAGCCTTCTACACTCATCACTTGAATTTTACGATTGCATACCGTTAATTCGAATGTTGATCAGATCACTCTACTCTTGTTAAATCAGAGACTCATACGCGTTGCCATCGACAATTGTTTGTGATGCTAGCTTAGCATACAATCGATATTGGTTATGGGGTATAGGTATTAGGTTTTAGCGAGGGCTGATTCGGATTCTGTCCAGACATCATGTCTCGTAAGGTAAACCGGATGTGGGTCGCTACCCATCTAGTTCACTAGAACTTGACGCTTTGTTTGGATAGGAAGTCTGAAGCTCCAATTTTTGTTTATCATTATTGTCAGTATTGGTATTGGTTGAATCTATGAGAATCAATGTGAATATATGAGAATCAATGTGAATCTATGAGGATCAATATGAATCTATATGATTGAGTTGGGATACTTTGAAGAAATCCATGTTGCATCCATTACTCACCTGAGTCTCCTAAACCCCATGTCTCACCCCTAAAGTATGGGGAGACTGTGGTCCATTATCTTTGGTTAGTCTTTTGGTTGACATCGAATTGGACGTAGTATAGCCCTCAGATCTATCACGCAGTTTCTATTAGTCGCTCTATGTTGTTGTATCAAGCTCGGTTGTCTGTTATTTTTTTTGTAGAATAGGATGTTCTCCGAAGGCAAATAATACTCACTAAAAGTATTAAAGATGTGGTGGGTTAGCTGCGGTACACCCTATATATATACATCGGTAATTCCTTTAGCGTGCATTGGGAGTCGGATCGAGGATAGTGTGTGTGTGGGGTTTGTCTCTGATCATTGGTTATATCACAATCTATACTCCATAGTCGCCATTCCAAACCTAACCCTTGCGGTCAGTTAAAAATTTGGTGCCGATGTAATTGATTCAGTAATCGAGAATATATTCATGTCCTCGGTGAAATCTCTTATGTCGCCTTTATGTTGGTTTCAAAATGTCAAAATATGTTGGTTAATGGTAAAACCCTTTTAACTACTTTTTTCTCTAAACTTTATAAGTCTCTTCTAATTTCGGGATGAAATTCCCTAAAGTAGGGGAGGTTGTAACATTTACAAATTACCCGATTGAGAAACACGGCCCCTTTTGAACTATCGCGCTTTACCGATTTGCAAGTTTTGCGAACCGGAAGAATTTTCGGGTATTTGTACCCCAATTAATGAATCTAAATAACTTATAATCGATTTTCAAAACCAAATGCTCTTTTACAATCAATTAGAATCAAATTGGGTGTCTCGAATTGAAGATAAATCAATTCCTGATTTTTACTCGATTTCGGTATGCGATTCGTCGTTTACCGGGAATCTCATATTTGGAAACCGTATATCAAATTCAACATTTTTATGAGTCTAATAATCAATTATCATTTCATGACTCATCATACGCTTGTTTGAGTTGCAAATCATTGGTGAATTGCCCAAAATCGATACGTACGCCAAAATCTATCAAAATCGCCTAATTTGACCTAATTTGTGCATACATTTGAGTTACGTGACATATTTGTTATCTTTTGAGTGAATTTAATGTTATGAACATGATGGGACCCTTAATTGAGTGTTTTGGGAGAAAACAGGACTCGAAAACCTTGAAAAACGAAGAACCGAGCACGCGAATCGTGGAATCGATCATTAAGAACCGGACAGTCATATTAGGGCGGTACGCCCCAATCTATTTAACTTTAGGGCCGTACGCCCAGGACCCAGATTGGTAGAATCCCTAAAAAATGGGTATTTAAGCATCATTAACCTCTTTAGCCCCCATTTTCCTCCCCCAAATTACTCCTAAACGACCCTAAATGGCTGGAAACCCTAGAGATCACCTTCCTTGAAGATTTGAGGTCCAAGATCAAGGATTTCTTACTTAGGATCAAGCTAAATTCACCCCTTTCAGTATGTGATCTTCAAACTATGTAGTAGCAACTTGAATCTTCTCTTCAAACTATGTAGTAGCAACTTGAATCTTCTCTTCTACCCCCATCAAGATCTGAACTCTATATGATATTTGGCATGGATCTATGTTGTATTTGATAGATCTAAGGTTTCTATGAGTAAAGGTTCCACCTTTTTGCATGTTTTAGCTATCTCACTTAAATACATGATGAAATCTGTATAGATTTAGGTTTTTCATGCAATTTGATGTATGGATTTTCATGAAAGTTGTGAAAAGTTGTGATTTTGATTATGGATCTGAGATTAGAACACGGTGAATCATTTATATGTTATAGATCTAGGGTTTCTTTGATAAATATTGGATTTTTATGTGTCAAAATGACCAGATTTATGGAAAGCATGTCATCTAGGGTTAGATCTAGGGAATTTTCTCACCAAGATTTTATTTTTATGTTTCAGATGGACTTGATCTACTTCATGAATGTTGTTTAAGACCAGATCCATATGTTATGATAATCAAGGTTGGGTTTTATGTGTTAAAATGACTGGATCTCAATATGTGTTTCATCTAGGGATAGATCCATGTATTATAGTCATCAAGATGTCATTTTTACATTCTAAAATGTTTAGATCTATAATATTCTTGACATGTAAAGTTAGTTCCAAATGTGATATCATCAAATCATGGACTTTTATGTGTTAAAGTAAGTTAGATACCTTAGACCATGCATGCTAATTAGGGTTTGTTTATGCCCAAAAGTTGACTATCATGCTAGACTTGATTAGATCATGTTAGATTTGACTAGATTCATGTTAGGATAATTATATATGGAAAACCCCATGATTAATATTGATTAGAATTAGGAATTTCATGTTAAGCCTACGATCACCATGTTATAATTGTTATGATTGTGTCCATGATTGACTATGTTGAATTAGGTTTGACTATGTTTGCCTTTACATATATTTAGTCAAAATATGACCTTTGACCTAACCTTTAGTTTAGGATTGGACCCATATCGTACGTATCACCTCACCAAATCACCAACGAGTCGTCGAGGCGGTCATGTCGTGAAATTAAGCTATTTAATTATTTAATTAAATATTAATTTATTCTTCCTCTATCTCGCTAGTCGACAAGATTGTCATCGGGTCTATCTTTCCACATTTCGTGGTGTCATTTCTCTCAAATTTGTGTCTCCGCATCAGGTGAGTATTCATAGCCCCTCTTTCGTTTTCGATGTTTTGGGGGTGTAACATGTATTAGTATTCAAAACCCTAAACTCTTTATTATGCAAAATCTATGTGATTCTATGTGTTCTATGTGTGATAGTCTATTATGTGATACTTATTGGATTCTATGTGTAGATATTCGCTAATCGCTAATCGCATGTATTAACCATCGAGTCGTGGAAACAATGATAGATCTATTGGCTGACGACCCACCTGGCCTGCCTAGGCTTGGGCGTCGGGTGATTGCTCCCTTACTGTCTAGGCTTGGTGCACATCACTTATATTACTTGTGGATCATAATTGGATATTATCACTTGACTCACTGAATCGCAATGTTTTAATCTACGTAGTACACTAAACCTATGTTTACTCACCAACTAGTCGTAGTTGACCCGTATTTTATACATGTTGCAGGTTGTGCAGTTTGATTTAGTGTGACATAATTAATAAAGTTAATTTGTTTCCTTGTTGTTAATTTATATCATGTATTGTATTGACTACTTATGTTATATGAAATGGTTGATTAAGAATATCGCAACATTATATAGTGTTGTGTGCATCTGGACAATCATCGCGCCCCAACATCTTTCGTTGTCGGTCGGGGTGTGACACATAACCCTTTGCATGTATCGCCATAAGCAGGTACGTCCTCTCTTCTATTTTTTATTCATCATTATTATTTCTATAACAGGTTACAAACTTAAGCATTGGGGTGGTGTTAGCCAAGCTAACACCCACTCCTCATCGAGCCTTAAGTGTTTTGCAGAAACTCAAGTATTTTGACAGAAGTTAGAGGTTGGCCACCTCTCCTACGCTTAAGGTATTCATAATACCTTTTTAAGGTTTAAAAGGTATTTACCTTTTCTAAGAATTGGAAAACACCCCAACAGGAGCGTATGTAATTCACCCGTAGTTCAAGATGGTGGGACCAGTGTATTCTTGAGGTGGCTGAAATTTTCAATTTTGTTGGCTACGGTGTGGATCCTCAAGTAATAGCAGATGTGCTATCCTCACGAAATCTCTAAGGTTTTTAACACTGACGTGTTAACAAAGGTTTTGGCATATTCATGTCACTTACGTATTGGGCTTATCCCAGTTGGCTTAGTCCCAAGTTTATCGGGTTTATCCTCAGTTGTCTTAGTCCTAAGTTTATCGAGTTTGTCCCAGTTGGCTTAGTCCCAAGTTTATCGGGTTTATCCCCAGTTTGGCTTAGTCCCAAGTTTTATCGGGCTTATCCCCGGTTTGACTTAGTCCCAAGTATCCCGAGTATATCCCCAGTTTAACTCAATTTCAAAGCTACTATGGTTTTGCCACAGGGATCCTCAAGGATATTGAAAGAGGATACCAAAAGTTATCTAGATGTGCCTAAGGTAAAACCTACTATTCAGGTAATTTATTTCCAAATGATTATATATCATGATATTTTGTACTGACTCGTATCATGGTTTGTTAACTCATATCTTTGATCTGAAACATTTTTGTTATCTAAGCATCCCTAAGGTATCCGCTGGGATTCTCACTTAAACATTTTGAAAATTTTCAAAATCAAAATAGGAACATAAACACACCATGATAGGCAAAAGTCGAATTGTTGTATTAACATGCAGGAAATCAAAAGGGGGAAACCCCAGGCTTCATCTTGTAAACACAAGATCCCTCCACCTGAGGCTGCTCAGTGTCAAATACCATTAATGGAAACCTGGGCTTCGTCTTGTAAACACAGGATCTCTCCACCTAGGTCCTCATCATTGTTTTGTTTTTGAAACCTATCCTAAATTGTTTGTTTCAACCAACCACCACAAATATTCAAATATAAAGAACCCATTGTTTTTGACCAACCACTGAACCTTAAAAAGTGGGCTCAGGCCTCTACAAATTCGCCATCATTTCCTATAGTCTTCCTCGCATCAACCAGCTCCTCACCAGCTTCCTCCACAAGCTTCTCAACCATCGACCCTCCAGCTTCACCACCCGCCTTGCCAGCATCATCCTTCTCCAGCTCCTCGACCACCACCTTAGTTCCTCTAAGTTTCTCCGGAGCTCCTCTCCAAGTATCCGCATCCCAAGCCTTATGACTGAAGCCTTCATCAGCTGCTTCATCGGCCATTTTGATCATAGCTTCAAGAACTCTTATGGCAGTCGTTCATTTGGCATCTTCAACAACTTTCTTTCGATCCTCCTTAGCTGCCACCGGCTGTTCCTTCAGCTTCTGCTCAAAATACATGGCCTTTTCCTCAGAAGTCTTCTGCATTTCTTCAATTTTCTGTTCAACCTCTCGGAGCTTCTTTTCGAATTCCATGGTTAGGAGGCTTAGCTTTTCGATGCCCTGCAAAAAGGTTAAGAAACCTATGAGCAAACTACAACAGTAAAATATCATAGATTTTCTAGTATCCTACCCGGCCCATGGTGGTCTGCATGGAGAGAAACCTGATGCTCACTTCTACTGGGCTTAGACATTCGAAGTCCTCCAGGAAGATTGTGGCTTCCGTTTTCATTTTCTTGCTAGAAGAGGCCTTGGAGCGGGTCGTCGGGATCTTAGGCTTGGTGGTGATCAGAACTTCAGGATTCTCTTTCTTAACACCAATCAAAGAGCTAAGGTCGGCAAGGGAGAAGGGGGAACTTGATTTTGGAACTACGTCCGAATTTCATAAACAACATCAGCAATTCAGTATCCACAAAGTTACATCAGAAGACATAAAAAGTTGAGATACTTATGAGACATGGTACTGGGGGTATGGTTGACTGAGCAGCTCAACTCGCTTCCAGCAGCTTCCAATGCGAATGCCCTCTCAGCAGTAGGGATAAGATAAAAAATTTCAAGCTTCTTGTCAGAATCCACCAGGGGAGTCGCGAGCTTCTCAAACTTTTGAGCTGCAAAGACAAAAGAGGTTAAAGATAGTTAGCAGACAAGAAACACCAAATTCTCGAATGGCTTTAATAGTATCTTACCCTTGCCAACCCAATGCACATGCAAACTCTGCTCCCCAAGGATCGAATCCCTCTTCACGAAGAAAAATTTCTTCTTCCAATCATAGTCATTGTGAGAAACCCTGGGAATCAGTTGAGAAGTCTTTGTTCTAGCTTAGAGAACAAATCGACTACTCCAATGGGTTCGGAGTTGGTAAGCCCGACAAATTTCAGGAACACCGATATCGAGACCCGGCTATGGTTAAGGTTGTTTAGAGAAAACAAAATCCTCCAGACCATAGGCATGGTCTAGGAATAGCTCAACTTGGTGGTTTTGAAGAAATCATTCACAAGGTCAGGAAACGGGAATCACATTCCGAGAGAAAAGGGGTAGTACAAGAAACAAACCCAGGTCTTAGAGCTAAAATCAGCCTTCAATCGAGGATCCTACTCTCTGATTACGGCGCTGGGAGGAAACACATCGGAATCTTTCAGAGTGGCAATGTACAGATCGTCGAACATGCAGGATTCCTCGTCGCAAGCAACGAGAAACCCTTGATCGAATAAACCCTTGACTGTCGGAGAAGCTATCGACGAGCTGGATCGTGTAATATTTTTACCCATGATTGCAAGCGAAAATCGAAAGAAAAAGAGAAGAAACTGACTTGGAAAATAAAGAGCTCTCGAGGGGTTTCCGACTGTTAAATGGGGAAGAAGGTAACAAAGGGGTTATTTATAGATAAATGGCAACGGGTTAATCGCATAGGGAGTTGAGACGTGGTCAAATCAGGAGCTACCAAATCGTTTCGTAATTATTTCAAGAGATAACATTCAAATTTAAATTTTACAGTTGGCTTCTTTCTTAACAACTGTCAAAATTCTGGGGCAATTGTTAGGGTTAGCAGTTCAGGATCCCGGAAGACACTCGGAGAATTCAGTATCCTCACAGGTTCGGTATCCTGAAATATAGTTATCGACTAACCCTTTTATTTTTCCCTCGTGTTTATTTGTATGTAGATAAAGGATACGTGATCAGCGAAGCTGCCCTAAAGACTCGCTCAAGACAGTTAGATGTGCGTCTAGTGGAAAGCTAACGTTCGAGTTTACTAGTAGAAGATCCTCCGGGAATCTCGGATAGTTTGTTAATATCTTTTTGTTATATAATCAGCATCATGATCGACATTAGGCACATACGAATTCTCGTACTCACATACTCACTCTAGCTGATAGAAAACTCTCTGTAACACATAACATCATCGATCATGTTTGCTCAAACTTTGTACTCTTTTAATATTATTCAATAATATTTCTAGATAGCAGGCCTTAAGGCTGGCTCCCAAGGTTTTTTTGCTGGGATCCTTGAGGATACTCATAGGATCTTCGGATTTTTCCCTTATGTTAAAACATGAATCTTGTATGGCCGTTACTGTTCGAATTATCGAAACAGACTGAACTGCGTGGGTCACGAAGTGAGACACGAACTGACAGTTCGGGTCAGTTCGTGTCAGTTGATGAACTGGTCCACTTCGTGAGTATGCTAGACGTATAAATAGTATTAGCTTTGTGTTTCAATGTAAGTTTTTGAGTCTAGTTCTTTGTAGTCTGTGTGACAGAGGAGATTATGTCCAAATCTCCTCTAAAGCTCCAAATGATGTATACTGTATCGACTATGTAATCATTCGACTAGATTCAATGATAAAAACTTCCGTCTCATTCTTTATCAACCATAGAATCGATCCGAAAACGCTTTTACAAGTGGTATAAGAGTTGTTGGCTCTTTCTATGGCCCAAACCTATCTTTTTGTTCATTTTTTAGATGTTAAATCATCGTTTAGGTATGCTTCCTTGTGTTTATGATTGGTTTTTGTTCAACCGAACATTCCTGAGTCATGTATTCATCTAACAGAAGTGTCTAAGTGGTGAAAATCGATCAAATTTTGAATCTGGTGCATTTTTCATAAAATTCAGGTTTAGTTACTTCGCGTCAAGAACATCCAGTTCGGAAAAATAACCGTCATCCGAAGTGACACTTCGGGTCAGTAACCATCATGAAGTCATACGAAGTCACAGTTCGGATCAGTTCGTGTTACTTCGTGAGATTCCAGTTCGGATCACTTCGTAAAGTTCCAGTTAGTGTCATTTCGTATCCAGTTCTCGGAGCAGTTCGTATCACTTCGTGTCACTTTGTTTGAGAGATTTGTTCCTCAGTTCGGGTGTCACTTCGTGTTCAGTTTGGGTAAATTCACCAGCCAGGGGCTCTGCCCCTTGGACCCCGCCAGGGACTGCCGCCCCTTGGACCCCGCTTCTCAGGGGCGCTGCCCCCGAACCCCTGTTATGTATGAATTTCAAAGAAGCAAATCAGTTATCGGGTTTACCCTTGATTCGGTAGCTGTGGGGTGGTATATGAAGTTTTAAGTTAAAATGATTCGCATTATCTTTTTAAAGAATTTCCAGATTCCGATACTTTTCGCGAGTTAGTCATTGAATTTCAAGAAATGAGTTTGTGGGTAGTCATTTTTTTTATGATGGACAGAGAGTATAAAACACGAGTTTCTGATGATGGGTATATATTCAGAGACGGGAATATGACTATTTTGAGGTTTTGTCGGAGATTATCTTATTACACAAACTGAAGATAAAAATAAATTTAAAGATTCCATTGCGGGCCACTTCAATTTATCATTCCACTAAAAAGAAAGGATTTGTTCCTGCAGGGTTGGAATCAAAGAATTTTGATGATTTGAATATGTCACTTATCTAAGGGGAAAATGGGGACCCTAAAAACTTTCAAAAGTTTCATAATTGAAAAAGTGAATATTCAAAAGCAATCAGTTCAGGGATAATGGTTATTTTTGATCTTCATGGAAAGGTGGTGTATTCTGATGTTTGGCAAACTGATATGTCAAAGTTTTCAGTTATGGTTTGGAACTCTCTCTCATATGCCCGATACTTTCTTGAGTTGTGAACACTTGGTTAGTTTCCAGTCTACAACAAGATTTACGTTTACCGAAGTTATATATTGGGATGGAGTTAATGCTGAGGGGGAATTTATATGATTGAAGATGTTGATCGTGTCAATAAAGATCAGAATGTATTACAATTTCCGGATACAACTTATGAAGTGAACCGTTATCATATGCCTGATGTGGAAGTGCTTGAAGCTAGGGGGAATTTTATTGGTTGTGGTGATTGTACAAGTTTCCGAACTGTTTCCTGCATACCTGAAGTTTCAGTCAAGGAAAGTTTGCTAAAGATAGACGCATCTACAAAAAGCTGACTGAAGATTGCTAGAAGATCAAAGTTTATATTCGACAGTAACGTCCAAGGGGGAATTTGTTAGAACATGAACCTTGTGTGGTTGTTACTGTTCGAATTGTAGAAACATACTGAACTTCGTGGGTCACGAAGTGAGCCACGAAGTGAGCCACGAGGTGGAACGAAGCGAGACACGAACTGGAACGAAGCGAGACACGAACTGACAGTTCGGGTCAGTTCGTGAACAGGTCCACTTCGTGAGTGTGCTAGACGTATAAATAGTATTTGCTTTGTTTTTCAATGTAAGTTTTTGAGTCTAGTTCTTTGTGGTTTGTGTGAGAGAGGAGATTCTGTCCAAATCTCCTCTAGAGCTCCAAACGATATATACTCTACCGGTTATGTAATCATTCGACTAGATTCAAAGATAAAAACTTCAATCTCATTCTTTATCAACCATGGAATCGATCCGAAAACGCTTTTACACCTAGTTACATCCTTTTGTCACCATTTACATTTCTTCATTTTCTTTATCTAATTAATCAAGTACACTACCTCACATTCTAAGTTTGATCACTAAATTGCTTTGATAATTTTGACCAAAATACTTACCATCAATGGTCCCAAACAACCCTCATTCATCCTACATGAACATCATTAACCCTTAGTGATTATGATTAGGCCTAACTGACTATAATTGGTCCTCATTGACCCTCATCCATCCTAATTGACCATAATTGGGCCTTGGTGACTGTGATTCGACCCTATAGTTTGTCATTGGTCCTAATGATCAACATTCATCCTAAATGGTCTTCATTGTGCCTTCGTGACAATTATTTGGCCTTACTGCCTTCGTGACGGTTATTGGGCCTTACTGGTCATCATTGGTCCTAAATGACACTCATTCATCCTAACTGGCCATCATTGGGTGTGATTGGGCGTAACTGGCCATAGTTGGTCCTAATCGACCCTCATGCATTCTAACTAGCCATCAATGGGCCTTGGTGACTATGATTGGGCCTTGCTGGCCATCGTTGTTCCTAATCAACCCTCATCCATCCTAGCCGACCATCATTGAGCCTTAGTGAATGCGATTGGGCCTAAATGGCCATCACTGGTCCTAATCTACCATCACTCATCCTAACTGGTTGTCGTTGGCGAATGTAATTGGGCCTAACAAACCATTATTGGTCCTAATTTACCCTCATTCATCCTAAATGGTTTTCATTGGGCTTTGGTGAACAGGTCCACCTCAAACATTCTTTTGCTTTTTGTTTGATTCATATCAAATTTAACCTGCAACTCATTGTACTTATGTGTGATCTCATCTACCTGATTCCTAAGCTCAGCTATTTCTAACTTAGCATTGTCATACAGGAGAGTTTTCTCAGTTGCCAATTTTTTGATATTTTACTATGTCTAGCTTTTGTGCTTTAACCTTCTCCTCATTTTTCTGCCATCTACCCTTAAATGAACTCCTTTCACACTTTATCTCAAACAATTCTATTTGATAATTTTTACTGATTTGTCTAAGACCATGAATTATACGAGCACAAGTGGGATCAGAACATACCTTGAGGTTTTCAGCTTCAGCAACGAAGGCTTCCTTATCTTCCACAGGAGTTTCATCAGTAACCACAAAAGCATGCTCTTCCTCTTCATCCCTTTCCATGGCAGCAATCATTGCATGAGACATACTAAACTCTTTCAATTGAGGTGTCCAATCATAACCTCCTCCTTCCTGAACAACCAGAGCCTTTGCTTCTCCCTTTCCTTTGACCTCAGCAGCATTCTTCTCTCCGACCTTCTCTTTCTTAGGCTTAGTGCACTCCCTAGCAAAATGCCCGTATTCATCACAATTGTAGCATCTCAGCTTGCTTTTGTCAAACCCCATCCTTATCTTGTCTTGATCTTTCCAGACGTTTCTCCCAGTCTTTGCCATGAACTTCTTTGCTCTGAAGACTGCCATAGCCATCTGCCATGAGACATCCAACATCTCAACATCTTCAGGATTTATCTGGTTTAGCTCACCAGACAACATATCAGTAGGCACAAGAGTTCCGGCCATGAGAGCATGGTAGCTGTTCATAAAACCCATGCCAAGAGCAAAATTGGGATCATTCGTATCATCAGGGTTGACACTTCCACTTGAACTTCCTTGAGGTTGAGCCACAAAAGCAGTGGACTTTGCGACTGAGCTTGATCCATTTCCAGTTGACTTCACCTCATGCTTAGCTTCCACATCTTGTGACAACAGAGCTTGATTTAGTTTCCCCGCCAAACTAAGAGAGCTTATATGGTTCAACTCTCTCTGCTTGTCATCAATTAACTTGGACTTGAGTTTGTTGATTAGCTCATCAAGAGATAGTTCACTCAGTTTGTTGTTGTCCTTGATGATAGAGATATTGGTGTTCCAAGATTTGGGCAAACTATTCAACAGTTTCAGATTCTTGTCTTCCTTGTCTGGTTCAACATTATAGCTGGACATTTCAGCCATCAGAGACACAAACCTCTGCACCTGAGCCTCAAAGGGTTCACCTTGAACATGGTTGAACAGATTAAACTTTTGCTTCAGCATTTGCTTACGACTTGCCTTTATGTCAGGATTCCCTTCATAAGCCACAACCAAAGCGTTCCAGAGTTCCTTAGCGGTCTTGCAGTGTTTAAAACCTTGAGCAATATCTGGTGTTAATGCCATAGTCATGATGGCAAATGTTCTTTCTGCTTTGTTTCATCTTTCCCAATCATCGTCATCATACTCATCTTCTGTCTTGACCTTCCCTGCATTAACTCCTTCTGCGTGAGTAGGTGTGAATGGTCCATGAATAACTGCCCTCCATAGTCTTAGGTCAACACTCTTTAAGTGATTTTCAAATCGATATTTCCATTCCAAAAAGTTATCCGCCGAGGTGAGTCTAGGTGGGCGAGTGATGGATCCAATCTCAAAATCCAACTTCTGATACATACTTGGTTCGAAATCCATTTCGATAGCTTAGGGAACAAAAATTAAAGTCCAAAAGTCCAACACAAATGAGATTACGATCAAACACACTGATTACGATCAGAAACGCACGATTACGATCGGAAATACTGATTACGATCCAAGAAACACCGTAAACACCGAATCCGATTGAAAATATCGTAAACCTGATTACAATCAACGATTACGACTCCGATAATCGTAAACACCTGATTCCGATCAAAAATGTCGTAAACTCCGATTACGACACGATAAAATCGTAAACACTGATTACGATCCTGAGATTCCGGTACAGCAAAATCGTAAACTCTAATTACGACCAAGAAATGTCGTAAACACCTATTTCCGGATCGTAAACACGATAAAAAGGCTATCTTGATGTCGTAAACCCAAATCAGATGAATATCTTCAAACAACACAGTCGTAAACACTCAAAAACCCAGAAAACTTGATCGGAAACTCGAAGAACAGCAGCAACAGTGGTCGTAAACACATAAAACCCTTTCAATCTTCAAAAACTCGAACAATAACCCAGAAAACAGCTTGAATCAATATCGTGTGAGCCTCGAATCACTGATTCTTAGCTCTGATACCAATTGCAGGTCCGAGATCAAACCAAGAACACGATATCTAATCACAAACAAGTGTGGAATCCTTGTTAGTGATTGATTCAAGAACCAAGTAGAAGAAATAGACTAGATCTAATGTAAAGATCTAGTCTTGAATGAGAAACCCTACTTGATGAAGTTGATCGTAAACAAGAAATGCACACAAGAAATCGTAAACTTGCTAATTGTATTGAAAAGCTTCTTTTGATCATAAACACATGAGGTATTTATACTACCTCTTACAAAAGACCTAGCCCAATAGTAAACATAATAAGCCCAATCATAAACTAAGAAGATTCGGCCCACATGGCCCATTACATTCACTAAACAAGCCCAAAACAAAATAAAACTAGTTCAATAACTAATGTTCATGCCTTCTATAAAATATAGCCCAACACTGGTCCTAATCGACTAACATGCATCCCAAATGGTGTTCATTAGGCCTTCGTGACTGTGAATGGGCCTTACTGGCTATCATTGGTCCTAATTGATGCGATGCTCATTCATCCTAAGTGGTTGTCATTGGGTGTTGGTGACTTTGATTGGGCCTAACTGGCCTTCGTTAGTCCTAATTGACCCTCATTCATCCTAACTGGTCATCATTGGGCCTTGGTAACTAGGATTGGGCCTTACCGGCCATCATTGGTCCTAATTGACTCTCACTCATCCTAATTAGCCTTCATTGGGCCATGGTGACTATGATTGGGTCTTACTAGCAGTCGTTGGTCCTAATCAACCCTCATTCATCCTAACTGACCATCAATGGTCCCAATCAGCCCCCTTTCATCCTAACTAACCATCATTGGGCCTTGGTATCTGTGATTTCCCTAACTGGCCATCATTTGTCTTAATCGACCCTCATTCATCGTAAGCGTTTGTCACTGGACCTCGGTGGCTATGATTGGGCCTAACTGGCCATCATTAGTCCTAATTAACTCTCATTCTTCCTAATTGGTCATCATTGGGCCTTGGTGACTTTGATTAGGCTTTTTCTAGCCATCATTGGTCTTAATCGTCCCTCATTCATCCTAATTAGTCGCCAGTGGACCTTGGTGACCGTGATTGGGGCCCTTATTGGACATCATATGTCCTAATCAACCCTCATTCATCCTAACTAACCATCCTTTGGCCTTAGTAACTGTGATTGGGCCTAACTCGCCATTGGTCCTATCGACCCTCAATCATCCTAACTAGTCGTCATTGCGCCTTGGTGACTTAGATTAGGCCTAACTAGCCATCACTGGTTCTAATCGATCATCATTCATCCTATATGGCTATTATTGGGCCTTAGTGATTGTGATTGGGCCTTACTAGCCATCATTGGTATTAGTTAACCCTGATCCATCCTAACTGTCCATAATTAGCCTTGGTGACAATGATTAGGCCTTACAGGCCATCAGTTATCCTAATCGAACTTCATTCATCCTAATTGACCATAATTGGGCCTTGGTGACTGTGATTCGTCCCTACTGTCAATCATTGATCCTAATGACCAACATTCATCCTAACTGGTCTTCATTGTGCCTTCGTGATAGTTATTGGGCCTTAGTGCCTTTGTGACGGTTATTGGGCCTTACTGGCCATCTTTGGTCCTAATCGACACTCATTCATCCTAACTAGCCGTCATTGGGTGTGATTGGGCCTAACCGGCCATCGTTGGTCCCATTCGACCCTCATTCATCCCAATTGGCCATCAATGGGCCTTAGTGACTGTGATTGGTCCTTAATGCCCATCCTTATTCCTAATCAACCCTCATCCATCCTAACTGACTATATTTGGCCTTGGTGAATGGGATTGGGCGTAATTGGCCATCACTAGTCCTAATCGACCATCATTTCATCCTAACTATAGTCATCATTGGCCCTTGGTGAATGTGATTGTGCCTAACCAACCATCATTGGTCCTAATTGACCCTCATTCATCCTAACTGGTTGTCACTGGGCTTTAGTGACTATGATTGGACATATATGGCCGTCATTGGTCCTAATCGACCAACATTCATCCTAAATGTGTTCATTGGGCCTTTATGACTGTGATTGGGCCTTATTGGTCATCATTGGTCCTAATCGACGTTCATTCATCCTAAGTGCCCGTCATTGGGACTTGGTGATTGTGATTGGGCCTAATTAGCCTTCGTTAGTTCTAATCGACCCTCATTCATCCTAACCAGTCATCATTAGGCCTTGGTGACTGTGATTGGGCCTTACTGGCCATCATTAGTCCTAATCGACTCTGACTCATTGTAATCGGCCTTCATTGGGCCTTGGTGACTGTGCTTGGGCCTTACTAGTCGTCAGTGGTCCTAATCAACCCTCATTCATCCTAACTTTCTATCAATGGTCCCAATCTTCCCTCTTTCATTCTAACTAACTATCATTGGGCCTTGGTAACTGTGATTGCTATAACTTGCCATCATTTGTCCTAATCGACCCTCATCAACCGTCTGTCATTGGACCTTAGTGACTATTGTTAGGGCCCAAACAGTCAACAACAATAGTTGTTGGTGAGCCATAGCTAATGAATCTATCTATATAAAATAGTTTTAAATTACATCGTGCGTGTTATGAAAGTACAGTCCACCTAAGGTCAACATGCCCTGTAGAGATGTGTGCGCGTTGAGTACTCTCTTCCGGGAAACAAACATATAAGTCATATTCTTCCTAATAACTTAATATTAGAGAATCTCATGAATAGTGGGCCCCGATGCCCACTATATCGGCCGTATAGCTACCTATATGCTACGTGGTAAATCACATACCTAAATGACCTCAAGTCTGACTAAACAAACATAACTGATATAACACATACATCAACGATACAATAATATATTAGAAACATATTACATATTCATATACACCCCAAAGAATTTAATTAAAAATAACGGGGAAGCTAGAGGACGCACTGTTACGAGGAAAAATTTTACGTTTGTATTTGTGTGAGAAAGGTCAACGTGAGAATACCGTCGTCACTGATGCAAACAACCTAGATATAATGTGATACCATATGTATTGGATTAGAATATAATTTCAATTAAATAACTCATTAAATGCTCAAGCAAGATATATGCGTTGCTTATAATGGATCCATTGTGAAAACAAAGAACCAAAAGAGATCATCGGGGTAAGCCATGTTGGATATTAGATGTCCTGACCCGACATTTAAAGTAACCGACCCGGTTTTGACCCGGAAGAGTTACACCGGAGTCAACGAACTATATAATTAATTAATTGTTAATTAATTAATTCAGACGGTTAAAATAAATAAATACTTGTTATTTATTTAAATAAATGTAACGAAACGAATCTATCGTAAAATAGTTTACGAGAATTGTCGGTGAGATACTATCTAGTCGTTACCGGTTAACGGACTAGTTATATCTATGGGTTTAGAGTGTTGGATCGCGACGTGGACTTGTACTTGACTAAAAGCCCAAAAGGTATTAGTAAGTAATTAAAAGGAGGAGGATGGGGTTTGCAAAAAAATACCTTATCTCGAAAATCTCCCCACCTCCTCCCTCCCTTTGCGTCGGGGCCCATCTCCCCTCTCCTCTCTCTCGAAATCGGCGCAACACCACCACCACCCTCGGTCGCTTTTTCCGACTAACGCAATGGTGAAACGTGATCCGCGTTTAATTTTTGTCGCTATGAAGCTTGAGACCACTACCGCCGCCGTCGAGGAGAGAGCCGCTGCCGTCATCGCCGCCGACATCTTCGGCGATGACCACCGCGAGGTGGTTCTCGCTTTACCCGCGCCACCGAGGCCCATGTTTGAGCCCTCGCGTGCCGCCACGGTCGTATCGGGTGAAAACCCTAAGTGGCCGGCGCCATTTTATGCCACCGCCGTTGCGCCACTTCCTCCGTCGCCTCCACACGCGAGGGACGAAATCGTTTCTACAAGTCTACAACGGATTCGTCATCAAGCACGGCGAAACCATTCGATTGGAATGCTATGATGCATAGCATGGTTTCGTTACCGCCACCACCGCCGGTTCATGAGATAAACGCGCCCATGGTGCCTGAGGCCTCGTCTTCAAAGTCGGTTGAAGACTTGACTCGCCGGTTCGAGTCGGGCGTTGCCGTTGATCCTAGCGCCAGTTCGTCGAACCCCGGTGTCTCGAACGGTTGTTCAGACTCTGCCAAGGTATATCTAAATTGTTTAGATAATTAAATTAATTATTTAATTTATTTATGTATTTACGCGTATACGGTGATCAGATCCTGTCTACGGTTTTACTAAAAATCCGCCTTGTAAAACATTTTTCCGCTGCGTAATTAATTTTGTTTAATTAACCCGGATATCGACTGTAAAATTCCAACAACCCAACGTATAATAACGTCACTATGTTGGGGTACTGCTTTACTCTTAATCCTATATAGTTCTGGTTCCATAAGATCAAGCAAGCCATCTTATTTTTGAAATAATGTGTTTCTGTGAACAAAACGATGCGGACAATATGCCTCTAAATTATATGTTCCGCGATCCGAATGAAGGTCAGAAAGCTCCCCGCGTAACAGGTCAGCGTTGCGGATCGTAAGGTATCCATATAACCTCTTGCGCTCCGCAACCCTATTTTGTCGTTTAGCGAATTTTGCATATTTTGCAATTTTGGTCCGTTTAATCATAGGGGTTTTGTTTAAGATGTTATCAGAGATTAAAAAAAAATTAAGTCCTTTAAAGCTTCTAATCAAGTTCTGGTTGCAATAAATCCAAATCTCGAGCTTTTCATTTATAAAAATCATGAAGTTCTAAGATAAAAGAATATATGCGTGGCTTATTGATGGCCTCTCCACTTATGACCCATTATAATTATAGTCGTTAAGGCCACTAAAATGGTCTGGGATTCTTGACCAAAGACAATCTTTCCAATAATGAAAAGTACAAGTGTTTAATGCATAAAAATCATAAAGTAAAACTATCGGGAATCTACCAAAAGCTCAAGTCACTGATGTATATTCATTAGGCTACTATGACGAGTCAGGTTTCCTATCCCGTGGCATAGACTTGCCAAAGATGGTAATAAATGCATTTCATTCATAATCTAACTTGTACCTTGTGTTTTGAATGTAGTATAACTGAGTTCTTGATGATTCTTGACTTCCACAAAGCACTCACAAGCTCAACAACTCCCTTTCCAGGCTGCATGCATCATCAAACACCTCCATTAGGGTTTGAATATGGTATAAACCTCAAAATAACCATTTTTATGCATAATCAAGCATTTCTCACCTTGATGTGACTTGTGCTTGGTTCCATCTGCTCTTGATCAACCTCAAATAGACATGAAACAACTCGGAAACATCATAATAGGGGTTGGTACTTGGATGGTACAAGAGAGTGGATGGTAGAACTCTTCAAATATGAGTTTGGAAGCTTACCTAATGTTGTTTATGGATTAAATTCTTGGAGAATAGCCCCAAGAGCATCAAAGAGGAGTGAGACAGTGAGTTCTGGCAGTGAAGAACCGAGGAGATGCCAACAAATGAGCATAAATGAGACAAAATAGGCTCATAACATAGTTTTTGATGTCCACCAGCGATGCGGATCGTAAAAAGCTACCAGATGGGTCTTGCAATCTGCATCTCTCAAAAGAGAAATGTGCCGATCCCGCCCGTTGGTTGCGCACCCGATCCTTTGGATTCCCGGGTTACGGACCGTAAAGGGACAACGAGATACTTATGATGATCGACTTCAAAACCAAAAAAAATTATTTTAAAATTTTGAAATATCTCCTTCCGATTTAAGTGTTTTTTTCCGGGTTGTTACAACCTAACTCGCCATCATTGGTCTTGATCGACCCTCATTCATAACTGGCCATTCTTGGGCCTTGGTGATCCTGATTGGGCCTAACTGGCCATCATCGGTCCTAATTGACTCTCATTCATCATAATTGGTTGTCACTGGGCCTTGCTGGCCATCATTGGTTCTAATCAACCCTCATTCATCCTAACCGACCATCAATGGTCCTAATGAACCCCCAATAATCCTAGTTGACCATCATTGGGCCTTGGTGATTGTGATAATTGGGCTTAACTCTTCCAGTCTAAGTATTCTTGACCCTCCACCTTATATTGAGAAGTATATTAGAATAGATTGTATCCATTATTGTAAATACCCGAAAGTTATGAGTATATTAGTACTAACTGTTATTAGATCCTATAATTATATATATTAAGGTGGATCAATAAAATTGGTATGAGACTGAATCCTAACAAAAACAGAAAGTCACAACCTTTGGATAAGCATAATAATTGCTATCCACCACACACCAACTGTTTGGGAATCTATTCCATTAAGGAATCGATCACTAGAAGATGGAAAGAGATTGCTAGAACTAGTGGAGACCTCATGAAGTTTAGTGTTGACCTCCTTAGAAGTATTAGGTTGCTATGGGGACAGGGGAGGACACTAGGTTCTGGCTGGATATTTGGATGGGGTGAACCGCTGTGTGTTAAGTACTCGTCCTAGTTCGAGTTAGAATCATGCAAAACCATTATAATTTCATCTTTTTCACTAGAGGAGTGATGTTGGGATTGGGTGGATTTGGAGAGGTCAAACTTTGATCCTTTATGTGGGTTAAGCCCGTTTCAAGAAGCTCGTTGGCGATTAGGAGAACTGGGAAAAATTGGGTATGTAATATTGTAATTGTTGTGCTTTTGTTTTGACATAGTGTTTTTGTTGGCCTTCTAACGGCTTGCTAGATGGCTGTTTTCTTTTGGTGCTTAATAAAATCCTTACCGTTTGAGAAAACACTTTTAATAATAATTAGACATCATGTCAATTGTTTTCCAATGAGAATGAGACGGTTCTAAAAGAGGTGAATTATTTGAAACAATTGGATAACTTTTGTTTTTCTAAACTAATATTCAATATCAATCTTTGTGATCAATTCTGGTCAAATGGTATATCTAAAGTAACAAACATGCTTTGAAGCAACAACCAGAACTAAAACGGGAAAGAGGAGGCGGAGCAACGTGGAAACTAGAGACATAAACACGACACAAAACAGGTTTTGACAACCAAAGTAGTGTAGTACAAGTTTATAAAGTTTTGAAATAGGATACCCAGAAACAACATATGGGCTATACATCACTATTCATTTAACAATTGATAAATATATGTATATGTAATGTGTACAAATAATTTAATCTTCTTTTGACCTTTACATATGAATAGAAAAGAAAGAAAGTTAATATATCATGAACATATGAGATGAAGAAAATAAACGCTTGAAAACCTTATTTTGTTTTGTCTATGATCATGATTGGATACCTGTACTTTTTAACAAGTTCAAAGGACATGTTAAATCTTCCTATGATTGGATGAATATATTAAACTCGTAAATATAAGATTCTCTTGATAAGAAACGCTAAATCTATAATTTGATTGTCATTAGACAACCTTGTGATCTTGATACATCCACAAAGCACTAAAGATATCGTGAAAATGACTAAGCAAATGTATCAACCATACATTTTTTGTACAATACCCTTTCATACTTTACATAAAAGTGAGTTTTAGTGAAACGATTTTATGTAACATATATCGATTTTATGTGACATGAAGAAATTAAAATTAAAACTCTTGTATTGGTTACAAATAAAGAGAGTTTAGAGAACATGTAGTTAACATATGGTGGCAAACTACCATGCTTTGTTTACATATCATAAAACACTATAAAATGTCATGAAAATGATTATATATATGTGTTAATCAATATATTCTTAACGATATGATTTAATACTCGTCTTTAAAGGTAGAAACATCGAAATAGATTTACATACTACACAAGATTTGAGATATGTAGTAAAAAATGGAAAATATTAATACAAAGATCATAAGAAGTATATATGTTCATCTTGAGTGTCATTTAGACGCACATTTCTATATTCAATTCTCATCGGATTTGGATGATTCTTGATTCCATCAACTCCTATGTTAACTTAGAATCATCCCCAATATCAAAACCATACATTGGACCAAAGCATTGGCTTAAAAAGACTTAAAATCATCAATAACTCAAAACATAACCCCTTTTTGACCATTCTACATTCCAAGCCTAATATCTCCCAATCCACTTAACTCCAAGGTTTGTAAATACATTCTACGGAAAGCTAACTAAATTCCCTACAATCCAAAAAAAACTTCATAAAATTTCATCAAGTAGAATTAAAGTTATTAGCAAATCATTTAGGCATAGAAACACACCAAAATGAATACCTTTCATCCAAACTTCATCACTACCTTCACCTCCAGCCGTTATCAGCCGTTGATGACAAACGATCCAACAGCTCATGTTTAAATTCCCGTTAGGTGTCCGATCCGCGTGACTTCTTTATCCACCAATCAAATCGCGAATTTCGGATATGTCCTCTCAATCTCCATATTATTTAAATCCCCACAAATTCATGTGTCACTCAGACGCTAAATCACCATTACTGCAATCGATCTCATTTCATTCCGAATTCGCAGATCTAAATTCCGTTTTAGACCTCAGATCTAATGACGACCGAAGAGCCAATCGTTCCGACGGAGCCTACCGTTCCGGTCACCGAAGCTGCTGACGTGGCGCCGGAGGAGAAGCCGGAGGTTAAAGCTGATGAGAAGCCGAAGAAAGCTAAGAAACCGTCCGCCAAGGGTAAACCTAGAAGTCCTTCTCTTCATCCACCTTACTTCGAGGTACCGATTCGTTACGAATTTGATTTACTTCTAGTTATAGATTCGTTTCGTTATACGAATTTGTTTTACTTCGATGTATAGATTCGTTTGATTTGATTTGTGTACTTATTCGGTAGCTTATTGATGATTCGTAATTTGATTCGATGATTAACAGATGATCAAGGAGGCGATTGTTACTTTGAAGGAGAGGACTGGATCTAGCCAGTACGCGATCACGAAGTTTGTCGAGGAGAAGCAGAAGAATCTTCCGGCGAATTTTAAGAAGGTTTTGTTGACTCAGTTGAAGAAACTCGTTGCCGCCGGTAAACTCGTTAAAGTCAAGGCGTCTTACAAGCTTCCGTCAGCCGCAACTGCTCCGGCGAAGAAGAAACCTGCCGCTAAGCCGAAAACCGCCACCAAACCTAAGTCGGTGAAGAAGAAAGCGCCTGCGAAGAAGGCCGCGGTTCCCAAACCTAAGCCGGCTCCCAAACCGAAAGCCGCAGCCAAGCCGAAGACAGTTGCGAAGCCGAAGCCAGCTGCTAAACCTAAATCCGTAGCCAAGCCAGCTGCAAAGGCGAAATCCGTTGCGAAGCCGGCTGCTAAGCCTAAGGCTGTTGCGGCTAAAGCTAAGCCGAAGGCGAAGACTCCGACTAAATCAGCGAAAGTTGCAAGGACTTCTTCGAGATCTACTCCTGGTAAGAAAGCTCCGGCGGCTCCTAAGGCTGCGGTGAAGAAGGCACCGGTGAAAAAGGCGACTGCTAAAAGCTTGAAACCGAAAGGAGGAATTGCGAAGAAAGCTACGGCAAAGGTAGGGAAGAAGTGAGGATGATAGGAGTATATTTGTCTGTTTTTAGGTGCATCTTGTGTAAAATGTGGTGTTTGGGGTGGTGCATGGTTAGGGTTCTGCACACCCGGTGATAAGTTTATAGAGTTATGTAGGGTAATCAATCAATCAATCGATCTTTATTTACGTCTATTATACTCTTCCATTCATCATTCATCTGTGTGTTAATTATCATTCTGAAATTCTCACTTTCGTTAATTTCTTTCAATTGCAATTTCAACTTTGAAGCTTCGTAGTTAAATTTGGTTCTTGATCTGTTGATCTGCAACTGCAGTTTTAGTTGGCTTATATCTATGGCTAATCAATTCCTTGTGGCTCATAATGTATGTTACCAGAAATCACAATGACACAAAGTAATATAGCCTAATCTCAATGGAAAGCTAACCATAACTAAATCAATATGAAAAAACTAAATCAATATGAAAAACATGAGTAAATTGCACTGGAGGTCCCTGAACTTTGCAAAAATCTCATATTGAGTCCCTGAACTTTCGAAAGTGCAGGGGAAGTCCCTCAAGGTTTCACTTTTATCTCACCTGGGGTCCCTTGGTGTTAGACCTAGGGACCTGAGGTGAGATAAAAGTAAACCTTTGGTGTTAGACCTAGGGACCCTAGGTGAGATAAAAGTGAAACCTTGAGGACTTCCCCTGCACTTTCGAAAGTTCAGAGACTCAATATGAGATTTTTGTAAAGTTCAGGGACCTCCGGTGCAATTTACTCGAAAAACATTATACTGGAAGATTCTCATCCCAAGGTTAGGGCATCTATATTATAGATGAACACATTCTCTCACTTTCTCTCTCTATCATTGAATACTATGTGAACATTGTCCTCTAAAACATATGTACAAACACTCCTTTTCGCACTTGATATTATCCTTATTTCATCTTTTGATTATATAATCGTATGGAGAAATCATTTCAATACATGATGAGTCAGCCACTGTTGTAAAATGACCCGTGACGCTATCACAAACCTGCATTGTTACAAGACAAAGCCTTTAGGCTAAAAGACTTGTAGCAAAATTTTCCTGTTCGTAATGATATTACAACCATCCTGTTCGTAATGATATTACAACCATCATTTAATTTGTAATTTGAATTCTAGTCAATACAATTAGTCAACATAGAGAGTTAATTGTTAGCTTAGATTTCTCTCCAAAATATGTATATATATATATATGCCATTCTTGTTCATCAATAATACATAAAACATTTTAGTATCAACATCATCAATTTCTCTTTTATCTAATATGGTATCACAAACTTCTTGACTCTGACCTCCCTCCCATACCTAATTTTGTTTGAGCAACTCATCCGCCTCAATCCTACTTTAACAATCTTCTCCCTCAACAAACATGACCACTGATTCTTCTCTAGCTCAACAAGTTGCAAGTAGTGGCATTTATCAATCGGTAAATATGTTCTATGTTCGAAATAAAGGCTCCGACAAAGGATGGAATACATCTCCACCAAATGCACCTCCAATTTACAACCGGGACAAAAATCATATTTAAGAAAATGCCAATGGTGTCACAAACAAGGACACTTATCGTCAAACCGTTTTGTTATTAGAAAGGTTAACCCTAACATTGTCCTGCCTTCTTTTATAAAAAAATCACGGGTTGTTAGCAATGCTCAAGCCCAAATGACGATACTTCATCAAGTTCATTATCTAGTTGGTTATTCGACAGTGGAGCTTCTCACCATGTTACAAATGACCTAAGCAATCTTTCTTTACATGCACCATATGATAGAACCGAGGAACTCGTTATCGGTGACGGTCTGTGTTTACAAATCAATCACATTGGTTCAATTACTATTCACACATCACACACTCCTTTAATACTCATCTCATGTGTCCCCTCATTATCTTGTAATATTATATCTATATCTCGCCTTTGTCAAGATAACAATTTTCTAATAGAATTCTACTTTTTTCTCTTTATCATCAAGGATTAGACCTCCAACATTCCTCTTTTTCAAGGTTCGGTAATCAAGGGAATGTATGAACCTCGATGTGCTCTCAAGGCCATCGTGAACACCATGCATTCCACCACCTCTCGAATGACTTGGCACCATCGACTTTGTCATCCCAATAATAAAAACTTCAAGTCATTATCTTCATCTCTTTCTTTCATTTCCATTTTCATGAAAATTGCAATTCATGTCACATAAATAAAAGTCATCGTTTACCGTTTTCCACCACAACTCTCACATCACATCTCCAATTGATTTAATTTTCTCCGATGTATGGTGTTCCCCCATTGAATCTTTTGATAACTACAAATACTACATTGTTTTGTTAATAATTTCACTAAATACATATGAATTTATCTCCTTAAAAGAAAGTCGGACTCCCTCTCTACCTTTATTTGTTTCAAAAAATTGGTAGAAAATTATTTTCACAAAATCAAACAAATTTTCTCTGACAATGGAGGTGAGTACATAAAACTTTCTTCACATTTCTCCTCATGTGGAATTTCACGCCTCACCTCACCTCCACACACCCCGTAACACAACGGTTATGTCGAAAGACGACATCGACACATCGTCGAAACCGACTTAGCTCTCCTATATCATGCTAACATACCGGTCAATTTTTGTCCCTTTTCCTTTACTACCCACCTATTTAATCAATAGGCTTCCAACCCTCACCTTACAAAACTCCTCCCCTTACTATCGACTTTTTAACAAACAACCAAACTACAACAAAATCCGTAGTTTTGGTTGCCTTTGTTACCCGTGGCTTCGTTCATACTCTCCTCATAAACTTTATCCTCGTTCAACCCCATGCATCTTTGCCGGTTACTCATCATCCCAAAGTGCCTACTATGCTTTTGAACCTACCACCTTTAGAACATATACTTCTAGACATATATTTTTCTAGAAAAGGAATTTCCTTTTCGAAAGCTCACTGCTTCAAATCCAGTGCCAACCACTTCCTCTATTTGGCTACCTTTATTCCTCCCCACTCTCACAGAACTCCTAATCCAAACCCAACAAACTCCAACCCAAATCACATCTTATCCCGTACCCTCTTTCAACCCTACTTCACTAACCCACCCAATAAGCCCAAACTCCTCACTCCACTCTAATTCTCCCCTCTCGACAACCCATCACCCTCTCCATCACTAAAGTCTGATTCTACTCCTTATTCTCCTCTTAATTCATCACCTCAAATTAATTCGCCTCCCACATCCATCAACACATCAACCTCTCAAAATAACCAACCTCCCGGTTCTGCTCATTTTTCTAAGCCAAATACCAGATGCAACCCAAAACCCAACACCTAAATCCGATTATTTTCTTTATACCACATCTATCTCCTCACATCTACCCCCTCTCCCACCGAACTGTTGGGTTATATAACAAATTATCACTTTAAACACGAGTACGCAGCGGAATAAAACCTATGAATTAATCTAATTAACTGGATAGATGTTGTGTACCTTTTTAGCTCGGCAAGAGAAGATCCTCTAGGATTTGAAGTAAATCCCTCTACGATCGCACACACGATACACCGATGTACGTATGCTAGTACTTGAACACGAACTCTTCCTTTTGATAAAGCTTGGTCGAACCACAAGGAAAATCGAACACCTAGGGTTCTTTTCCTTTGCCGTAAATTAGAGAGAGAGAATAGAGAGAGATTAGGGTTTTGCACTTTATCAGATAAAAAATGCAGCAAATAAACCTTAAACCCCTAAGGTTTATTTATAGGGTTTAGGAACTTGATAAACAAGTTAGGGTTTGGGATAGGGGCTTTACGATTTTCGGCCCTAAGGCCTATCCCAAAGCCTTTTCCTAATTGTAATCAAATTACAACTCTCTCTAATTACAACTAACACCCCTGTTCACAATTAACTGTCAGTTTTTAACGAAAAATCGTTAAATGTTCGTGATAAATATTAATTAACTAATTAATTAATACAAATACATTAGTGTCGAGACGTGTAACCCCGTAGGCTTAAATACTTTCCGGACATACGTTTATTAATACGTGATCATATCCCTACACGAACCCCCTACCATCAATCATGCTCTTAAACACCCAGTATGGAGATGAGCTATGCAAGAAGAATTTCATGCATTAGAGCATAACCATACTTGGACTCTTGTCCCATCATGTCTTGCTCCTAAACTTGTTGGTTGTAAGTGGGTTTTTCGAACCAAATACAACTCGGATGACTCGGTTGAACGACTAAAAGCTCGTCTAGTGGCAAAAGGTTTCAACCAACGACTTGATGCTCTTCATCAACCGTTTATTCCAACTCCTTGATGCTTGCTTTAGTCCATAAATGGACCTTTGAAGCTTACATACTCGGTTGGGATGTTGTGGATCAATGAACCCTTCAGGTTGATCCATATAGACTTCTTCATCCAAGTAACCATTTAAGAAGGCAGTCTTAACATCCATTTGCCATATCTCAAAGTCATAGTACGCTGCTATGGCTAAGAGAATCCTAATAGCTCTAATGTCAGCTACTGGTGAAAAGGTCTCATCATAGTCAACGCGAAAACGTTGAGTATAACCCTTCGCCACAAGACGAGCTTTATAGGTGTGTACATTTCCATCCATGTCGGTCTTCTTCTTGAAGATCCATTTACTCCCAACGGTCTTCATGTTAGGAGGAAGATCAACCAAGTTCCAAACTTGATTATCTTTCATGGATTTCATTTCCACGTTCGCAGCTTCCAGCCATTTGTCAGATTCCGGATCTGATAATGCAGCTTTGAAGTTCGGAGGCTCATTGAGATCTCCTGATACGTTATCCTCGGATTCGACTAGACCAATCCATCTATCCGGATTACGTACGATCCTTTCGGATCTACGAAGTGGAATCGCAACATCATTGACTTGAAGTTCATCACTTTGAACATTTTCCCCCTCAAGTTGATGATTGCTAGTTGTTTCAGAAGGTGACACATCTTCTAGTAGTTCGACAATTCTCCCACTGTTCTCTTGAGCTATAAAATTCTTTTCAAAGAATTCAGCATATCGAGCAACACGAACAATATTTTCGGAAGGATTGTAAAAGTAGTAACCCATTGTTTCCTTTGGGTATCCTACGAAGATGCACTTAGTAGTCCTGGGTTGTAGTTTGTCAGGCGTATCACGCTTCACAAGTGCCTCACATCCCCAGACTCTTAAGTAAGACAACACAGGGACTTCTCCATGCCACAGTTGATGCGGTGTCTTTTCAACCTTCTTGGTTGGAACCATATTTAGAATGCGTACAGCGGTTTCTAGAGCAAAATCCCAAAATGATATTGGGAGAGTTGTAAGGTTCATCATCGACCTTACCATTTCTAGTAAGGTTCGATTCCTCCTTTCAGAGACTCCATTATGCTGAGGAGTGTAAGGAGGAGTAAGCTGTTGGACAATTCCACACGCTTTAAGATAATCCTTAAACTCTTGGCTTAAGTATTCTCCACCACGATCCGATCGAAGGATCTTGATGGTCTTTCCGAGTTGATTTTCTACTTCGTTCTTGAACTCTTTGAATGTTTCAAATACCTCATGTTTATGTTTAAGCAAGTAAACATAACCATAACGACTGAAATCATCCGTGAAAGTCACGAAGTAGCTAGCACCTTGTCTTGACACATGTCTAAATGGGCCACATACATAGGTATGGATGAGTCCAAGTAGCTCTTTTGCCCTTTGCGACTTGTTCGGAAAGGGTTTTCTAGTCATCTTTCATGATATACAGGAAACGCATTTGTCAAATGATTCATCATTTGATTTTAAGATCCCTTCACGTTGAAGTCTTTCAATGCGGTTTTTGCCAACATGGGCAAGACGACAGTGCCATAGATAGGTAGAGTCCAAATTAGTTTTGGCTCGTTTGCTAACATGATACAATGAATTATTATTGTTGCAACCACGCATATCAATTTCATAAATGCCATTAGAAGGGATCGCATCAAAATAATGAACATTATTCTTAGAAACTGAAATACTGTTATTATTAAAAACATTAATATATCCTTGGTTTTTCAACAATGAAACTGAAATAACACTTCTAGTAATAGAAGGTGCATAATGACAATTGTCTAAAACAATGATTAACCAAGAAGGAAGAACTAAATGAAATTCTCCTATAGCTTCCACAGCTGCTGGCAAACCATTTCCCACGAACAGCTGTAAAGCTCCAGGCTTCAGTTTCCTCCTGTTTCTAAGACCCTGCAACGTATTACAGATATGAGTTCCACAACCGGTGTCATACACCCATGAATCACACTTAGAAAATGAAAATAATTCAATTGTGAAGATACCTGAAGTACTAGCCCCGCTAGTATTCTTTCTCTTCTTCATCAACTCAGCTAGATAGGTAGGACAATTCCTCTTCCAGTGTCCAACTTCACCACCCAGGTGACAGATCTGGTCTTTAGCCGGATGCTCTTTTGCGGCCGGAGGGGTTTGCTTGGTTTTAGGAACAAGCGCAACTGCCTTGCCTTTTCCTTTACCATCATTCTTGCCCTTCGCCTTTTGCGGTCGTTTAGCCTTTTGGATCTTGCCCCCCTTGATCATAAGGACTTGGGGTGTTTCAGTGGCCTTCTTAGGAATCGTTTTTTCATATTCGACAAGCATAGCATGAAGCTCAGGTATAGTCTTAGTCATACTATGCATGTTGTAGTTGCGCACAAAACCCTCAAAATCCTTCGTAAGAGATTTGAGGATCATGCCAACTGCCACAACCTGATTATACCCATAATTGAGCGATTCCAGTTTGTCAAAGTAGCTCTTCATCTTGAGCACATGACTACTGACCGATTTACCAGTTTCAAGCTTCAAGTCGTGGAGTTCCACAACTAGGTCGAACAATTCAACACCAGCTTGTTTTTCATACATCTTCTTTAGCTCTTTGATCATATCACAAGGTGTATGAAATTCGTATTGCTTCTGAAGATTGGGAGTCATACTCGAGATCATCATGCAAGCAACCTCATCGTATCTGCTATACTCTACATTGTAGAACGCTTTCTCTTGATCAGAAGCATTAGCAGCTGGCTCGGTCGGCCAATGATTTTCAAGGACATCGGTCCTCCGTTCAACTCTAAGGACAATCCTTAGTTAACGGTACCAGTCATTGAAGTTAGATCCATTCAGCTTTTCTCTTTCAAACATTTGACGAAAAGCATGACCAACATTGTTTTGAGGAGGGTTTGTTGCCATCTACAAAACATATTAAGTTCAAAAATCAGTATTTTCGATAATTAAGTCCTTAATAATTTAATTACCTAATGTTTAAATAACTTTAAATAATTAAGCTTATTAAGGCTAGGATCCTAATGACATGCCCTCATTTCATCAGTTGATCTGCTAGAAATGATGCATTCAAAAGGTAAGTGACGATCAATAATTGTATTCCAAATACAATTCCTAGATTTTATGGGACCTACAACTTGCACCAAGTGATTTGTAGTCATGTTTCATCCCATCTTTTGCCACGGGCTAAGGGTCTCACCGCCTAGCTCGCTTTAAGTCGTCCAACCAAAAACGCACAAATTGTCCACCATTGTGTACCAATGAGTGGGAATTTGTCTTGCAATTGCTAATCTACCATTGTGTACCAATGAGTAGAGTAACACCCACAAGTGTTCTTTACAAGTTGGGTGGCAAGGACTTAAGTTTGATTGGGTCAAAACAATTTGATGTGATCAAAAGGTTATGTGTGAAGATTCATGCACATCTTCACCACATAATGTGTTTATAAAATGCTTAGTTTGTCTTCCAAGTCAAAAGAGCTCGGTAGCTCCATGCGCAACACACAAAGAAGCGTAGGGGTGAGGTTTGCACATTGCAATTAAAAACCTACCCCTTTAGGAAGCAGAGCGACCCGACTTATACCTCTCTTAGAGTATGTTCGAATGGGTGAGCCGGTGTTTCTTTTGAACTTGTAGGACACAAATTTTATTTTATAAACAAATCATATTTCGATAGTTAGTAAGCAAATTTCAATTTTCATAAAACAATTTGCGATTTAAAACATTTTTATTATGTCTCAATTATCACATAACTACACATAATCTTAGGGTTTCTAATTATCTTACATAATTTTAATTTTCAATTCTCTCGTTTTAAGTAATAACCATGATCGTTTTGCATGAAACTTCATGGTTTTTACTTCTTTTTAACTCATTAAAATTAAAAAGGTACAACATGTTGGTTTCTAACAAATAACAAAAACTTGGGTTCTTAATTTTAGATCACAAGAATCGAATTTTTAGACCTAAATTTAGGGTTTCCGATTCGGCTAGAGGTTTTCGATCAAATGTAAAGATTACGATCGGAATTAGGGTTTCCGATCGGTATTAACGTTTCCGATCAGAATTAGGGTTTACGATCGGAATTAAGGTTTACGATCGGAAACAAGAGATTCCGATCAGAAACAACCGCCGACCTTTAGTTTACGATTTTGCAACAAACCTAGTCGTAAACAAAAATTTACGATCGGAAACTTAGGGTTTCCGATCGGAAACAGACGACAGATCGTAAACTATTTACGATCGATTAAGGTTTGTGATTTTTACCAATTTGCGAAATCCGATTTTGCCAATTGTAAAAGACGATTTTGAGTGGATCGAAAAGCTAGAATCTTGATTTGAAAACTTGTTTCTAATCGTCTTTGGTTACCCCCCCTTCAAGTTTTTATTCCCGGTAATTAATTAAAATCATAGGTGGCTCGTGATACCACTGTTGGGTTATATAACAAATTATCACTTTAAACACGAGTAGGCAGCGGAATAAAACCTATGAATTAATCTAATTAACCGGATAGATGTTGTGTACCTTTTTAGCTCGGCAAGAGAATATCCTCTAGGATTTGAAGTAAATCCCTCTACGATCGCACACACGACACACCGATGTACGTATGCTAGTACTTGAACACGAACTCTTCCTTTTGATAAAGCTTGGTCGAACCACAAGGAAAATCGAACCCCTAGGGTTCTTTTCCTTTGCCGTAAATTAGAGAGAGAGAATAGAGAGAGATTAGGGTTTTGCACTTTATCAGATAAAAAATGCAGCAAATAAACCTTAAACCCCTAAGGTTTATTTATAGGGTTTAGGAACTTGATAAACAAGTTAGGGTTTGGGATAGGGGCTTTACGATTTTCGGCCCTAAGGCCTATCCCAAAGCCTTTTCATAATTGTAATCAAATTACAACTCTCTCTAATTACAACTAACACCCCTGTTAACAATTAACTGTCAGTTTTTAACGAAAACTCGTTAAATGTTCGTGATAAATATTAATTAACTAATTAATTAATACAAATACATTAGTGTCGAGACGTGTAACCCCGTAGGCTTAAATACTTTCCGGACATACGTTTATTAATACGTGATCATATCCCTACACGAACCCCCTACCATCAATCATGCTCTTAAACACCCAGTATGGAGATGAGCTATGCAAGAAGAATTTCATGCATTAGAGCATAACCATACTTGGACTCTTGTCCCATCATCTCTTGTTCCTAAACTTGTTGGTTGTAAGTGGGTTTTTCGAACCAAATACAACTCGGATGACTCGGTTGAACGACTAAAAGCTCGTCTAGTGGCAAAAGGTTTCAACCAACGACGCAACATTGACTATGTTGAAACTTTTAGTCCCGTCATCAAATGGGCCACCCTTCGCCTTATCCTCTCTCTTGCCATTTCTCAAAAGTGGTCCTTACGCCAACTAGACATCAACAATGCCTTTCTTCAAGGTATATTAACCGAAGATGTTTACATGGCTCAACCACTAGGATTCGTTCACCCATCATTCCCAAACCATTTTTATAAATTAAACAAAGCTATCTATGGCCTTCACCAAGCTTTTTGGGCTTGGTATAATGAGTTAAATATCTTCATATCACTCAAGGATTCAAACCTACAATCTCTGATCCATCCCTCCTCACATTGACAACCAATTCATTTCCTACCTTCATTATTTTCTTTGTCGAGATATCATAATAACCGGTCCATCTCCATCTCACCTTAACACATTCATTCACACTCTTGCTAAAAAAATTATCCTTAAAAGATATTGGTCCTCTTTCTTATATCCTTGGCATCCAAATTCTTCCTCATCCACATGGCTGTATTTTTTCATAACAAAAGTACATCCATGACCTCTTTCTCAAAGCCAACATGAGTGAAAGTAAACAAAGCTCAACACTGATCTCAAGTTCCGACAGTTTGACATCCATGACCTCTTTATCTATGTGTACGGGTGTACCGACCTGATTGTTGTTGGGTTATACAATTTCAACTTGTTTTTATTTTCTTAATTTGTTAAATCCGAAGCCTTATCTGCGTATCGAAAGATCGACCTGAAGGTAGACGATTTAACGTTCTTATTTCTTTTGCATGGAACACAATTGACGATATCATAAATACAATCACTATGTGTTAAATCACAAGTAAAGATCACAAATTGTGATAAACAAATACATATCTGAGTATGTCTGATAGTGTGGGGTACACTGGTCAAAGCAAATCCAATCAATACAATAACATATCCAGATGTTATGAGTATGATTTTTCCTGAGTTTAAGATGGACAAGTTATACCAGCAATCGACTTTACTTGTGTGCTGAAGTAATTGAAATTGAAGTGTAGTTCAGCATGTTATGTTCAATATGATCCCAAGTTGTGATCTTTCTCGCAAAAGACAAAAATAGTGTCTAATTCAGTATTGAATTTATATTTCATATCAGTAAATTCTAAAAAGATTTTCGGTGTGTTTTGATTTAAAGTTTCAAAAAGCCAAAAAGATTTTGTTTCTTATTTGTTTTCGATCGATCGATACAAGATACAAAATTATGATTTTAAAACTATATCTTGGATTCTCGAAGAGAAGTTTTGCACCAAAATTAAATTAACTTTTCAAAAGAAAGGGAAAGCCGCGTTTTTGTCTTCTGAAATTGCAGGTTCTGTGTGACAAGACTCAAGCATGGTGAAAGGGAAAGTTTGTAGTATCTTTCACAAATGGATCTTGAAGTTAAAAGATTGTTCAGGTTTTGATCCAGCCATGCAAGTTCTGTTGCTGACAAGAAATGTCAAGTTGAAGATCAGATGCAATGATGCTGAAGATTGAAGACTAAAGTTTAGTAAGCATAGATACACTACACGTTAAGGGGGAGTTTGTTAGAGCATATTCCTATGCTACAATGTGTCACGTGTATTGTATCTAGATCAGAGCATATTCGTGTGAGTCTTAGGGTCTGCGTACCAAGGTCCATACCAGTTGGTACGGAGCCAACGTACCAATGGTACGTTGGATGGTACGCTGGACTTAATGCTTAGTATAAATAGTTTGTGTTAAAGAGAGTGAGTTAGTTCTGTCATTTGAGTCATCTTAACTGTGTGTATTTGAGTGTGTCTGTCTCTCTCTAGAACTTAGTGTAATATCTAAGTGAAATCAATAAAGCAAAGTTTTATTTACATTCGTGTTCATCGTATTGATCGATTCATGCAGTAGTAAGATCCGTCAGTGTACTTCCACAATACTTATCAGTTATCACTTACCCGACCAGCTGTGTCATTTGGAGTAAATAAGTTATCACAGTTCATGCATGCTCCCACCTCGACATATTGGTATGTTCTTAAAAAGTTGCTACTTTATCTTAAAGGAACCCTCAACCATGGTATTTTACAATAACATAATTCTCCTCTAGATCTACATGCATTCACAGATGCCGATTGGGCTGGTGACAGAGAAAAGTACAGAAGCACCACCGGTTATATCGTTTATTTAGGTGCTAACCCCATCTCATGGAGTTCCAAACATCGAAGTACACTAGCTAGAAGCTCCACCGAGGCTGAGTTTCATGCCGTTGTGTCTGCCGCAACTGAAGTATAATGGCTACGGTCCCTATTATTTGAACTTGTTTTAATCTCCCCAAGGTTCCTATGATTTATTGTGACAATCTCTGTGCCACCACATACTCTGAAAATCCAGTTATCCATTCTCGCATGAAACATTTGGCACCGGATTTTCATTTTGTGTGTGAAAAGGTTCAAGATGGTTCCTTACTGGTTACTCATATTTCAGGCGGTGACCAACTTGCAGATTTTCTTACAAAACTCCTCATTCGATCATGTTTTCATCTTCTCATGATGTGCACCAAATTATACATATTTTTATGTCAAATATTCCTCACGTTTTGGATTATTTTCGACTAACTATTATCAAAGTAGTGTTATATTGTTTAATTTTTAGTTTTTAGTGTAATCTAGGTGAAAATCACAAAAGAAGTAAAAGATGCCTAAAAACGAAGAAAATATGAAGACTTTGTGATTTTGTGCCAAGACCTGAGCTATGACTCTGCAAAATGGACATGATGCCTTCATACGACCCTCTCTCGAGTCAAGACAAAGTGATAACCCCAAGACTCAACCACACATCAAAGCACAACTGTTAGAAGACAGTGGTCTGCTTAGCAACCGCATAAAACTTTGTGGGAGCATATCTCGGGCTAGAAAATGAGCTGCAGGGCCCATAAATAGTGAATTTTGAGTATTTCAATGAGAGGAAGAAGAATCTAAGGTCAAAATGACATGTTTCTAAGTTGAGCACGACCCCGTGCCCAGCTTTGGCATGACCCGTGCCTCGACGAATCTTCTGGAAAAATGATTTTTTACGTACTAGACACTCCTCTGACAAGCACGACTCGTGCCCACTGACAGGCACAACCTGTGCCGTCTAACACTGACAGGCACGACCCCATGCCTCTGTTGGGCACGACCCCGTGCCCACTGACACCGAGATTCCTCGACGATCTTCTGACGGGCACGGCCCTGTGCCAAAGTACTGATTTTGCCTATAAATACCCACAACCTCCCTCATTCTTACTTGCTTAATTCTTCTCCCTTTTTTGTAGTTTTTTGAGCCATTTAGCGTTTTACATTTTGTAATCAAGTTTATAAGAACATTAACTTAAGTACGATTTTACAAGTTTTTGTCTATGAATTCTTCTCTTTCTCTTAAGCATATCATTAGAGCCATGCTTGGCTAAAACTCTTATACTTACTTGGGAATCAACAAACCTTGGTGGGTTGGTGAATGACTTTATAAACTCGTTTAAGGTGCGTTTAATGACTTATAAAAACCCTTTTTGTTAAAAGTTTATTATTAACCTTTTTGAACAAACGTGCTTTACGTATCACAGACCATTTGAGGAGTCGAAATCTCATCAACTGGACTTTTGACACCCTGTTGGGGGATGATGCATGATCCTTCGGGTGACTCGCGTCCCATGCTACAAGACACGTTCGAGGTCCTTATGTCTATGTAAGCAAATCCGGCTGACCACGCATGAGCGGGCTGAAAGTATCTGGTTGGGAAAGGGGGTCGGTAATATTTTGTCACCTCATGGAAGTTGAAAGGTACATGTTAGTGGACTTGGCTCTGATTACGACTTACGCGCATGCGCGGGAGCGATGTGTGGAAGAGATGGGTCTTAGTCTCTTAAAAAGATCATTCTCATAATAAATTAATATGGCATGCGGGGTTGTTCTCCTGCTGGTTCATAACAGTGTGTCGAGTGTAACAGTTTCCCCACCAAAAAGCCCTACAACTAAGTGAAATTACACCACTATATTTGTTTACTAGCAGCACAGTTCCCCGGGGTTCATACCTTAAGGGGCGATCGCCTAGGAGAGTAGTGATACTAGATTTGAGGCTGAGAGACGGTCTAATTGCCTGCTAGTAAATAATCTTAAGAACGGTTATAAATAATCACTTCACCTTCATCAACCACTGGTACATTCTTCCAAGTAATATTAACTTCAATTTACAAAGCTAAAAACACTATCTTATTTTATTTTATTTACTTTAGTTTAGTTTAACTAACCATTTTTCTACCATTTAGATTTGGTTAGATGTTAACATAGATAAATCAAGAGCCCTCCTTTTTCATTGTTTCCTTGAACGACCCCGATCAACTTACCACTACTATACTGCTCCACAATGCACACCAAACTTTTAAAGTAAATCGTGTTTATAAATTTAAAATCTTAACGCTAAAAAAATGTCACTAAAAGTACTATATTTTTATATACACCACAATGCACACCAAACTTTTTGGCGCCGTTGCCGAGGAAACAAACGAGGATTTTGAGAAAAATCCGAGTTAACGACCTAGCCTGTATTTTTTTTGTCAAAAAAAAACTTATTTATTTTCTTTAACCTTTTTATTTTTCTTTCTTCTTTAAACCTCTCTTAATTTTCTCTAAGAAATATTTCGAGGATGGATCAATATCTAGAGGAATTTTTCGGTTATAACGATGGATGGTCCTAATCTGTGTGGTGCAGAATATGTGACGGCCCCCATTACTTTCGAGATTGTTACATATTAGTGAGAACGTCTGCGTTCTTGCGAGTGGATGATAACCCACCAGAGGAAGGTCCAAGTCATTTATCTCATTTTTTCCACCACCACAACCGATCGGACACAATGCATATTGTCCAAGATGTAACCTTTTTCATGGCAAGTGTCGCATCTATGAACAAAAATAAAATATAAGAATGCCAGTTGTGGAGGAAGATTTTTCACTTTCAAATTCTTCTAAGTGTATACATGGTTTTGCTTTCTTTTGTTTATGGTGTAGTAAACATCATTATAGGGACGAACATCCTGAAGAAACTAAAAATAACTACTCACCATATACAATAGAAACGCCTTCTTCCCCTCCTAAAAGTGACCTTGTAGAAACAACCAAACACATGATAGAACACGTCAAGGTCATAGAAGCATACTTTGAAAGAATATGGGCGGAGAAAGATGAAGCACGGGAACGTGTAAACCAAGAAGCCATCACATAAAAGGGATCTTAAAATGCTCCCCGAGATATTTAGTTGCTCAAAGACGAAGGAGTTGGATGCAACAACTTCGGCTCCCTTCAAGCGACGAGATGCCTTGCAAAAAGAACCAGCGAACAACCAGCACATCAAGCTGTAACTCGAAGGCAATGAGTTATCCATGGAGGTAAACCGCGCACTCCAACATCCCTCTCAGGATGACGCTTCTTGGCACTCGGAAGAAGATGAAGTAATCCCCATGGAGATATTGAAGGAAGAAGCTAGGCCTCCTAATGGAACCCCTTCGGAGTCCATCCATCCAGCCGAAGTCGATGATCGAGAGAAATAACCACCTTCTCTCGAGCTCAAGGAGCTTTCCAAGCACCTTGAGTATGCACACTCAATGATGTCTGTGATCGTTTATGCACACCCGTCAAAGGAAGAAAAAGAAAAATCAACCGCCAGATTTGGTTTAGGTAAGTATAAGTTTTTGTGGCCCGACTCGTTTCGACCTTTAGAAACTTAATTAAAATTTGTTATTAGATTTTTTCATCTGCTAATGAAAGAATAAAACTAACCGGAACGAGTGGGAAACGGATCAAAGAAAATCCACCTGATAAATGGTAAATTAAAACCGGGTCGAACTGGGGACCCATAAATAAACCAAGCTATTATGCTTTTTTTCTTTTTAATAAATAAGTTGGAGGTATTGGTTCGCCTGATGTAATTTTGCATTAACATTTATGTTATTGCAAAGCGCCTGACAAAAAACCAAAACCTCCAACATTAGGATATTATGTTTTTCTTTTCTTTTGTAGGTTGTGTGTTGAGCAGAAAAAAAGGGAATGCAGGTATTTATAATCTTGCCTGTACGTGAACGTCAGGTAAAGCATGGCGCCTGGAAAAGTCTAAGTGTGGGGACGTCATGTCCGATTTCTCCTTCCCCTTCACTATTTATTTTTCATTATCTCTTTGTATGCTTATGCGCGGACACATTGAGGGCAATGTGCAATTTAAGTGTGGGGATGAGATACTAGAGATCTTGAATTTATGTTTGTCCATATTCAAGCCTTACACAAAACTCGTTTGAAAAAATGGACCCTGTACTGCCCAAAATTTTTTAAAATTCATTTTTTCTTCAAGAAACCATGTACATTAAATGAATTCCTCCCTTTATCAAAAACTCAAATTCCATTTAATAAATAATTTTAAACAATTGAAATATTTCTTTTATGGCAAGTAGAAAGTAAGTTTATTTTTACAAATTTATATTTTCCCATTCCCTAATTTTCAGTGAGGATTTGAGCTATATATAACATGATCACCGATAAACATGCTCATTTCTTATTTGATTCTGAGAGAAACCTAGGTAATTCAGTATGAGGTAGAACTTGACACGGTAATACATCCCAAGATGGGCAAAACCAGAGGTCACATAATTAAAGAATTGAGAAAACTAGGATTTCCACCTTCTGCTACCCATCTCCTTTCTTACCCCCCCCCCCCCAAAAAAAAATATCCCCATAGTAATCCCCTTTGAGCATAAACCTTTTTGTTTCTTTAACCTAATCATTTTGTAAAATAACCTCCCTTTGCAAAATACCCTACCTCCCCCCCCCCCCCCCCAATAACCTTTTTATTTTACACCCCTTATTATAGTAAAAATCAACTCTTTTTCAAAAAACCCAACTGTGACTATTTTTCTCCTACTCAACAAAATGTGAAAAATCTAAGACAAACCTTGGATTTTGTACTCCCTTGTCAAAGGAAAAAAGATGAAAATGATGAAATAAAGGGATAGACCCCTTAAGAACAATCCAGGAAAGCTCTTAAAAGATTATTTAGAAGAAACTCACATAAAAATGGGAAATCTTAAAAGATCGCTATTTACGATTTTTACCCCATTTTCAAATAAAATATCCATACCCTAACCCTAAGCCCACCTAATTCAACATCTAGCTCTATAAAGATACAACACACAAGACACTCATTTATGCTCTAACTCAAACTCACATAGAATTTAACATAACATTGGTGGGCATGGGGCCATCTCAAGAAAAATAACAAGACATGAGTTGAGGACTTGAGGAACACAAGGACATGCCAAATCAAACTCCTTAGAAGGCATGATCGATCAAGAAAGGAACCATGGGGAATTGGGGATCCACAGTGCAACCCTAGGTAAAAGCAAAAATGGTAAGGAGATCGCCAAATTAATTTTTGCACTTAGGATGAAAATGCCATCCACTATCATCAAATATGATGGTCTTGGACAAACCATACTTCCAACATTTTCCCCAAGAAGCGTATCGTTCCCACCTTAGTTCTCAACACCTTCTCGACCAGGAGGCAAATTCACATTGAGCCTATCCTTATATATCAACCAAGCAAGATCTTAGAAACTGAGTGTGACTTTTGTTAACCTGACCCCAATGAGGTTAGGAGCCAAATGAACTACAGTTACGTATTGTGAGTTTCATAAAGGAACCAATCATATAACAGATGAATGTTTTCTTGGTTACAAAGACATTGAATAAAAAATTAAAACGGGAAAACTATCTGATGCGGATTTAGAAGAACCTGACGGGAGCTTGTCCGAGTGTCCGAAAATCATTTTGGGATTAAGGATTTTATCTATCTTTTATTTTAAATAGTTTATCTAGTATTTAATAGTTTGCTAATTAGATTTTATATTGTTTTCCAAGTTTGAATTTAGCTATTTAAGAACATTTGTAATTCACTATTAGGGGGTTGATTTATTTGAATATTGAACGTTTGTTCGTGAACCCTATAAAATTCGAACTGTGACACACCTCCAATGGATTGTTGACCCGCTAATAATTATTGACCCGGATTTAATGTGGATATTTATCTTATCAACTCCACATGGGATTCACGAGATTTGATTTAGAGATAAGCCAAGGAGGGTTATTTTAATTCTTTATTTGTTTTATGTTTATCTTTTTAAAAAAAAAAATCATTTTCGGATATCCGATTAACTTTCTAGGTCCAAGTCCGAAATTTCGGATACCCGGAATTCCGGGTATCCGAAATTTTGGACTTGGACTTGGAAACCGAAATCCAAATTCCGAAAATTTCAGATACCCGAAATTCGGATATCCGAAAGTCCGGGTACCCAGTTTTGAACACCCCTAGTATTTAATACTTTGCTAATTAGATTTTATATTGTTTTCCAAGTTTGAATTTAGCTATTCAAGAACTTTTGTAATTCACTATTAGGGGGTTGATTTATTTGACATATTGAACGTTTGTTCGTGAACCCCATAAAATTCGAACTGTGACACACCTCCAATGGATATCCCAAAATTTTGAGATCCCATTTCCTTAGGACATCTGAGTTCAAATAGAATCCATGTGTGATATGGTATGGATATTGTCAAATTGTTTTGATTAAATGCATTTAATTTGAATGTCAATACTGCTCCAGCGTAGGCAATTATGAAATTGTTTCTTTGATATTCCAAGTTAGCACTCCAAAAGTCACGACCACCATTACGGAATTCAACCAAAATTGGAGGAATTCCTTTTATACCATTCCTTGTAACACGATGCTTCAACCCTATGAAATTCAAATTGCCTGCAAAATTTACTAACTTGTAGGCAAAAAAAATACCAGATTGTAATGATTTGAAATCGCAAATCACGACGGAGTTGAAGAATCAATTGACGACTTATGATTATCGTCAGCTTCTTCTAAACATTCATTACCTTCAACTGATGCAGTTCCTAACCGCAAATCAAGCCGGATATCGAGTATGAACAGAGAGTCAAAGAAACGAAGAATTCTTCTTCAATACTATTCAAACTCAAAAACTAATAAAACTAGAAATATAGCACAATATCTATAAAGCTCCTAACTACAAGTTAGGCATGAAACTTGGAAACTAAATCAATCTTTAATTCAAACCCAATCTCTAACTTATTTGATATTTAAAAATAACTAAATATAAAATTAAATAAAATTAAACGATTTAAAATATAATGCAAATAAATTGAAATGGGTCTTTCGTCATCATAAAGGAAATGGATATAGGAGGACCAAAAAACCCTATAGACCTAGGACCCGCCGGTATGCATTATATTTGCTTGGTGAATTGTGAAGATAAACTTGAAGAGTAAGTTGTGACGGTCGAGGTGTAACATTTGTACTTTACCCGATTTGGATTTCCGACCCATTTTGGGATTTCGCGCTTTACCGATTTTTGAAAACAATTGATTACTGGGATAATTTTCGAGTATTATAACCCAAATATTATTATTTTTTAATGATGAAATGTTTAATTATAATCATTTGGAACTAAATTGGATGTCTCGAATTGAAAATAAAGCAATTTTGAGTTTTTACGCGATTTGTCGATTAACCGGGAAGTCATGTTTTTGTGTATCGTAAGTCAAAATTTAATTATTCATGAGTCTATTAGTCCTAAATCACATCACAAGTCATCATGCACAAGTTGAGTCTTGAAACGTTGGTGATTAACCTAATGCGTACGTACGTGAATTGGCCCGAAAAGGTGTTTTGTTACTCATAATTTCATAATTGGTATGCTATATTCAATTTTATATGTTTGAATGAGTTTCATATGATTGGGAATGCAAAATGATGAAAATCGGTGAAAGCGGGACTCGAAAACAATTAAAAACGAAGAATCTAAGGCAAAATTGGTAAAACCGACCATAAAACGCATGTACTTAATTTAATTATCAACGGTAAATTGGTATATATCATGTTTGTACTCTAATTTAGTGGAAACGATGAAATGATTCTAATGGTGATAAAATGGGGATCAAAAACCCTAATTATCGTGGCCAAAACAGTGATTTTACGCTCTGGTCAAAGAAAGTCAAAGGGGTGGTCACCTTATCTGCGCGCCGCGTATCGCGAAGGCTCCCAGGTCTGTCTTCGCATACCGCACACCGACATATGTTGGAAGAACCCTAGAAATCGTGTTTTTAAGCCGCATCTTGCTCTTCTGGCCTCATTTTTTTTTAACCTAGATCAGCTGCAAATCGACCTGAGACGGCTGGGTTTCATCCTTAACGAAAAAGTGTGATTTTTGGAGCTAAAAAACGTGAATATCTAAGGCTCGGTTCACCATTAATCACCATTATTTTCATCCATTGTGATTGTAAGTTCCTTCTAGACTTGTCGTTGATTCTTTTTTTCTTCAAAATTAGATTTTTATGGCCTTCCTAGGCAAGATCTTGAGTAAACATGTTTATAATTTATAGATCTTGCATTAAGAATGCTTAATGTTTAGATTTTTTTAGGCTTTATCAATTTTAATGAGATTATTTGTTGGATCTTGATAGATCTTAGGTAATCTTGTTAAAGTCTATATTTTTATACTTGTTTTTCAACATGAAGACGTGATATTGTTGTTAGATCTAGGGTTTTGGTTTATAAAAAATGTCATTTTGATGAATTTTCAAGAAAAATAAATATATATGTTGTTCATGCATATGCCTAGATCCATATAATTTTGATTGTTTGTTGATGATATAAATAGATTTAGGTTATCCAAATATGATTTGCCATAATAAAATGTTCTGTTTGGATGGCATGCTTTAAGATTGGATTTTGATATTTAGAATTATTTAAGTTACAGTTTCGACTAAAAAAAATAATTATTTTTGTAAGAAAAATAAATAAATATATATTCGATGGAATTATGACTTGTTAACTATTATATGACGAGTTTATGAAAAGTCTAATGTGAAATTGATTTTTGGAGATACTTTGTGGTCTATATAATTCCATGAAGCATAAGTATATTTTGTGGCGTAGTAAAAATAAATAGTTTATTTAATATCGTTTGGCGTCGCATGTTAGATTTAGGAATGACCTACTTCATGGTTTCAACCGTACGTTATCACCAACGACTCGTCGAGTCGATTGTGTCGTCAAAATTTATTTGTTATTTATTTAAATGTTTTTTTATTTATTCGTTTATTCCTACATCTGGTTTAGCTGTCGAGTTCGTCTTCGGATTTTATTCGTATCGTGTCATGGTGTCATCCTTTACCTTGTGTTTCCATATCAGGTGTGTATCATAGCCATTTTTCTTTTTATGTTTTGGGGTGCAACATGCACCGTATAAACTCATGTTCATGTTCTTAAACTTTATACATTTTCAAAATGCATGCGAATTATGTGTTTGATCTAAGTGCCTTGTATATGTGAACATGTTTGGATCATTTTATGTTATGTGTGTGTTGTACTTATGTGTGTTGCTCATGTTCATGTTCATAGACGTATCCCATTAACTCATTTGATCTGGGGTTACAATAATGGATCCGTTGGTCTGACAACCCACTTGGCCTGCCTCGCGTGTGGCGCCTTGTGATTGAAAGCCTAAATGCCGAGGGCTTGGGTTACGTCGACCCCCATGTGCTTTAGTTCATTACTTGTTTTCTATACTCGTGTTCATTGATTTAACATTGATTCGTATGTTCAAGGCTTCAAGCTATGATCGTATATCTATATAAACCTATGTTGCAGGCTTGCTGTTTGATTTTGATGATCTCGTTGATGACACCATCGGTTGCATGCGGACTTAGCGAGACCTCTAAATATGTTAAATTGTTTATCATGGTTGTATTATTCTTGTAATTGAATGTTTTTTCTATTAATTTATGAAATGGGTTGATTAAGAATATCGCAACAATAATAGTGTTGTGTGCAACTTGACAATCTTCACGCCCCGACATCTTCCGCCGTCGGTTGGGGTGTGACAGATTGGTATCAGAGCCACGACTATAGAGATCTAGTTTATTAGAATCGGCTTGACCTAGACTATTGCCTTAGGTGTCCTGCATGAGTACCTCATGCATAGCCTATATGAATTGTATGTCCATTATATGCTTCTTAATTGTGCCTATTTCAAATCGTTGCCTTAATTCTTGTTGATCAGCACACACATGTACACAGATCACTTAAGGCTTGCTAGCCTCCTTCCTTAGAAATGGTGCCTTACGTACCATTCAGAAAATTAATTTTACTCGATTTTATGATCTTGTCAGAAACAGGTTGTCACACCCTGAACTTTCGGGAACGAAGGCGTGTGACGTCATGAGATCATAGTCATTGATATAAACGTTTGAAAAACCAAGTATGTCAATGAAGTTGCAGCGGGAATATATTGAGAAGACATTGTTTTACAATACCGAAACAAAAACTATTCAAGAATGTTAAGATAGGAAATATGATAAAGTAGTTAAGTCTTGAAATCGTTTCTACCAAGGTTAAATAACTAAAAAGCGAGTATTTCATAAGTTATTTCATGATGATGAATGAGACTATGACTCCAAGATGCAGGCCCTAAGGTTTGACGTCCCATTTGCATACGGTTTGGCTTGTTTACCTGAGAAATACATGAGTTTAAAAGGTCAACATAATGTTGGTGAGTTCACAGGTTTAAGACTCTTACAACTAAATTTGTAAACAGTTTATAGCATACAAAATATTATAAAGGTCTTAAGTAAATAGACTCGTGAAAGTCAAGTTTTACATCGTTGGATGAAAGACTTGTGCAAGTCAAGTTTTGCATGGTTTGATAAAGGACTTGTGCAAGTCAAGTTATGCACGGTTTGATAAAGGACTCGTGCAAGTAAAGTTATGCACAGCTTGACGAAGGACTTGTGCAAGTCAAGTTATGCACGGATTAAGACATACATGATAAGATTCGCTGGCTTACCGTGTTGTAATGATCTCACATGAACCTCAAATTCGAACACTAACTGTTTACCCACTCATGGCATTCTATCCCTTGAATACCGAATGGATAAGAATAACTAACATGTACCTCGTGACTAAGACCGCGGAGTCAGAATTGGAGCGACCAATAAGGGCAGGGGCGTCAACCCAAGTAGATCTATTCACTAGTTATCGTTTCACACCAGAACTAATCGAATTTAATTAATAGTGGGGTTTGGTTTACAAAACGTTATGTAATGTATTGTACTTTAGTTTAGGATAGGAAAAGAACATGTAATCATACGTTTGTACAATTTGCCATAACATCAAGTAAAATGTTTGGGTGGATGATCATATTTATAGTCAAATAAAAATATAACATGTAGAAATAATTATAAATCCAATAATTATTTGAAGTTGTGTTTGTTTCATGATTTTTCTCCCCAAAATATTTAAAACAGTTTAAAAGGGAGGGACATTGTATACATAAAAAGAATGTATAAAGTTTTATGTTTCATGATTTCTCCCCCATAGTTAAAACAGTAAAGGAAAAGGGGCCGTGAAACTCACATGATCAAGGTAATGATGAAAGTTGTATCGCGTTGGATGTAGCAAGTAAACAGTGTCCTAATAATAAATAATAAGACAATTTTAAGGTATTGTTTCAGTTGGGTAACTTTCAGTCACCCAAATGATCTTGGTCGAATCTTGACAACTTATTCCCGTTTCTAATGTTTGAAAAACCCGTTTGAATTATTTATTGTTCAAAATAAATATTTAGATTTGTGATAATATATATAGTTAAATAAATATTTAAATCGTAGCAATAATTATAAGTAAAATAATTATCCAAAGTTTATAAGAATATATATACATCCAAATCAAATTTTGAATATTCTGACAAATAATAATATGTATTATTTATTTGGTGTTCGCTTTATATTTAGGCTTATGTTCGTAATTATAGGTAAATAATCACGTGTATAAGTTAGGGAAATTATTTGTGTAAATAATTATCTGTAACTTATACGAATGATTATGAGAAAATAATAATAATCATTAAAATCGTGAAATTAATTATTTAAAAATATATCCTTGAACATTGATGGATAATAAAACTTGTTTATTATTCATGTGTTCGAACTTGTATACTTTTCTCGATGAGATGAAATTAGTTTTCTTTCGAAAAATAGTTAAGATCAAATGATTTTATTATCATTTTGACATCTTCAAACTAAATGTGGTAATAATAATAATAATAACAGTAATAATTATATATATATATATATATATATATATATATATATATATATATATTGAGATTTATTGTAGACACTTTCGCATGTAAAATGGCTTTTTTTACATGTGTTCACATGTGAAATTTTCTGAATAATGAGAAAAAAGAAAAAAAAGGAAAAAAAAAATTAATCACAACCATTAGATCAAGAGATCTAATGGTGAAAAAATGTGTCTAAATGTCTACACTTATTGGGGTGTCTACAATGAACCTTTCACTATATATATATATATATATATATATATATATATATATATATATATATATATATATATATATATTATCCGATTAATTTCTACGACTTTTCTGTATTTTTTACTAGTTCCAAAACTATACCAAGTTTTACATCAAATCTTGTTTACTATTTGTTTAACCAAAGTTACTAACCGGTATTGTGTCAAAAGTCCAAACATTTAAATGTTTTGCTAAGTTTTGTCCGTAACATGATTTTTGTACCAAAAATTATATGTATCTTTATTCTTTTCTTTCTATTTGTGCAAATCATCATTGTATTAACATGAAATTGTAATACTAAGTACCAAATAAAGAAAGTTTAGTAATGTATGCATCTTTTTAAGTCATAATTTAGTTAAGGTCTTGGTTTACTTTATTTTAGTCACATTAATAATAAAATAACCTAAGCAACAATGTATATGATTATAAGTAGGGGTGTTCAAAACTGGATATCTGAAAATTCGGATATCCAAATTTCGTATATCCAAAATTTCGGATAGTTCTGAAATTTTGGATATCTTAATTTTCGGATACGGATTTGGATAGGTATAAGAACTAAAGAATCAAAAGCTCAATTTTATTCAAGAAAAAACTCATATCAGGGGGAGCAACATATGTATTATCTAAGAAATAAACTAATTATAAAGAAACCATATTCAAGCTAATGGATTCTTGGCCAAATCAACATAGAAAAGCTACTCGCCAAATACACAGAGAAAAGCAGAGGCATTGAACATAGAAACCATATTCAAGCTATGGTGAAATCGCGTAACTGACACTGACCAGAGCAACTTGAAATCGATTAAAGGAACAACTGGCAATAGATGAAGTGTGACTAGTGTCGAAATCGTTGAAGCAAAGCAACTAGAAATCGATTGAAGGAGCAACTGGAAATCGACTGATGAGGATATCATTGAACAAAGCTAGGATTTGCGATCTGATTTCCTGAAATCGTTAGGCTAGTCGTGTTTTGCGTAGAGACTCCAAAGAGCCAACGAGTGTAGTGAAAATTAGGATCTAGGGCTTGATTTGATTTAGGGCTTTTACTCATAAGTATTAATAAATATATTTAATTTAAAAAATTTATAAAATATTTCGGATATCCGAATATCCAAAATTTTTTAAAAATGCTATCTGAATCCGAATTTTCGGATATCCGAAATTATAAGTCCACTACTTTTGTCTAAACACAAGTGTTTATCTATTTCGGGTTCGGTTTCGGATTCGGATATTTTTAAACATCCCTAATTATAAGTCCACTACTTTTGGCTAAACACAAGTGTTTATCTATTTAGTGACCATTTTAAGATGTTAAACCCATTTTTGGGTTTTCTTCGTCTACCATTTACCCAAATACACAAAAAAAAAGTAAACATTTCATAGTTAGTCATCGGGTGTTAAGATTTGGTTCATCTACTTGACTCGCTTAAGGTATTTAACCTCAAGTCTTCTTGTATCCCTCATGTGACTAAAACAAAAGATAATGGTGGATCTTATCATTTTATGGATATTTTTATAGATTTTGAGTAAAAGAAAATGAGGTTTTTCATCAAGACTTTCATGGATCTTTAAATGTTAAAGAAATAAACAAGATGAAGAGGTGAAGCTTACTAGAGCCTCAAAGTAGTGAAGGAAAACTTGAAATCTTTAAGAAATGGGATGACGATGATGATTGCGATGGTTGTTGGTCCTTGATCAACAACCGTTCACGATATTTTGATCTCGAACAAGTGCGGAAACCTTGTACGAGATTAATTCAAGAAGAAAGTAGAAGAAATAGATTTCACAAAGAGATAAACAACCAAAGATCAAATCTTGAATGATAATCAATACTTTCTTGAGCAAATGAAACCGATCGGAATTACAAGAGTGAAAGAAGAAATCGTAATCAAAAGCTAGTTAATCATAAACATTATGGGTTTATATAGTACTCATTACAAAGCCTTAAAATCTAATCATAAACCCATTAGGAGCCGGCCCAAGTAACCCAAATCGTGAACTCTCTAAGCCCAAATCGTGAACACCAAGTCCAATAACAAGTAAGCCCACATCTAATGTTCATGCCTCAAATGTATAGCCCAACAATCTTCCCCTAGGCATGAACCATTAGACTGTCTAAGGAAGACATAAATCAAATCTGAACGTATGTGCTTCTTTCCTTGACCACCAACCTTTCTCCATAATTAGATTTGCTGTGCCATGAAACATACCCACCCGTATAGCATTCTCCATGTCATGTTCATCACCAAGTATTGGACGGGATGCCAGGAGCTTGATATCATTCTCTCCGAATCTCAGCAAATCAATGGGATCATACATGCGGAACTCTCTCATCTTCTTGCACACAACCACCACCTCATACGTTGTAGGATCATAATACCAGCTATCAAAATTCTTCACAAGCGTATGGTCTTCTATTTCATCGAGCATGTTGATAACTCGGGTTCGTTTGGTGGGAGGACACCTCATTTCACCAATTGGCTCATCAGTGACAGGATCTATTCCGGTTTCAACCCACTTTGCAGCCTTCAGATCGAAGTTTGCAAAGTTTTCCTCTATTTGGGCTATCAAATTGTTGCGAACCATATTACCATGATTGTTATTCCACCTGTTAATGAACGGTGCCCTCAGCAAGTTCCTCAACTCTGTTTCAGTCCATGAGTGGAATTGACCTCTTGAACGGTAGTACTCAACTGGACTATATCCATTTCTTATCACAGCAAACAGTTCCTTTTTAGTATCATAATGCCAACACAGAATTGGTTCTCGGCTCCCCTTCTTGTCTAATACACTTTCTCCCACATCTATGGAGTACAGCGTAGGGGTAGGACCTTTGAAGAATTCCTTGAACCAATTGACTTGTCCTTCAGGAGCCTTTGAAATAAATCTTCCACCACGAACATACTCAGACATCTCAATTGTGTCATCTCCTTCATCTTCATGTAATGCACTTACATCTTGAATTCCTTGAGATGAGCTTTGACCATGGTCACCAGATGCTTTTGACTCAACAACACCTTTCAACTCTGAATATTTCTTCTTCAGATCCATCAAGGTTTCATACAAGAACTTAAGCCTTAGCTTGTTAGCAGCCTCGTTTTCTTTCAAAGTCTTGTTTTCATTTTTATGTGCTTTTGTCTCATTTTCACGAATCCTGTTTTGAGACATAAGATAATTAATTTGAGGATCAGCACTTAACCTCATCTCAATTGGGAGATCATATGCTCCCACAGCGGCTTGAAAAGGTCGGAAGCTGGGAACAAAAGGAGGCTGGGTTGCTTTAGTTGAAAGATTGATCCTTACAGGACTTGGCTTTATAATCATGCTGTCTACATCAAAGAATTGCCTTTCATCATGAACTGGTCTATGTTCATTCCGAAAAGGACTTTCAGTCTGTATGGGAGTTGATTCTGGTACATTAACCTGACGATCAGCCTGAGGTGTGCTCTTTTTATTGGTAGGTTCAGATGCATCAACATTTTATGTATTGGCATGTGTAGGTTCAAATACCATCAGGCTTGAGGTAGTTTTCAGGAATTTAAACCTGATGGCTCTGGGATCTAACTTCTTCCTTGGTGATGGCTCACGCACAGGAATTTGCTCTACTTGAACATCCTCCACTTCAAATTGAGCATCCAACTCTTGTGGAACTGACCCACTGCTAGACGATGAGTTTAAGTCATTTCTTGTTCTCTTGAGGCTAATGGGCCCCAGATCCCCATAGATGTCGTCATCCTGATTCTCATGCTCTGGGAAAATGTCGTCCATCACGTTCTCTTCATCGGAAGGTATAATGCCAGCTTCTTCTAGAATATTCACAGCCGGAGTTGCTGTTATATCATGATCTTCTGCCAGAGATGCATTGACTGGGGGCACCTCTGGTTCAGGGTCAGATTCTTCTTCTTCTTATTCTCTTGCGACTTCAGGAAAGGCACCTCTTTTGGTCCATTCAATCCTCCCTTGAAAGTTGCTCTTTCCCTTTCTGTCTTGTGTTTGCAGGCCGAACACACCATTATCCATGAACTTGATATCCAATTTCTCTATCCTTTCTTCTATCATGGGATATTTCTTCATGACCACCATCTGCACAAATCTTGGTGTCACCAGGAACTGTTCTCTGGCGCTCAGATCAGCATTGCCTATCCAATCCAACAGCATCATTTTTGAGAAATTGAAGTTCCAGTCTAAGGCCAATGCAACAAACGCTGTGCCATGCAGTTTGTTTAGCTGATCAAAAAGTGTTCTCTTCCCCAAGAAGGATTTCTGCATGTAATGAGCCAGACACCTCCAGTAGTGCGGCAGTAACTTCTTGAAAATGGGAGGGAACTTTCCTTCATACCCCAATGACTGAGCACCTTCTAACACAGCGGTCTTTGAATACTCAATAGGATCTTCAGCTCTGTCATTAATGTTTAAGCCCTTGCGGATGTCTTCTTCAAGAATCACAATCTGTCGATTCTGAATTGTTGCAGTGATCCTTGTCTTATCTTCACTTGCTCTCGCAGTTCCCCAGAATTCTCTTACAAGCTGCTCGTCGATCAGCACGCTTGTTCTAAGAGCATGGTTTATCTTGCAGACGTTCAGCCCCGCCACCAAAGAGTAGAATAACTGCATATGTCTCTCTGGTGGGTCATCAAGATAGGCCGGGATGCAGTGGTCTCTCTCAAAGTGAATCTCTTCATCAAGCATATCGTCTGCCATCTGAGAAAACGAGACAAATGCATCAGGCTTGAACGCATCAAAGTGCAATTATGTTTATTAACACCTTCTTGAAGTTCAATTGAATATCAAATTTAACTTTTTAAGTTCAGAAAATCTCAAATTAAACTTTCAAAAAATATTTGATTTTGAATCACAAATTCACAAACACCATTAATTTTAACTTAAAAACGATTAAGTTTGATGAAATTCTAAGAAATATTAGGTGTTTATGATTTAATCTTTTAAAAAATCAAGTGTGTTTGCGATCCACTTTTCATGTTTACGACATACAATATGGGTTTACGATCCACAAACGGGTTTACGATCGGGTTTCAAACAAGGATCAGTCGTAAACCCTTAGCCCAATCGTAATCTCTCAATAAAAACCTAAGCCCGATCGTAAACTCCATCGAGATCAGAAAATCGTAAACACTGGTCGTAAACGACGCTTGTAATCTCCGATCGTAAACTACGATCGTAAACTACGATCGTAAACTACGATCGTAAACTACGATCGTAATCGACGATCGTAATCGCCAACAGTCGTCTTCTCCGATGAGACGATCGTAAACTCAGTAACCGCCATGGATGAACCTGCAAAAGACTTCGGAAACTCGTTAAAACACCTCATACACTCAAAATAAACACCCACCATTACCTTTAATGAGTTGTAAACACAAATCCGACTTCAAAACACGAGTATTTCACACCGAAACACAAGAAAACCTAGGTCGGTCTCGAACTCACAAAAATTGCGAATGCACCGACGAATACAGTCGAATGGAAGGGGGTTTTGATGTTTTTGTGGTCGGAACTCGATTACGAGAGTGATGATGCACTCGGTTTTTCACAGAGGACGGCCGGAGGTGGGTCGGATCACTTTTCCGGCGAGGGTTGAGGCGGCGGTTAGGGTTTCAGTGGAGGAGATCGTAAACGAGAGAGAAATGAAAGGGATCGTAAATGGATAAAAAGATCGGAAATGGGGGTTTTGTGTTTAAATATTTTTCAATTTTGCCCCCTCAAGATTCAAAAACATTTTAAAAGCCTCCCAAACCTCTTAAAAATGTTAATTCTCTTAAAACGTGTTAACTTTGAAGATTTTGAGAATTTACGAAGCTTCCCCTCAGACTCAAACCCCGAGTATCTGATCTTGATCATAAAATAAAAAAAGATTAAATCTTAAACATTTAAAGACTTAAAAAAATAAAATAAACCATAGAACAAATATAACTTAAATACAGAAATTAAAAAATTCACTTGCCTCGAAGCTGACGTAAATTCATGGATCAAACCAGACAAATCTTTGACTGAGGAACCCTTTTCAGCTTCCGTTACTCGACGCTCTAGACGATTGCTCAAATTTTTTTTTTGAAATCACATAAACTCACATCCAGATAAAATTTTTTTAAAGTGCTTAAATATGGTACATAATTACCGTCATGTTTAACAGTCCCCACACCCAATTGTTCATAGCAAAACCTACCCAACCTCAGAGTTTATTGAGGATTCACAAACCCCCAACTTGAGGAACCATGCAACACCGCTATGACTACCACTTATTTTCTTAATTATCAGTTGGTGATCAGGTCGGCCGCATAAGCACGCAGAGAAGACCAAACACAATAATTTATTTATTTTTATCATCATTTTTCTTTTGATTTTCCTTTTTCTTTTCATTTTTCTTTTTCTTTTCATTTTTCTGTGGTGTTGTCATAACAGCAGAAACATGGCGTGTGAGAGAGTGAATACTAGGTGAATACCACTCTCAACCCGTTTTTGCTGGGACTCAGTCTTTTAAACTATGTAAACCAGGATGGAAAACTAAACATATATAGAAGTTAAGTTTACTGCACTTACATGGATGATCATAGTTTTTGATTTAGCTTACCGAAACATCATCTTTGAGTCGTCTTTCACTTCTGCCTTACACGTGTCAGTCTCCGATCGTCTTGGAAATTTATATCACTTCCTACCAACTCAAGGCAAACAAAAGACATCATAAAAACCTCAAACAAATATTTTTCAGATTTTCTGAAACAATGATATTTCTTCCCCTGTTTTTATGAGGCTTTTGAAATATAAACACATATATATTTTTTAATTTTAATTAATTTTAATTTTTTTTAATTAATTAATTTTTTTAATTAAAAAATTTACAAGCAATTTTGATCAGATCATTCCTCGAAGGCAATCATCCTTAGGCCTTCGACACACATTTCAAAATTGGGACGAGGAAGGGGTTTTGTAAACAAGTCAGAAACATTTTGATCTGAACTCACCTTTTCCAACTGAATCAACTTCCTATCATAGCAATCACGTATAAAATGTACCTTGATGTCTATATGCTTTGTTTTGGAATGTTGAACAGGATTTTTCACAATTTGCAAAGCAGCAGCATTATCACAGAAAATTGGAGTGTTTGTGAATTCCATACCGTAGTCAGTGAGCTGATTTTGGATCCATACTACCTGTGAGCATCCGGCTGATGCTGCCACATATTCAGCTTCGGCAGTTGACTTTGACACGGTATGCTGCTTCTTACTTTGCCAAGAGATGAGTCTGTCTCCCAAGTACTGACAACCACCCGTTGTTGATTTCCTGTCAAGATCACTTCCTGCATAATCACTGTCAATAAAAGCAAACAATTGGAAGTCAGTATTCTTTGGGTACCAAAGACCAAGCCGGGGCTTGCCCTTCAGATACCTAAAGATACGTTTAACAGCAGCTAAATGAGAAAGTTTAGGGCTAGCCTGGTAACGTGCACACACACACTGCATGCATGATATCTGGCCTGCTTGCTGTTAAGTACATGAGAGACCCGGCCATGGAACGATACAAGAATTCACTCACTGGTTCCCCATCAACATCTGCTTTCAGTAACGGCCGGGAATCCATGGGAGTGGAGATTGGCTTTGAGTCCTGCATCTTGAATTTTTCCAGTATCTCATTCACATATTTTGCTTGATGAATAAGAATCCCGGATTCATCTTGTTTCACTTGTAATGCTAGGAAAAAGTTCATCTCTCCTTGATCACTCATCTCAAACTTCTTTCTCATGATGTCTTCAAACTCGGTGCACAATTCTTCATTTGTAGATCCGTAGATGATGTCATCCACGTACACTTGCACCATGATGATATCATCATCCACCTTCTTTCTAAACAAGGTTTGATCAACCACTCCTCTGATGTAACCATTCTCCACCAAATGCTTGGAGAGAGTCTCATACCATGTCCGTGGAGCTTGATGCAAACCATACAGGGCTTTATCCAGCAGATATACATGATCTGGATGTTCTTCATCCACAAACCCTGGTGGTTGTCCCACATAAATTTCTTCATTCATGTCAGCATACAAGAATGCTGTCTTGACATCCATCTGATGCACCGTAAAGTTGAGATATGTAGCCACGACAAGAAATATACGAATTAATTCTAATCTAGCTACCGGTGCATACACCTCATCATAATCAATTCCATGCACCTGTCTGTGCCCTTGAACGATCAGCCTCGCCTTGTTCCTCACGATTATACCCGTATCATCCTTCTTGTTTTTGTACAGCCACCTTGTGGGTATAACCTTCTTATCTTCTGGTCTCTTTACTAGTCGCCACACTCCCAATTTTGAGAACTGATTCAGTTCATTGTGCATAGCCTCCATCCAGCTTGGATCTTTAAGAGCTACAATCACATTTGGAGGCTCTATTTGGGAGATGAAACAGGAGTACATGCAGTGATTTATGTTCCCTGCGCGGCTTCTAGTTGTGACTCCTGCTGTCACTGGTCCAACCACATTGCTGAGTGGGTGATCTCTGTTGATTCGTGTGGTTTGAACATCTGGTACTGAAACAGAAACAGGCAGGTTAGTATCATTAACATCATTATTCATACCTTGGGTTTCAGACTCCTTCCGATCATCATGAGTTCCTGACGATTCTGGAACATTCACAACATCATCCTTAGGAGCTGTTTCTGATACACTGTCTCTGACATGTTCAACAGTTGGCCTCACTTCAGGAGCCGGAGCGATGATGTCTTCTTCTTCCAGATTGGGAAACATGTTTGAGTAATCAAACCATTTAAAGAAAGACCCATAGTCAAAGATCCAGTCCGGTCCAATTCCTGCATCTGTTGGATTATCTTCCAACCAGTCAACATCAAATACATCGATTATCAATTTGGTGGTTTTGTTGTAGACCCGATAAGCACTATTTGCAGAATATCCCACAAAATAGCATTCATCAGCTTTCGCTTCGAATTTCCCCACATCTGATTGAATTAGGACTGAGCAAGGACACCCGAAAGTCTTGAAGTATCCCACTCTCGGCTTTTCTCCATAGATAATCTGATAAGGCGTCTTCTCATGCCGCTTGTTCAAAAGTACTCGATTCTGCACATAACAAGCAGTGTTGACTGCTTCGGCCCAGAAAAAGATTGGTAATCTTGCATCACACAGCATAGTTCTAGCAGCTTCAATTAGAGTTATGTTTCTTCTTTCAGCAACACCATTTTGTTGAGGCGTGTATGGTACACTGAATTGTCTTTCAGTACCTTTTACTCCACATAACATATTCAATTCAGCGTTCTTAAATTCAGTTCCATTGTCTGTTCTAATAGCCTTCACCCTTTTGCTCAACTGATTCTCTATAAGAGTGACGAACTATAAGAGTGACGAACTGTTTCACAAGCGCTGGCGTTTCATGCTTGAATGACAGAAAGAAAACCCAAGTAAAACGAGAGAAGTCATCCACTATCACCAGACAGTACGAGAACTTGCTGATGCTTTGAACTTGCATAGGGCCGAAGATATCCATATGAAGTAGTTGCAATACCGATGAAACAGAGTTAATAGTTTTGGAACGATGCGGTAATCTGTGCTGCTTCCCCTTAGCACATGCAACACACTTCTCAACTAACAAGAAATCTGTAATAGGGAGATTCCTTACATGCTCTCCCTTTGCCAGCTTTGACAGATTCTTCATGTTAGCATGTCCCAGACGACGATGCCACAATAACGCCAGATTTTCGGTTTGCTTTGAGATAAGACAGGCTTCTTCTGATGTCGGAGGATTACCCATGTTGAGCAGATAAGAATTTCCACGTCTTGGTGTGCGCATCAAAATACACTCCTCAGGAATCTCAACTCCGGGCTTGAGAATTATACACTCCTTGCGGTTGAATAATACAGAAAAATCTCTATCACATATCTGAGAGACACTCAGCAGACTGTGCGACAGCTCCTCCACATAGTGTACATCAGAAAAGGTTAAACTTCCATTCTTCACAACTCCCTTCTTACTGATCCTACCACCTACACCTCCAGCAAACGAAACGCCTCCTCCGTTGAAATCTTGAACATCCTCCAAAAGAGACAGATCTCCGGTCATATGTCGGGAGCAACCACTATCAACGTACCAGAGATTGTTGACAGTTCTTCTTGGTTGTCCCTACATGAATTAAAGATCAGTTAGATTCAGGTACCCAGGCCATAACAGATCTGGGCACACCTTTGGAGTCAAGGTAGTTAACTAATTTGAGGGACATTCCTGCTTTTGATTCAGTCACACTCAAGCTTTGAGTGTTGTCTTTTGGTTTCCAAACAGGGTGTTTCTGTGGTTTCATCACATTTGGTGAGTTCTTGACTGACACAGGTTTCTTTTGTGGTGAACTGGCCTTTTTACCAGCTGGCTTTTTAACAGGTGTCCACTCAAGTTTCAGTTTTGTGTAAACAAGTTGTTTTGTTTGAGTGACATCTTTTTGTTTTAAAACCTGTTAGCTCAACCTTTGCTTTGCCATTAGGTTTATTAACTCTTTTGACTTTAGCCACTTGTTTCTCAACAAGTTCTGGTTTTATCTTATCATTCCTTTTGTAAACTCCTTTAGATATATAAGTTGGTTTTGGAGTTTTGGCCACATTCCACTTTTCAACAACAGGCTTTGTCACTGGTGCCTTTGTGTTTGAAACCTTAGACTGTTGAGTCTTCATTGGTTCTAAACACTGCTTCCCCTGAGACAAAGCTTGTTGCTTTTGCTTTTGCTTTTCTCCTGTCATCATTTTCTCCAACATACTAGTCCGTGGGTTTTGCGGATAGTATGGTTGAAATGGTCTATTCACACAATTAGCAGCAAAGTGGCCTGGTTTTCCACATTGAAAACAATTCATGAGTCTAGGCCCATTGACATGACTACAGAGGTATGAGCGTCTTGGATAAGATGACTTCCATTCTGGCTTATCATCCCATTTGTGTATAACATGTTTTGTAACTTTTTCCGGTTGTGTAACTAAACAAAATTGTTCTGATTTAGATTTGTTTGTTCTATTGAAAGTCGACACAACCTGGGGATAAGCAACAAAGTCCTTGGGCTTAGTCTCACGACCAACTTTAGTGTTAGGCATGCGAATTTTAAAACCATTAACTTTTTCATTGGAATCAGAAACATGTTTTGATAACAAGGATACAACTAATTGTTTTGACTTGGACTCTTTAAGTTCAGACACAGATGCTAGAACATCGTCCTTAGGTAAATTGGAAATTAAACTACTAGACACATGACATTCATTGACTTTCAAACATTCAACATCCTCCCCAGAAACATCTTCAATACCTACTTCATCTGCACATGAAACAAAGGTGTCAGAAGAACCAACATTATCGTTTAATGGTTCCTGGGATGGACCCGATTTACTTGTGGATGCCATTGTTTCGTTCTTATTACCCAACCCATACATCATGTGTTTCTCATTTTCAAATTCCTCCTCTGTCATAGGTTTCACTCCAACCAAAACACTATCTATGGGAGGTCCTGCTTCATGCATTTCAAATGTAGATCTGTCTACCTGGTCCTCCTCAAAGATCATACCTATAATATCTCTAGGCACAGGTTGGGAAACACTATTCTTATGTTTTTCAGAATAACTAATTCCTATCCCACCTTTATCCTTACCAATCCGCACTTCAGTCATGCATGTGGATAATGACTTACCAGCTTCAATCATTCTTTTGTTCCTTAACTGGTTCACATCTAGTTTCACTTGCAACTCATTGTTCTTATGTGTAAGGTCATCTACCTGTTTTCTAAGCTCAACTATTTCTAACTTAGCATTGTCATACAGGACAGACCTCTCACTGGCAAGTGCTTGGTATTTCTCTATGTCTAGCTTATGTGCTTTGACCTTATCCTCACTCTTTTCCCATCTACCCTTAAACGAACTTCTAGAGCATTGCATGCCAAATAGTTCAATCTCACTATTTTTCCAAAGTTGTCTAAGGCCAGGAATTAAGCGTGCACAAGTGGGATTAGTACATACCTCAGTGTTTGTCGACCTCGGCAGCAAAAGCTTCTTTGTCTTCAACCAGGTTTTCTTCATCAGTTACCACAAAAGCATGCTCTTCATCAGCACCATTCTCCATTTGAGCAATCATGGCACCCGTCAGACTGAGTTCCCTGACCTGTGAAGCCCACTAGTATTCTCCACAATCTTGGACAACCAAAGCTTTAGTCTCTGCCTTTCCTCTACCATCACCAGCTTTCTTTTCTTCTGCCCTTTCTTTCTTTGGCTTTGTGCATTCCCTAGCGAAATGTCCGTACTCATCACAATTGAAGCACCTCAACTTGCTTTTATCAAAACCCATTCTTATCTTGTCTTGATCCTTCCAGACGTTTCTTCCAGTCGTTGCCATAAACTTCTTTGCATGAAAAACCGCCATGGCCATCTGCCAGGAGACATCCAGCATCTCAACGTCTTCAGGGTTTATCTGATTCAGATCACCAGAGAGCATCTCAGCAGGCACCAAAGTTCCAGCCATAAGGGCATGGTAGTTGTTCATGAATCCCATTCCAAATGCAAAATTAGGATCATTGGTGGCATTTGCCTCTTTAGAGTTGTTCATTCCACTTGAACCAGAACTAGCTTGTGATCGTGCCACGAATGCAGTTGACTTTGGGTTGGCACTTGAATCACCTCCAGATGAGCTTCCAGCTTGCTTTGATCCCATATCTTCAGTCAAGAGAGCCTGACTTAATTTTCCAGCCATACTCAGTGAACTCAGATGGTTCAGCTCCCGTTGCTTGTCATCAATCAACTTTGATTTAAGTTTGTTGATAAGCTCATCAACAGTTAATACATTCAGTTTGTTGTTATGTTTGATGATTGAGATGTTTGTGTTCCAATTCTTGGGTAAGCTGTTTAAGAGCTTCAAATTCTTGTCCTCCTGGTCTGGTTCAACATCATAACTTGCCATTTCGGTGATTAAGGATACAAATCTCTGAACCTGTGCTTCAAAGGACTCTCCTTGCACATGATTGAATAAGTTGAACTTCTGTTTCAGCATCTGCCTACGGCTAGCCTTGATGTCAGGATTACCTTCATATGCTACAACAAGAGCATCCCATAGCTTCTTTGCAGTCTTATACTTCTTAAACCCTTGTGCAATCTCCGGTGTCAAAGCCATATTCATGATTGCATATGCCCTCTCATCCTTGTTACACTTCTCCCAGTCATCATCTGTGTACTCTGCTTCAGTCTTCACAATTCCAACTTTTGTTCCTTCAGAGTGAGTAGGTATATATGGTCCATTAACAACAGATCTCCTTAGTCTTAGGTCAACGCTTTTCAAATGGTTCTGAAATATGTATTTCCACTCAAGAAAGTTATCAGGTGAAGTAAGTCTAGGAGGGCGTGTAGTTGATCCAATCTCAAAATCCAATTTCTGATACATGCTCGGTTCGAAATCCATAACAAAACTTAAAACTAAAGTCCAAAAGTCCAAAATGAGAGATTACGATCTTAAACACCTGGTTACGATCGAGAACACCCGATTACGATAACCTCCAGTCGTAAACCCTGAATCCGATAGAACTGATCGTAAACACCGATTCCGATCGAGGCAGATCGTAAACACGATTTCGATACAGAAAAATCGTAAACTCCGTTTCCGGTCCGAAAAGTCGTAAACACTGATTACGATGAGCGATTCCGGCAAAGAAATGTCGTAAACCCACGATTCCGATAAAGTACAGTCGTAAAGTCAAAATTGCCGATCGTAAACATAAAAATCTCGTCTTGAAGTCGTGAACGCGTTTCCGATGAAGATCTTCAAGAACAGCAGTCGTAAACACTCAATAAAACCCAGAAATTTATCGTAAACCTTCAAACACAGCAGCAGCCTGATCGTAAACCCCAAGAATACCTTCAAAGACCTTCAAAAATCGAACCTTTTTCCAGAAATACTCGAATCCAATACCATGAGAACCTCGAATCAGTGATTCTTGGCTCCGATACCAATTGTTGGTCCTTGATCAACAACCGTTCACGATATTTTGATCTCGAACAAGTGGGGAAACCTTGTACGAGATTGATTCAAGAAGAAAGTAGAAGAAATAGATTTGACAAAGAGATAAACAACCAAAGATCAAATCTTGAATGATAATCAATACTTTCTTGAGCTAATGAAACTGATCGGAATTACAAGAGTGAAAGAAGAAATCGTAATCAAAAGCTAGTTAATCATAAACACTATGGGTTTATATAGTACCCATTACAAAGCCCTAAAATCTAATCATAAACCCATTAAGAGCCGGCCCAAGTAACCCAAATCGTGAACTCTCTAAGCCCAAATCGTGAACACCAAGTCCAATAACAAGTAAGCCCACATCTAATGTTCATGCCTCAAATGTATAGCCCAACAATGATGGTGGTGGTTACGACGAGGTTGGGGCGCCGGGTCAGCAGTGGCGACAGAGAGGGAGGAGGGGTGGTCACCGACGTCAGGTGGCGGTGGGGGTTGTGGTCGCCGACTGAGAAGGGAGGGAGATGTGGTGTTTGCTTGGTTTGGAGGGGGGGGGGGGGTTGTAGGTGAGGTTGAGTGTAAAAGTGGGGATGGGGGAATGGGTGTTGAGTGAAAGTGTGTTAAACGGGGAATGTGCAGGAAATGGGAGATGGAGTGAAAGAGTCTTTCAACATGTGATCATTTGAAGGAAAATATGTAGTGATATTTACCCATAGTTAGATTAGGTATTAACCATGGTTTAGGTGATAGGTTAGGAGAATTAGGTAGTTAGTCTTTATAATTTTTATAAAATCTAACCATTTTTTATAAAAAAATGCTTGAAGGTGGATAGCTAGCATGAACATTTTATAAAAATAAAATACAAGGTGATCGGTTTTTATAATTTAAGTGGTCGAAAATTATAAAAAGAAAATAAAGGAAATGGGTTTTGAACTGAGTTATACCGAATCGTTTTGGCGTTTTGATCGAGTCGAGTTTTTAAATAATTTATGAGTTTTAGTTATTGATGAATGAGTATATTTTTAGTCATAACTTTAATTATTTAGCAGTTGCGGTATTATTTACTTTAATTGCTCGCGTACCGCGTTCAGAAAATAAATAATTTGTTTAATATGTTTTAAGCTCGAATATTTTACGTAGTCAACTAACTAAAGTTTTAAATAAAATATTCGCTTAAAGTGTTTGTCGGGTGTCGGTATGATGTCTTACGACATCGTTTCAAGAAAAATATAAAACTCCTTTTATATTTAATTTTCTTATTGTTGAAATTCTATAAGTCATTTGATTGAATTTCTTTTGTTACGGGTATGTTTTTCTAGTACAAACGCGGAAATTGTCAAGGTTGGACATTTTCGTGCATAGTGTTACTAATAATACTATTAAATCAAGTCAGGCACATGTATATACGTATATATATATATATATATATATATATATATATATATATATATATATATATAGATATAGTCAAAGTATAGGTTTGACCTTGTATTTTCTGATGGGTTGTCACACGGGCCTTAGTGATTAACATGTGGTAACTGGAAGGGTGAAAGTATTGGTAGTCGGGGTCTTTGTCAAGAAAAGCGTTGCGTACAAATCTGAATTGACGGACCCGAACGCTAACCTGGGACGCCCCAACGAGAGTGCCGAAACCTATTAGGCCAAAGCATGTCAATCACTAGGACCTTACTCTGATTTGTCTCGGATATAGTTTCCCAACCGGGAGATGAGGACCACTCCGATGTGTTTATCTTGATGGCTCGATTTCATGATTTTACGCGTTATTATGATTACTATGGTTCTCGATGATTTTGATGATCCGAGTCATAGTATCTCATGGTTCACTAACGCACATGTTTTTATTCGATCTCTCATGATTTGAGTTGATTTTCAACCTGATTTCTTACTTGTGAGTCGGTGATTTGATGATTCTTGACAATTCTCGATATCCTATGATTTATTTTAACATGTTATTTCATGTTGTTCCGATGCGATTTGTTTTGTTTTCTCATTTCATGGTCTTCTGATTTGACTTATTTCATTTTGTGGTCTCGTGATACTGAGACTCGGGTATCCCATATGATTTCCTTCTCTCCCCTGGCCTCAAATTAATATTCCGCGATGTCTTATTTCATCGTTTTGCCTCTATCTTCTTGGTTCGAGTCACATTAACCGTTGTAGCGACTGCAAAGTGACCCTCATTCCTTGCTCAGTTAGAGAGCCTGACCTCTGGTCTCCCCCGTTTTGAGTAAGTCATGCCAACATTGTTGGTACATGTTCTGGTTCATCGTGTGAAGTATCAAATACAAGACAAGAGCTTCAAGTGTGCTGTTGTCCGAAGTAAACCGAACTAGCAGTTCGGGTTCACACGAACTGGTCCGAACTGGCGCTCGGATGACAGCTAGTTCGCATAGATTTGTTCATCTATAAATAGCTTCGTCTTGTATAGAATAGCAACTTCTTGTCCAATCTACTGTGTGAATTGAGTGTGTAATTCTTTGTGGTCTGATAATACAAATCATTTGTATTTACATCTCGTGTCATCTTTCATACTCGTTTAACATAGATTTCATATCGCCCGAGTACATGATCCACCACTCACGCAATTTCAAGTGGTCTCAGAGCTTTCGGTTCATTCTACTGGTCTGGAAATCTGTGTTTTTTAGTTTTTCAAGTCAAAAAGTGGGGGTTTTGAAAAAATTTACTCATTTTTGTGTTCGTTTGATCATCTCAAGTGTGATTTTTATGAAAATCTTCTTCTAAATCATTCCTACTAAGTTTATCTGATTTACTGCTGAAAAACTCGTTCGAAAACACTGAAATTCGTGAAATTTGAGTCGAATTTGTTTCGGTTCGTCTGAGTTCGGGTGAGGTCTGACTGTTCGACAAAATAACCGCTCTGAAGTCATGGTTCGTTTAGGTTCGGATACTTTCAGTCAAACGAAGTGAGGGTTCGGTTGAGTTCGTTAAGTTGTTCGCTTCTAGTTCAGATTGAGTTCGGATACATTTTGGTTTGGATTTCAGTTCGTTTACATGAAGTCATGGTTCGACCCAGTTCGTTTGAGTTCAGTTCAGCTCAGTTCGGATCGTCAATTTTGAGTTCGGACTAGTTCGGACAAGTTTGGAAATGTTGGGTTGTTTCATTAAAACTAACGTAACTTGAGAACCGTTAAAAGTTACAGGAGCTAATACCAGCCAAAATGACCATCTCGGAGAGATCTACACTTTTAATGGCCTAATGGCCAGTACCCTCCATTTCGATACCCAAAATCCACTTCTAAGACCTTCGTTTTTTGATTTGAAGTTTTTGGTGTGTCATATTGGAAAAAGATCCTGTTAGCCACCGGGTAACACCCTTGTCAACGGCGATGCCAACCTCAGTATCTTTGCTAGAGCTTTCGATTCTTTTGCTGTTTGGAGATTCTTATGTTGATATCCATTGATCATTGGGACTTTTGTCAATCATTTACCCTCCTTGTGTTAGTGTTTAAAGCATATCCGTCTATGTCAACCGTGCTTTTATTTTTCTGATCAGGTATTCGTCCCTCATGTTTCTAGATCATTTTCTCTCTCATGTCATTTGTGTCGTCATGTGTATTTGGGTGAGTTCTCGTTGATGGGCTCATGAGTTTCCAAGTTGTATGGTTACGGGATTACATATATACGTGGCAACAAATCGGCACCTCAGTGGGTATACAAGCCTATGTGCACATGCCCGGCCATTTTAAATAGAAATTCCAAGTCGTCCATCTTAATTGTTTTCGTTTTTAAAGCCCACTCGTGTGTTTTCAAAGGTCGTGTGTCTAAAAATCTACTCGTTTGGAAATGTATGAATTTACAAGTCCACATGTTTACGGGATTGCATGTGTACGAGTTTACGACTATGCGACTTCTCGAGTGGATAACTCTATCGTGCCAGTTTCAAAAGTTTCTGCTCGAAGTTAAGATTTTATGACCCCGACTTATGTTTGCTTTGCGAAAAAACTCATTCATCTTCGTGCTTCAGTATTATCCACTGTTAGCACCTCCTGACCTGTTTTCCTCTCATCTCTGTACCTTTACCACAGTTATTGCTAAAACTTTGTGTTTTGGTAGAACTCATCCGTACCCCTCTCGGACGATCAGATCCCGATAATCCTTGATGATAAACCAGTCTGTGGGCTCAAGCTTATGCTATGCATCAAGCCCACAATCTATTGATATGGGAGCGGGTGCAATCTTGGTCTGAATTGAGGGAGTCGAAAGAAAAGGGAGTCAAATACATCCTAGTCGCTCGGATTTATCGTGAAAAGTCTTCCTGCCGATGCAACGGTCTTCCTCCTGTAACCTAGATCGACTTTCGCATCGACCCCTCACCTTGAGCAACTCCATTTACAAGTCACCTTATCATCTTGCAGCCTTTGGAAAACCTATGATCTATTTACCTCCATGCATGGAGGCCCCTATCTCCATGTTTCGGCCCTGAGAGCCGATCACTTCCGCATAATCGATTCTCGTTATGGGCTCTCTCTTTCTTTTTGTGGTGATGTTTTCCAAACCGCCATTTTGTAAGTGGTTTGGATATTTTAGGCTTGGTGTTATGTCTGGGATTTTTTCTCGAGTGCATTTTCATGATTGGCTTTGGTCTCCTTTGATTCGGGAGCCCCTTTGCATGCTCCATTTCTGATCTCCGAATCCGTGATCGCCTTCGTTGGCGATAGGCGAATTGGGTCATGGTTCGCTCTTGATTTTAAGTCTGAAGCTCATATCTATTATAATCAATGAATTATGGAGAAAGGTTGGTTGCTTAACATCATGATTCAACTGTCGTTAGACTAGACTCAATAGTCTGATCGTGAGATAGATTGCTGCTATCTAATACCCAGATTCATTAGTGTGTTTCCAGCAGTTGACTTGTAACTCTTTCCATGGGCTCGGATTTTGTTCCTCATGATTCTGATGTTGATTTTCGCCTTGTCTTATTGTTGATGCGTGACCCCGATCTTGTTCAATCTCGATTCGGTGTTCACTACCCTGTCTTTGGTTTGACGGTCGTTATTCAATTATTGAGTTATGTTGTCTTAGAATCATTGTTTGTATCCACCGACTCATGACCTATGGTTTCATTTTGTGGTTCAGTTACTTTACTATTGGTGATGCTCGTTACTTGGTTTATTTTCTCATCTCATGGTACTCGATTCATGTTATCGAATTCATGTACTTCGAGTCGTGTTATTTGATTCATGTTATCAGATTCGTGTACTTAGATTCATGTTATTCGATTCATGTTATCGGATTTATGTACTTCGAGTCGTGTTATTCGATTCATGTTATCGGATTCATGTACTCCGATTCGTGTTGTTTGACTCATGTTATCGGATCCATGTACTTCGATTCGTGTTATTCGATTCATGTTATCGGATTCATGTACTTTGAGTTGTGTTATTCGATTCATATTATCGGATTCGTGTACTTCGAGTCGTGTTATTCGATTCATGTTATCAGATCCATGTACTTCGGGTCATGTTATTCAGTTCATTTTATCAGAATCATGTACTTCAATTCGTGTTATTCGGTTCATGTACTTCGAGTCGTGTTATTCGATTCATGTTATCGGATTCATGTACTTCAAGTAGTGTTATTTGATTCATGTACTTCGAGTCGTGTTGTTTGATTCATGTTATCAGATCCATGTACTTCGGGTCATGTTATTCGATTCATGTTATTCGATTCATGTTATCAGAATCATGTACTTCAAGTCATGTTATTCGGTTCATGTTATCGGATTCATGTACTTCTAGTCGTGGTAATCGGTTCATGTTGGCGGATTCATTTACCTCGATGTCGTGTTATTTGGTTCATGCTATCAGATTCATGTACTTAGAGTCGCGCTATTCGATTCATGTTATCAGTTTCACGCATTTCGAGTTATGCTTTTGGTTCATGTTATCAGTTTCACGCATTTCGAGTCATGCTTTTCGATTCATGATATAGGGCGCATGCATTTGGGTCACGTTTTCGGTTCATGTTATCGGAATCATGTACTTCAAGACATGTTGCTCGATTCATGTCATCGGATTCATGTATCTCGAATAATGTCATTCGGTTCATGGCATCGGATTCAGGTACTCGAAGTCATGTTACTTGATACGTGAGATTGGTTTCATATACCACGAATCATGCGGTTCATCTCACGTCAGCGGGTTCATGTTCTTGAAATGTACAGTTTATTTATACTAGTCGTGACATGCATGCAGTCCTATTCGACTCATGGTATCCAATGCGGAGTATTCCACCAGATTCGTGGTACTCTATTTGTTTTGGTGTTAATCTTTTGTTGGTTGTGATCTATTTTCTCACGCTTTGACTTTTATCGTTCGAACTTTCGGTTGCGTACCGTTAATCTAAGTGTTAGTCATTATTCTACCAATACTGAATCAGAGACTCATATGTACTACTACCAGCGATTGTGTGTGATACTAGCTTAGCATACGATCAGTATTGGTCATGGGTATTGGTGTTGGGTTTCAGCGAGAGTTAATTCGGATTTCATCTGGGTATTGTGTCTCGAGAGGTAAACCGGATGTGGGTCGCTACCCATCCAGCTCACCAGAACTTGACACTTGCCTTAGTAAGAATTCTAGAGCCCCAGATTTTGTTTATCATTGATTATTTCGTTTTATCTGTTGTGATGCTCTATATGGATGGATATATGTTGTACGGATTGAGGGTGTATATGTTGCACCCATTACTCACATGTGTCACTCGACCCCTCAGTCTCGCTTCTAAAGTAAGGAAGATTGTGGTCATCTCCTTGGTTAGTCTTTGATTGGTTCTCGATTTGGTTGTGATGTGTGTCCCTTGATCTATTAAAGATGTGGTGTCAGGCTCAGTTATTTGTTGTTGGTGTGTACAATAGGATATTCTCCGAAGAGGAACAGTACTCTCTTAAAGATATTAAAGATGTGGTAGGTTAGCTGCGGTACACCCTATATATAAGCATCGGTAATGTCTTTAAGTTGCATTGGGAGTCGGACAGAGGATGGTGTGTGTGCGTGTATGGATATGTCTCTGATGGTTGGTTAATATCAAAAATCCGTTTCCCTTGGCCGCCTTTCCTAACCTAACCCTTTCGAGCAGGTTAAGATTGGCACCGTCATAATAGGTCCAGTAATCAAGAATATACTCCTATTCTCGGTGAAATTTGTTATGGATGTTCTATGTTGGTTTCTCATGTCAAAGTATGTCGGTTTTCATAAAACTCTTTCAACTCCCCCTTTTCTTCAAAATCATTTTAGTCTCTTCTAATTTTAAGACGAAATTCCCTAAAGTAGGGGAGACTATAACATTTGTACTTTACTCGATTTGGATTTCCGACCCATTTTGGGATTTCACGCTTTACCGATTTTGTAAATTATTGATTACCAGGATAATTTTCGAGTATTATAACCCTTATAGTGTTTTTAAATGATGAAATGCTTAGTTATAATCATTTGGAACTAAATTGGATGCATCGAATTGAAAATAAAGCAATTTTGGGTTTTTACGCGATTCGATATGGGATTTATCGATTAACCGGGAAGTCATGTTTTTGTGTATCGTAAGTCAAAATTTAAATATTTATGAGTCTATTAGTCCTAAATCACATCACAAGTCATCACGCACAAGTTAAGTCTCGGAACGTTGGTGATTAACCTAATGGTGATACGTATGTAAATTGGCTCGAAAACGTGTTTTGTTACTCATAATTTCATGATTGGCATGCTATATTCAGTTTTATATGTTTGAATGAGTTTAATATAATTGGGGATGCAAAATTATGAAAATCGGTGAAAGCGGACTCGAAAACGATTAAGAGCGAAGAATCTAGAGCAAAATTGGTAAAACCGACCATAAAACGCATGTACTTAATTTAATTATATCAATTGTAAATTGGTACATATCATTTTTATACACTATCTTAGTGGAAACGGTGAAATGAATCTAATGGTGATAAAATAGGAATCAAAAACCCTAATTATCGTGGCCAAAACAGTGATTTTACGCTCTGGTCAAAGAAAGTCAAAGGGCTGGTCACTTTGGTTGTGTGCCGCGAAGGCTCCTAGGCCTGTCTTTGCGTACCGCGCACCGACATATGTCGAAAGAACCCTAAAAATCGTGTTTTTAAGTCGCCTCTTGCTCTTTTGGCCTCATTTTTTTAAACTAGATCAGCTGCAAATCGACCTGAGGCGGCTGGGTTTCATCCTTAACGAAAAAAGTGTGATTTTTGGAGCTAAAAACGTGAAGATATAAGGCTCGGTTCACCATTAATCACCATTATTTTCATCCGTTGTGATTGTAGGTGCCTTCTAGTCTTGTCCGATGATTCATTTTGCTTCAAAATCAAATTTTTATGGCCTTCCTAGGCAAGATCTTGACTAAATATGTTTATAATTTATAGATCACGCGTTAAGAATGCTTAAAGTTTAGATTTTTATTAGTTTTTATAAAAAAAAATTTGTTTATTTGTTGGATCTTGATAGATCTTAGGTAATCTTGTTAAAGTCTATATTTTTATACTTGTTTCAACATGAAGATGTGATATTGTTGTTAGATCTAGGATTTTGGTTTAGATGTCATTTTGATGAATTTCAAGAAAAAATAGATATATATGTTGTTCATGCATGCCTAGAGCCATATAATTTTAATTGTTTGTTGATGATGTAAATAGATTTAGGTTATCCAAACATGATTTGCCATAATTAAATGTTTTGGTTGGATGGCATGCTTTAAGATTGTATTTTGATATTTAGAATTATTTAAGTTAGGATTTCGACTAAAAAATTAATTATTTTTGTAAGAAAAATAAATAAATATATATTCGATGGAATTATGACTTGTTAATTATTATATGATGAGTTTATGAAAAGTTTAGTTTGAAATTAATATTTGGATGATACTTTGTGGTCTATATAATTCCATGGAGCATAAGTATATTTTGTGGCGTTGTAAAAATAAATAATTTATTTAATATCGTTTGGCGTCGCATGTTAGATTTACGAATGACCTACTTCATTGTTTCAACCATACGTTATCACAATAATTACATCACCAACGAGTCGTCGAGTCGATTGTGCCGTGAAAATTCATTATTTATTTACTTATTTAAATGTTTATTTATTTATTCGTTTATTACTCCATCTGGTTTAGCTGTCGAGTTCGTCTTCGGATTTTATTTGTATCGTGTCATGGTGTTATCCTTTACCTTGTGTCTCCATATCAGGTGAGTATCATAGCCCCTTTTCTTTTTAAGTGCAACATGTATCGTATAAACTCATGTCATGTTTTTAGACTTTAAAATTTTCAGAACGCATGCGAATTCTGTGTTTGATCTATGTGCCTTGTATATGTGAACTTGTTTGGATCATTGCTATGTATTATGTTGTGTGTGTGTCGTACTTATGTGTGTTGCTTATGTTCAGGTTCATAGACGTATCCCATTAACTCATTTGAGCCGGGGTTACAATAATGGATCCGTTGATTTGCCAACTTACTTGGCCTGCCTTGCATGTGGCGACTTGTGATTGAAAGCCTAAATGCCGAGGGCTTCGGTTACATCAACCCCCATGTGCTTTAGTTCATTACTTCTTTGCTATACTCGGGTTTATTGATTTAACATTGATTCGCATGTTCAAGCTATGATCGTATATCTATATAAACATATGATTACTCACCAACTATTCGTATTTGACTCTATTTTGTACATGTTGTAGATTGATCTTTGATTTTGATGATCTCGTTGATGACAACATCGGTTGCATGCGGACTTAGCGAGACATAATCTAAATATGTTAAATTGTTTATCATGGTTGTATTATTCTTGTAATTGAATGTTCTTTCTATTAATTTATGAAATGGGTTGATTAAGAATATCGCAATAATAATAGTGTTGTATGCAACTCGACAATCATCACGCCCCGACATCTTCCACCGTCGGTTGGGGTGTCACACTTGGTTGTGACGACGTTGACGGGATGTCCCATTAGATCCGGGTGGCTTCCATAGGGTTTCATCTGGTGTTAAAACTCGAGGACGAGTATTTCGAAGAGGGGGAGAATGATGCGGATTTAGAAGAACCTGAACCGAGCTCATCTGATAGTCCGAAAATCCTTTTGGGATTAAGGATTTTATCTATCTTTTATTTTAAATAGTTTATTTAGTATTTAATATCTTTCTTATTAGATTTTATATTGTTTTCCATGTTTGCATTTAGCTATATAAGAACTTTTGTAATTCATTATTAAGGGGTGATTTATTTGAATATTGCGCGTTTGTTCGTGAACTTCGAGTTCAATTTCGAGACATTAAAATCTTATTATTCTTGAGTCATTTGATCGCTTCTAAAACTGCATCACTATCATATCTCTTAAGAAGCAAAGAGATCCTTATGATTGGTTAAATGCGGATAGTGGTGACACTAAACGAGCCGCAAATCATGTAAAGCCCTGCATGGAGCAAGAGATTATCTTTCCCCGAGGAGGGGATTTTTCCAATGGTCCATTTACACTAGATATATGTTGATAATGGGAGTGCAGTGGAGATTATGTAAGAACATTGATTTATGCAGCTGGACGGGGATGTTAGAATCCCTAGTTTCATGAGTACACATGTTCAATTGATTGGATTCCAAGGGACTTAGTACGACTGATGGGACAAATATCAAGTCCAGTTCAGAACTGATACTAGAACACAAGAACAATAATGGAATAACTCTCCAATTTTATTATCAAGAAAACTCACTCAAAAATAAAACTTGCCTTTTGTATCATGGAACATTTGTGCCTTCAAAAGCAAATTAGTCGATGAGTGACACTTGACTAGGGTTTGTAGCAACTTATAAAGATGAAACCTCAACCCCATGGAAAGTGATGCATTCATGTTTTTATGTCTATGTAAGTAACATGTTATTCACGCGAGAGCGGTTTAGAGGTAATGGTTTGGGATTCTCGGTTGGTAATATTTTGTCACTTCGTACACATGAGAGCGGTGCGTTTGTGGATTTGGTTATGGTTACGACTGACCACGTACAGGCGAGAGAGGTATGGGGGATGAAACGGACCCTAACTCCTTATAAAAGTATTGCTCAATAAAATAATCCGGTGCATGGGTTATTCCCTTCCTGGTTCATGACAACGCATCCGAGCGTAATGACACTTTGACCATAAGGCCCTACAACAAAATGGTATTGGTTACACACTATATTTTTTCTTAACAGGAACGGTCCTCCTGGGAGTCATCACTGCTGGTGAACAATGGGAGGAACATATGGTTGGGTATACACTGAAAGGGGGCCCTTTCTATCTTAGGGTGTGTTTGAAAATTGCCACTTACCCACAAGTAAATGACCGAGTCAGTGGAATTGAAATGGGGGACCGAGTAAGAGGTTAGTAAGAGCATGGGTCCGAGCTTCGGACCGAGTCAGAGGTTACTCTATACAAAATCAAACGAGCGGACCACTTACTGGGTCAGTGGTCAGCTCTTACTGGACCCGGTAAGAGCTTATCAAACAGCCCCTTAGTATAACAATCTTTTGGAAAACTTTCTGGATAAAAATATTACTATTCTCATCAATGGCGAGTCCTCCCAAGTGATATTATCTTTGATTGAAGTTAGCTAAAACTTAGTTTACCTTTATTTTATCTTTATTTCTTAAAATTTATCAACTTTTGGTTTTGGTTGGACGTTAATGAAGGTTTAGTATCAAGAGCTCACACAGGTGTGTCCTTCGACGACCTCGGTATCTTACCATCACTATATTACACTAACGATTGGTGCACTTGCCCTAACATGTGGTGTGTGGTGATTGTTGGTTATCGTGTTTTATAAATTAAAAAATTGCACAATAGTGGTGTTAATTAACCTTAGTTGTCATATTTTTTTGTACACCGGCCACAAGTTAAATCAACATTGTTCTCTACGCTACATATTAACGTTTAATCTTCAACATAGTCTTCTACAGAGTTAACTTATTTCTTTTTATTCGGACACTGATTCCTGAAGTGACCCATTTGTTTACAGTTCCAACATGTCACATCATCCCGAGCCCTCGACTGACTCCTTCTCCTATTGCCGCTCCCACTACCTCTATTATTCTACCTACCTCTGACGAAATTCATATGTTCACTTGATGATCCACCAGAACTTTTCCTTCTGAAGTCATCGCCCAGAATAAGATCACGAATCCCCTCAAAAGTAAACCCTTCAGATCCCGCTGAACTAGTAACCGTTGTATTAGTTCAGGACCAACTGTTGAGAAATGATGATAACAGTAGCAAAGCTTGAACTTCATCCTTGAATCTGATCTCCACAGACGCAAGTCTGGCCAAAATAGAATTGATATTGTTGATGTGACTTGTGACTGAACTGCCTTCTTGCATTCTCGTATTAACCAGCTCTCGGATCAGGTAAATTTTATTAGTTTCCGAAGGCATCTCGTACATATTAGACAACACATCCACGATGCTCTTCGATGTGGTCTCCTTCATAATGTTGAATGCAACATCCTTTGAAAACGACAACCTAATGACGACCTTGGCTTTCTTATCTAACTTATCCCACTCAGCTGTTGTAATTTTCTCTGGTCTTTCACCCAATACCATGTCCAAATCCTTCTGAACAAGCATATCCTCAATTTGCATTTTTCACCAACCAAAGTCTTCTCCATCAAACTTCTCAACATGAAGTTTCCCGCTCTCAGCCATTGTCATGAATTACAATCTATTCACTAATCAAGTCAAGACTGAAAGTAGTGCCAAACACAACTATGGTCAGCTACCTGAACTTGAGTGTTACTTTGACCATAAGGTCCTAGAACAAAATGACATTGATATTGTGACACCCGAGAATTTCAAGGTTAACTTCCGTTAGACAAACCCGTTAGTTACGTTATAAGTAGCTAATACATAACTAGGCCGAATACGTCCACGACCTTTGGTTGATCACCGAACCCGTCCATATGTGTTATGTGTTTATCATTAATTATCTCTATGTGCAATGTGATGTAAATACATGACTTACTATTGTGAATAGCATGATTTATTGTAAATACTTGATTATGTGAAAACTTGCCCTCTTTGGTCTCCAGCGAAACTACTGGGCGAAACTATAATGTCGCCCGGTAGTTAGCCAAGACTATCCGATAACACGAGATCAGAGCCAGTTTCGCCAGCCAGCGAAACTGCCAGCGAAACTAGCCTCTGATATAAATAAACTTAATGAACCCTAGTAGCCTCATTTGCTCAACCACACAACAAACACACACACACTCTCTGAGATTTCTGGACCAGCCGAGAAGACCATCAAGAGACCAAGATCTCAGCCTCTAGACCATCATCTCTTCTCCTCTATCGATTCTAGGATCAACCGTGAGTCCCAAAACTATGCTTTATGTGTTTTCTAAATGTTTTCTTCTTAAAGCATGCTCAAATCCCTATGTAACTGCTTGATCTGCTAGTATGTTGTTTAGGAATGCTAGATCTGTACTAAAGTTGTTAACTTTACGAATGAAATCCATCCATGTTAGAGATTTGTGCATGATAGCTCATTTTAGGGTTTTGAACCCATTTTGGAGATTTGATGATCAAAATGCATGTTAAACTCGTTAAAGTTGCTTGATTTATGTTATTAAATGCCTATGGATGCTAGATAATGAATTGCATGTATGATCAGAAGCTGTTAGGTTGATTTTTAGGCAAATCCGTATGTTTTTCACGACCAGCGAAACTGTGGTTCTTTGGGCGAAACTAAGTAGCGAAATTACATCTCCTTCCAGCGACACTGACCAGCGAAACTATAGTGTCGCCGGGTAACCTGACCAGACCAGCTCGAGCGAACCTGCCGAGCGAAACACCCGAACGAAAGTTCAAACCAGTTTCCCTGCGAAACTAGGCTAGCGAAACTGCGTCAGCAGTTTCGGGCGAAACTAGCCTAGCGAAACTGTGTCACCGGGCACTGCCTAGCGAAAGTGCTGCCCGTGCACCTAGCGAAACTGACTAGCGAAACTATGCTAGCGAAACTAAGACCTGACCTAATAACCAAACTTGTGAAATTTGCTTAAGTGTTATGCCATGACTTGCATGATTATGCCATGATGAAATATGCTTGATATCTGATTCGTATGAACCCTTGTTTATGATCAACCATTGGTGTCGTGTGTCGGTATGTCGAGCCATAGTTGCAACGTGCTATGTTATGGGCCATAGTGACGTTAAGTAAAGGTTAGACACGAAACTAATACTTAAGACCTAAACGTGTTCTAGGTCCTCGATAAACAACAACACTTGGATTACTAGAAGTGTAGCAGTGCAACCAAAGGTGAGTGTCACTAACCCGCATACCGTGAGTCCGTTGGGCCACGCCGAATAACTTAACGAAAACAATGCTGATTGAACTCGAGAGTGCTAGGCACCTCACTGATAAACTTGAGAACACGGGATGCTTGGCACCCACTTGATAAACTGAAGTGTTTTATGGGAACACTTGTGAATTCTGAATAAACGATTTCTGAAACGAAAACTGTTTTAATATGGCTAGTGTAGGTTAAAGTCTAAACCACATGATATCACATGTTTTCTAAGGATGCCTTATAACTTAAAGTCCTCAACCAAAATTGTGCCATTAATTGTAAAGCGAGGGGATGTTGGGTAGATCTACTGGAGTCTGACAAACTCCGCCCCGTGGCACGGGGAGTGCACGGAGGTACAATATCAGCCTATTTGACCGTGGTCCCGAGAGGACACGGGGGAGGCAGAAAACGCGATGACTTGGTCCGCACCGTACGGGATGGCTCGGCCCCCACAAATAAGTCAGCTTTGGTACAAACTTCCTTAGAGCATGGAACAACGGATTAGCTACCCGCGATATCGGTTGAGTCCTTTAACTTTACGGAACTAGTACATACCCGATGACGTGGTCACGGACAAAACATTTATAAACTAAGAATTAATTACGAGCATTGCTTTTCACAAACAAATACTTCGTAAGTACAAATTGACATGAATTATGATTATGATACCGGGCCAATGCATGACAAGCCCACGGTGAACTCACCAACCGTTAGGTTGACACTTGCGTGGTTTAAACTTTTGCAGATCGCTAAGGAGTATCCGGAGCGGGTTGGCATGGCACGTGAAGACATTTATTTTGAACTGAACTAATTGGAAATTTTAAAACAATATTTATGTAAAGCACGTGGTTAGTGCTAAAGACAATTATTTTCCGCTGCGTATGTAACTTAAGACTTTAATTTATTAATTATGCTGAACTAACTCTGATTCGTTTAGTATTTGTAACTTTGGTTGTGGATCCTGGTCTAGTCACGCCCCTTAACGGTATAAACTCCGTTAGTGGTATTTTGGGGGTGTGACAGATATACACTATATTTGTTACTTAATAAAGTGTTCCATTTGGGAGTCCTCCCTGCAGGTGAACAACCGGGATGGGGATGGGGGTCGGGGGGGGGGGGGGGGCGGGGGGGACGTATGATTGTGGCACGCTGAGAGATGACCCTTTCTACCTTAGTATAATATTCTTTTGGAAAAATTTAATGGATAAAATGGTAACTAATCTCATCAATGGCAAGTCCTCCCAAACGATATTATCTTTGATTGAAATCAACTAAAACTTACTTTATCTTTATTTCTCAAAACTAATCAACTTCTTTTAATAATTCCCTAAAAATGAAAAACAACCCTATAAAAACAAAATCACAGCTTTGTTGTTCTTCTTTCTGATTAGGGCTTCAAAGATGTTGCAAATTAACGAAGATACCCCTGACTTAACGGATAATTTTAATCCCGTTAATGACAAATAATCATGGTTGAAACAAGTATAAAACATAAAAGACGTCGGTTATGGTGTGAGACAGGTATTTGGTTAAAACCGTTTCTTTGTGTTTCTTGTGGAAGCTTAGTTCGAAGAACTTGAGTTCGGGTCGGGCGTTTGAGTTCGGGTTAACGGAGATTTGTTCGGTTTGTAAAACCCATTTGCATGTAACGGATTCGAAGACGTCGGTTATGGGCTGGTCGCGGTCTACGGTGACGGTGAGGTTTTCGTCGGTTTCGAGTTTGGTGACTTGGATTCTGTGGGTGGAGGGGGATAGCTTGGCGCCCAAGTAAAGGTTGGCGGATTCGAAGAGGTGGTTGGGGGTGAGGCCGTCGGAGTCGTGGATGATGACGGTGAGGTGGGTGGTGAGGCGGTGGAGGAGGGTTTTGAAGGAGGAGGAGAGGTAGGTGTGGAGGGAGGAGGGGAGGAGGGTGGTGGCGAGGGTTTGGAGGAGGAGGGCGGAGGCGGCGAGAGAGGCGGCGGTGGAGATGAGGGTTTTGGGCGGTGGGAGGGACATGGCGGTGGGGAGAAGGTGGTGGAAGGGGAAGACTCGAATTCTAGAAACTGGTTTTACAATTGATAGTATCGATAGCAACTTGTTACCCAAGCTATCACTATACTAATTGTTTATATGTTTCTTTTTAAAAGTTTGTTATAGACCGATTTTTTTTAGATTCGCATGATAACTGAAAAAGTTGTTAGAAAAGGATTATCGGTATCAACTAGTAATTGTGCTCGGTATGATTCGCAATTTCGCATAGCTTGTTGAAATCTACATTTTCTTTTTAGGGAAAATGTCACGGAAACATAAACAACTCTCAATTTTATTCCAATTAGGTTATTCAAACTTTTTTTGTTCCAATCAGGTAACTTAACTTTAAAAAATGTTCTAATCCTAAATAAATGACCTGATTAGCGGGTAACCTAATCAATTTTTTTTATAAAAACTGAATTTTATATAAAAAAAACAAACTTTTTTTATAAAAAACGAATTTTTAGTAAAAATGATTTTTTTATAAAAATTCAAAATTTTATAAAAAAACGTTTTGGGTGTAAAAAGGTTCGTTTTTTATAAAATTCGAAATTTTATAAAAAAAAGGTTTTGGGTGTATAAAATTTAATAAAAAACGTTTTTTTATAAAATTCGAAATTTTAAAAATTTTTATAAAAAACGTTTTTTATAAAATTCGAAATTTTATAAAAAAAACGTTTTGGGTGTATAAAATTCAAAATTTTATAAAAAAACGTTTTTTTTACAAAATATTTGAATTTTATACAAAAATTTGTTTTTATTAAAAATTCGAATTTAAAAAATTCATTTTTTATAAGAAAATTCTTTTTTTTATAAAAAGTTCAGTTTTTATTGAAAAATTGATTAGGTTACCTGCTAATCAGGTCATTTATCTAGGATTAGAACATATTTTAAAGTTTAGTTACTTGATTGGAACAAAAAAAAGTTTGAGTAACCTAATTAGAACAAAATTGAAAGTTGGTTATGTTTCTACAAAGTTACCCCAACACAACTTAGCCAAAACTTAGGTTGTGTGATTTTATTCTATTTTCACGTCACACCCTAATATCCACGATATATTATGCTCACACATCACACAAAACAGAAGAATACAATATTAGCGTATATTTATGTATTAATGTAGAATGTTATTTGTGATTGTATAGGGGGTTAGGTGTAACTTCATTGTGTATATATAGGGGCATTATATTCTAATAATACTAACGATCCTATTCACGAATATGGTATCACAGCCTAAACCCTAAAAAAAATTTTCCCTCATCGACATACTAGCCGCCGGCAGCCTCAGTCTACGGACGATCACTGGCCTCTTCCGCGTCTTCCTCCGATCACTCATCGCCGGCAGTATCCCCTAGCCCCTCCAACCCGTCGAGCCCCTCTAAGACCGATCGTACTTCTGTTCTAATGGCGGACACGGCTGCGGCATTATTAAAGGTTGAAACCGACAAGCTTACCCACTGTTATAGCGTCACCAACATCCTCCTACGGGTTCGACAACTTGATGGTGTTAAGCTCACATACTCTAACTGGGTCAAGCTATTCCATATTCATCTTAAAGCCTTCAAGGTGCTTGATCATGTCACCACCGATAATCAACCAGAAGAGACGGATCCTCTCTTTGCCGTATGGTCTGAAATCGACTCCCTCATCCTTCAATGGATATATGGTACGTTATCTGATGAGTTATTCCCACGGGTCATAGAAACTGACACCACCGCTCGTAAAGCTTGGCTTAAAATTAAAGATCTTTTTTTGAATAATAAAGGCTCACGAGCCGCCGCCCTTGAACATGAATTTACCAATTTAACTCTGTCATCGTTTTCTAGTCTTGATGAATATTTTAGTAAAATTCATGATCTTTCCGAGCAACTTAATGATGTGGGTCAGTCCGTGGATGAGCACCGTAAGGTTCTTCAATTGGTTCGAGGTCTCCCTCAGGAATATGATACTGTTGGCACGCTAATCAATCAACAATCCCCAAAATGGGATGAGGCTCGAAATATGGTTCTTCTTGAACAGCAACGCATTAAAAGTCGGCAGCCCAACAATACCACTCCCCACCATGTTCTTGCTGCCCAAACCCAACATGCCAGCCCACAGCCCCAGCCCAATGCGCCTACTAACCCACCTGATCCAAACAGCCAAGCCCAGCAGCCCCTTCCTCCACCACAGGCCCATTACCAACCTTCTCCCCAAGCCCACCAGCGGCCCTATGACCCCCCCTTTGGCCGTAATTCTCAACGAGGCAGGGGGGGTGGCAGGGGCGGGAATTATCGAGGCCGCCGCAACAACAACCGCTATTCCAACCGCTACCCTCCACAATACTACTACCCTCCACCACCTTCGTACAACCCACCACCTTCACCGTACCCATCATACCCCCCCTCGGCCTACCCTCTTCCGTACCCGCAACAGCCGTACAACTCCCGCCAACCTCCACCAAACCAACCAACAGCCCAATATGCCAACTCCCAACCGACTTACAATGCGTTGAGTCCCACAGATATTGGTCAGGCGTATCAGACTTCTCAATACAACAACTATGATCAGACGTGGGTTATGGATTCTGGTGCCTCGAACCACTTCACTGCCAACCCAGGTATGTTACAGAACTCGGTGTCATCGTCTTCAATTCCTAATATTTTTGTTGGCAATGGTTAATCGTTGCCCGTCTACGGATCGGGTAATGCTTTACATCGGACCCCTACCCATACCTACCGTTTAAACAATGTCCTTGTTACTCCTCATATTATTAAAAATCTTGTTTCTGTTAGACAATTTTCACGAGATAATAGTGTTTCAATCGAATTTGACCCGCATGGTTTTTCTTTGAAGGATCTCAAGACTGGCGCCCTCCTTTCCCGCCATACTAGCTCCGGTGATCTTTATCCGTTCACACCGTCTTTGCCCTCGGCGAACGTGTGTGCTGCGGCCTTGTCTACTTCATTTTGGCACAACCGTCTCGGTCACCCTGGCGCGCATGTCTTGGATTTTTTATCTAGTCATAAGTTTATTCAATGTAATAAAGATAAAACCTTTTTGGTTTGTCACACTTGTCAATTGTCTAACAGTAAACGTTTATCTTTTGAGGATTCTGTTTCTATTACATTTGCGCCCTTTGATATCATTCATTGTGATTTATGGACATCTCCAATTGTCAGTAAATCTGGATATAAATATTATATGATTCTGATTGATAATTTTTCGAATTATATCTGGGTGTATCCTCTAAAATTTAAATCCGAAACATTTCCCACTTTTGTTAAATTCCATAAATTAATCCAAACACAATTTAATAAAAATATCAAATCTTTTCAATGTGATCTTGGCGGGGAATTTGATAATCGTGCATTTCATGATTTTGCTCACTCTGCGGGACTTGTGTTTCGTTTTTCGTGTCCTCAGACGTCCCCTCAAAATGGGAAAGCCGAAAGAATGATTCGTCGGGTCAACGATATCATTCGTGCCTTACTCGCGCAAGCCAACCTCCCACCCCCCTTTTGGGTCGAAGCAATGCACACTTCGGCTTATCTTCACAATATCCTCCCGATCAAACGTCTCAATTTTACCAGTCCTGCCTATGCCCTTTACCGCCGCCACCCCACGTATGATCATCTACGTGCGTTTGGGTGTGCGTGCTATCCCAACCTTTCTGCCACCACCCCTCACAAACTTTCCCCTCGTTCAGTTCGTTGCATCTTTCTCGGATATCCCAACAACTTCCGTGGCTATCGATGTTTTGACTCGTCCACCGGTCGGGTTCATATCTCTCGCCACGTCATATTCGACGAGACGGTTTTTCCCTACCACCCTAACCCTCCCTCCACGTCATCCCTCACCACCGATCCCGTCCCTCCCATCTCAGCCGTGCCTCCCCCACCTCCAACCGCCGTACCTCCACCTCCTCCCCCACCACCCACGCCGCTTGCAACACCTCCGCCCTCGCCGCCCACTACTCCCGCATCCGCGTCCGCTCCATCCTCCTCGTCTCCCAGCTCCATGTCCTCGCAGTCTACGGACTCGAGTCCGGATGTCACGTGTTCTAACGCTCATCCGATGACTACCCGTGCCAAGGCGGGTGTCTTCAAACCTATTCAAAAGCTTAACCTTAACACCACCACCACCACCACCCTATCTCCTGTTCCCACGTCCTATACTAAAGCATTACACGATCCGAACTGGCGCGATGCCATGTCACTTGAATATAAGGCCTTGATTGATAATGACACTTGGGAACTGGTACCTAGACCTCCATCACAGCCGGTGATTCGTTGTATATGGTTGTTCAGACATAAGTTTAAGGCCGATGGTTCCCTGGAGCGGTATAAGGCTCGCCTTGTTGCCAATGGCAACTCTCAGACAGTGGGCATTGATTGTATGGAGACTTTTAGTCCGGTTGTTAAACCGGCAACCATTCGGACGGTCTTATCGTTGGCAGTATCGCGTCGCTGGCCTATACATCAGCTTGATGTTAAGAACGCGTTTCTACATGGGGACTTAGCTGAGACTGTTTATATGCAGCAGCCACCGGGGTTCATTGATGCCTCCTACCCGGATTATGTTTGTCGCTTGAAGCGATCTCTGTATGACCTGAAACAGGCCCCTCGAGCATGGTATACCAGGTTTTCTGCATTTCTGTTACGACAGGGGTTTTCTAGCAGCAGTTGTGATCACTCTTTATTTGTGTTTCGCCACGGCGATCGCACAGCTTATTTACTGGTTTATGTTGATGATATTGTGCTTACTGCCTCTGACCCTGTTTTTCTGCGACAACTTATTACTACACTTTCACAGGAGTTTGCTATGTCTGATTTGGGTCCCCTACACCATTTTTTGGGCATTACCGTCACACGTGACGAGTCTGGTATTTTTCTTCAGCAGTCTCAGTATGCTCGGGATATATTACAGCGTGCATCTATGGCTTCGTGCAAGCCTTCTGCGACTCCAGTGGACACAGGGTCCAAGTTGAGTGCCACTGATGGTGATCTTTTATCGGATGCGACGTCTTATCGCAGTTTAGCAGGTGCACTACAGTATCTCACTTTTACCAGGCCAGACATTACCTATGCTGTACAGCAGGTGTGCTTGTTCATGCACGCTCCACGCGAGCCTCATTTTCAGTATATGAAGCGTATTCTACGCTATATTCAGGGTACTTTGGATTATGGTATTCGTCTTACTCCCAACTCAGATTTTACTCTCACTGCCTATTCTGATGCTGACTGGGGGGGATGTCCAGACTCGCGTCGTTCGACGTCTGGTTATTGCGTTTTCATGGGCCCTAATTTATTGTCTTGGTCCTCAAAACACCAAGCTACTGTTTCTAGGTCCAGTGCGGAAGCCGAATACAGGGGGGTCGCCAATGCGGTGGCTGAGATTTGTTGGTTGCGTAATTTATTGCTGGAGTTACAGTTACCTATTCGGACTTCCTCGGTTGTTTTCTGTGATAATGTGTCAGCAGTATACCTTTCAGGGAATCCAGTTCAACATCAACGGACGAAGCATGTAGAGATTGATATTCACTTTGTCCGTGAGAAGGTTCGCGTGGGTCAGATTCGAGTTTTACATGTTCCTGCTGCATATCAGTATGCCGACATCTTCACTAAGGGTCTTCCGAGGCCTTTATTTCAGAGTTTTCGTGACAGTTTGAGCGTCCGTGTTCCTCCCGCTCGAACTGCGGGGGCGTATTAGCGTATATTTATGTATTAATGTAGAATGTTATTTGTGATTGTATAGGGGGTTAGGTGTAACTTCATTGTGTATATATAGGGGCATTATATTCTAATAATACTAACGATCCTATTCACGAATATACAATTACTCAAACTTACACAACTAAAAACTTCATAATATTATCTTTGGGGGAGGGGGATCCCAACTTTCACGGCAAATTCTATCACCTCCCTCACCCTTACTACATTACTTTACAAAACAACTATCATTTTACATTGTCAATGTAGGACTAGCCGAATTGGTAGACATATAAGCTTTTTAGGTGGAGATTATGAGTACAATCCTTTATAATAGTGTTTCTGGTATAATTTAGAAATAGATTAGTTTGTGTTTGTGTTATTAAATAAAATAAATAAATAAATAAAACTCCCACTCTATTGTCCATATAAGATGGCTTATATGTCTACCAGGGCTTATCTAGACTCATCCTGGAACATACTAAAATGAACACCTCACCCAAAAATGCTCATTTAAAAAACATTTAAAATTAGCCTTTAATAAAACAAGTTGGTGACCCGTCTTTGCTTCGCAACGGACCATCCATTTACCAGTCAGTTTAAGTAAAAAAGATTTTAGTGTAGTCAAAGTATAAAACTATAAAGAGCGTGGTTAAAGTCCAAAACTCTAAAAATATAATAATAAAAGAAAGTAGAAAAGTTGAGTATAAAACGTTTCGCGGCGTGCCACCCATTTACCCGTCAGTTTATGTAATAGACATTTTAATGTGGTCAAAGTATTAAACAATAAAAAAATAGTAGCTAAAGTCAAAAACTCTAAAAGTATACTAAAAATAAAAGTACAAAAGTTAAGGGGTATATAACGTAAAAGTCTAAAAGCTTTGTGGTCAAAGTATAAAACTATAAAAAGTATACTAAAAACGAAAGTAGAAAAGCTAAGAGATATAAAACGTAACATTCTAAAAGTTTCGTGGTCAAAGTATAAAACTATAAAAAAATCATGGTCAAAATCGAAAATTCTAAAAGTGTATACTAAAAACAAAAGTACAAAAGTTAAGGGGTTTAAAACGTAAAAGTTTAAAAGTTTCGTGGTTAAAATATAAAACTATAAAAAGTACATTAAAAACGAAAGCATAAAAATTAAGGGGTATAAAACGTAAGACTCTAAAAGTCACGTAATCAAAGTATTAAATTAAAAGGAAATAGTGGCCAATGTATAAACAAGAAAAAAAAAAGACAGACCAAAAGTGTAAAAGTTATAAAATCTTGTAAAAGAAACTAATAATTTACTATGTCCATATATAGGAAAATTGACCTGTAATAATACAAGTTTTCACTCTTTGGCCAATAATAATATGAGTTTTTGAGTTGGTCTGTAATAATACCAGTTTTCGAACTATTGGACTGTAATAGTATGCCGTTAGTTTTTACTTAACGGGGTTAAATCACTGCCTACGTGGCTGTCCACGTGGCTTCATTAATCATACGTGGCATTTTTAAGTGGGGGTTTTAAAAAGGAAAATTGGTCTGTAATAATACAAGTTTTCACTCTTTGGCCAATAATAATATGAGTTTTTGAGTTGGTCTGTAATAATACCAGTTTTCGAACTATTGAACTGTAATAGTATGCCGTTAGTTCTTACTTAACGGGGTTAAATCCCTGCCTATGTGGCTGCCCACGTGGCTTCAATGTATTTCTTTTAACAAAAGTCTATAGTATAAGGACTAGTTGTAATATTTCTAAACTTCATTTTTGTTTTTTATTAAGATATAAAGAAAAAAAAAGGAAAAGGAAAACAGGAAGAACAAACAGCTGCAACCACCCTCCGTCGCCATCGCACCTGCCGCCACCCACCCGTCCGCCGCCATCGGCGGAGCTAATGTAACAGCCCCCGCAAAGAGGGAGAAAAGGGGAAAAGTTTAGATCTAGGTTTGAAGAAGAAATCGGAATCCACATAGGCAGAGCTAATGTAACAGCCCCCACTATAGTCTTTTGTTAAAAGAAATACATTGAAGCCACGTGGGCAGCCACATAGGCAGGGATTTAACCCCGTTAAGTAAGAACTAACGGCATACTATTACAGTCCAATAGTTCGAAAACTGGTATTATTACAGACCAACTCAAAAACTCATATTATTATTGGCCAAAGAGTGAAAACTTGTATTATTACAGGCCAATTTTCCTTTTTAAAACCCCCACTTAAAAATGCCACGTATGATTAATGAAGCCACGTGGACAGCCACGTAGGCAGGGATTTAACCCCGTTAAGTAAAAACTAACGGCATACTATTACAGTCCAATAGTTCGAAAACTGGTATTATTACAGACCAACTCAAAAACTCATATTATTATTGGCCAAAGAGTGAAAACTTGTATTATTACAGGCCAATTTTCCACATATATATAATACTTGGTAGCTAGTTAAGTCCATTGAGGCATTGACCACCGTTACACATTAAAAACATACCTTCTTTCCTTAACCCATATGATATCCCTATACTATCATGCATCATCCCCTTGATGCTCATTCACATCATCTAACCACATACACATGTGAATTAGTAGCCGTTCAAATGAAATCACTTACAAGAAAACATTGCATCAAACCAAAACACTAAGCTTGACGTAATCAGCCCAGAAAAGCTTTAAAAATATTTAAAACTCACATTAAACGTATAAACACATTACTGGCTTTCGGTTTACTCGTTCGGGTTTAAAACACCCAAATCGTCTTTGTTCCACGTAACCAAACTGATCTACATAGTTGTTTTCTTCACTCGACTTGTTGTCCGGCCAAGTATTGCAGCCTGAACACTGTTATTAGTAGCTGATCACTTCAATGTCATTATCCTATTTTGACAACCCGTTGCCCCCGCTGCTGGGGTGTTCTTGCTTCGCCACTGTTACCTAAGTGGCTCTCCACACCCTGACATTTCCTTTGTTCCCTTCCTTTTGCTCGGCTATCTCTCCCTCTCCGTTCTTTTCTGCCGATTGTGAAAGTAGTAGGAACCTCAACCTTCTCAGAAAATAGCAGTGAGTTGGTTACAAACCTTCTCCCACAAGTTTCT